>CM067315.1:33292155-33837155 GCA_034231615.1 Meghimatium bilineatum | reverse complement strand
TGATACATCACAACATAAGATCAATTATACAGCAGCTTATTATAGGAATTGAATTTTCCTACCACCGAAAACGGCTGTGTTTGGCCATTAGCGCTAATAAAACTGCGACACAGCGCATTTCCATTCTCTGGACTACATCCTGTTGGAAATCTAGTAGGGACATTGTCCTGCTACACGAGAGATCCAGCAGGAGTTTCTTCTTCAGCGTTCGTTCTCAAACTCCCGCTGGATTTCTCTTGTAGCAAGACAATGGTCCAACTAGATTTCCAGCAGGATGTAGTCCAGAAAATGGAAGTGCGATGTGTCGCCGTTTTAGTTATGTCAATGGCCCGACACATCCGTCTTCGGCGGTCAGCGGCAGTTTAAGAATGAACGTTGAAAAAGAAGAACCTTATTTTTTTTTTTCTGGTGTTCATGCTCAGATTACTGTCACTCTACAAGGTGGAAAATTGTTCGGTGATAGGAGATGGATTTCATTGTACTTGAGTTATCCCATATGTACTCCGTCCCTCTTAACGAAGGGCACGCATCGGCCGAGAGTACCAGTCATAATAAGCTACTGCGTAGTTTCAAGCTATTTCTGATTGAATTAGATATCAGAAGGTAGCCCCTCCCCCCTTCCTTTAAGAATCTCCTGGGGGGGGGGCAGCAACTTTAGAAACGAGACATCGAGTGCAGGATTCAAATCCGCTGCTTCTTCGGCACAAAGCGAACGGCTTAACATACTACACCAGGGAAAAGTTCGAAGAATGTAAGATGGTACCAACGTGTTTACCACATGAAAAAGAAAAACTAAGAAAAATTCACAGTAATGAGCACAATCTTGCCAGCGTTCTGTGGAAGGGGTACCGGTCTCCGATTTTCTGCTTGATAACTATTATCATTACTTTCAGACCTTATTCTCTAGACCTGGCCCTACTACCACCAGTCTGGCTGTCTGGCCCCACTCACTAGCAAGACTGCCCAGGGCAGGCAGTGACCAAATTTTCTCTAGTCTGCTACAATTTTTGTAATTACGAAGCAAGCAATATCTTAATTAAAGCGTTGAATCTGTTGGAGTGTAGGAACCGATGTTTCGTTTCTTCTGGTAGCAGTGCTGACGAGGGTATAGCGGTGGCTGGTTGTTCTCCTCTGTCCCAGCAATAGTTGGGGAAGACAGAAACTCGCGCCCAATTAGTACCGTCTTAAGATACCCTAGTGTGAAACTGTAATGTACACTCATACCTCTGGGGGATGTAGGAGGTCACGGCGCGAGGAAGGAGGACATGTCACCAGCACTCAGCTCGTGCCACATCGTAAAGAGCTCCCGCCCAGTCACCTCACACGACCTGCCCGAGGCTGACCGAGCCCTCTAAGTACAGACGGTTCTAGTTGGAACTAAGCTTATACTAACGAGCTGTCCTCTTCCTGGGAAATACCCTCCTTTGAAATGTTGATGTCAAGGTTTCTTCACTCTTTCACGACTTAGTTGACATGTCGGAGGGTAGCCGCCGTTTTTACTCTTGAAGATCGTTATTTAGAATCTGAACTCACTGTGAGAATATTTCTACTGTTCAAGTTTTTGTACTAGTGCGGTTTGGATTCCTCGTTCTTACTCGTGTTTGGCTGTGTAATCCCATTTATTTGTGTATGTGTGTATGGTCACATATTTTCAGTATTCTCGTCTCAATTTTCATCTGTGTATGCGTTCGTACTTTTTTAAAAAATATTTCTGTGTGTGTGTTCGCGCCCATGTTTTTTGTATTTATCTTTGTTTGTGTATGTGTTAGATTGTGTTTGGGCATGGAATATACGCAACTGTTCGCTATCTTTTCCGTATTGGCTTTGTTTTTTTTTCAGAGAAGTACAAAACGTACATGGATGACAAAAGTACCAAGCTCAATTTGCGTCACAACCATTTGTACATCTGCTCTATTCAGAAAAATAATAGCCACATGATGAACACAGATCTTGCTTAAAAAATCATCACATCCCAAACTGTTGGTGATTTGTAAACATTCTGAATAAGATATGTAAAGAATTTTTGCAACAATAATTCTTCATTTTCTCCATTCATTCTCAAACTCCTAGTATCATGCGGGCTGTAGTCCTGACATGCCCGTAGATTAAGGTAGAAGGGGAGTGCAAACACGCATGGCAAATCAATACATGACACTCCAGCACTAGGAATGTAGCCACACAACATGATACTTCAGCACTAGGAATGTAGCCACAACACATTACCCTCCAGCACTAGAAGTGTAGCTACAAGGAGGTTAAAACCTCTCCCTAAACGATTTTTTTGCTCTGTCATCAAATTTCTAATCAAAAGGAAGCAAATTAACACGTGACAACGGGCGAATGAGATTTAGCCATAAATTTTAGGCTATAATTGTAAACATATATACCACCCAGAGTTCAGAGAATGAAATGATGTGATTTTTCCAAGAAAGATAATGTCACGGTAAGCTGAGCTATGAACCAGCGGTTAGGGAACCATTGTACACTGGGTTTTATTGTACATGACTTCACATAAGAGAGCTCATCCGTGACCTATCCGGAATTAGACCTAACAGCAGAATCAAAACAACGCAGAATCAGCTTTCTTGTGTGATATATTTGGTTGGTGATGTGCTTTACGTTGGTCACTATTTTTATGCTTTGTGTTGCCCGGGTGTCGCCTGTCAACGTTGACCAACGAGATGCACGGGGATAATCGAAAACATGATCCAAAAAAACTTGATTGAATTTTGTTGGTAGGTCTTATATTGACGAAAGTCATAAGTCAGCGTGAAACATGACACACCTGACACATGACATTTAACCACACCACAGCTGAAACATGACATTTAGTCATGTCACACCTGAAACATAACATTTAGTCATGTCACACCTGAAACATAACATTTAGTCATGTCACACCTGAAACATAACATTTAGTCATGTCACACCTGAAACATAACATTTAGTCATGTCACACCTGAAACATACCATTTAGTCATGTCACACAGAAACATAACATTTAGTCATGTCACACCTGAAACATAACATTTAGTCATGTCACACCTGAAACATAACATTTAGTCATGTCACACCTGAAACATAACATTTAGTCATGTCACACCTGAAACATAACATTTAGTCATGTCACACCTGAAACATAACATTTAGTCATGTCACACCTGACACATGACATTTAACCACACCACAGCTGAAACATAACATTTAGTCATGTCACACCTGAAACATGACATTTAGTCATGTCACACCTGAAACATGACATTTAGTCATGTCACACCTGAAACATGACATTTAGTCATGTCACACCTGAAACATGACATTTAGTCATGTCACACCTGAAACATGACATTTAGTCATGGCACACCTGAAATAACCTCGTGTATGTTTATGTGTTATTTATGTGTACTAGTAGACGTAATTAGTTCTTGTAACACTGAGGCCTTCTGGCACACCTGAAACATGACATTTAGCCATGCTACACCTGAAACATGACATTTATCCATGTCACACCTGAAACATGACATTTAGCCAAGTCACACTTGATACATGACATTTAGCAATGTCACACGTGAAATATGACATTTAACCATGTCACACCTGAAATAATCGTCATTCCGTCCATCGTTGGATTAATCAACTAACATCGTTAAGTCCAGATCGATATGTGTAACAGAAGTCAGTTCATTCCAAAGAGTAAGGGGTAGACCAAAAGAAACACTCAGAAGAACAATACTTCATCATCATCAAGTGACATATTCTTTCCAGAACGTAGTCTTTCCTATGGATTTCTTGAATTATCCGTGGTCTTGAGCAAGTTGCCCTGCATCTTCCAGTGACATGCGCAGGCATCCTTGAATGTCTTTTGTCCAACGGCGTCTTGGTCGGCTTTTGCCCCTATTGCCTTCTATCATCCCCTCCATTAACACTCTCTCCATGCCGTCGTGTCTCTTAATATGACCGAAAAAAGCTAGCTTTTTCTTTAATATAGTGTTCAGAAGCCAGCATTCCTGGACGTTAATTGTTCGTAACACCTCCTGGTTTGTTTTCTTCGCTGTCCATGGTATTCTCAAAACTCTTCTATAACACTTTAATTCAAATGATGTTATTCTCTTGGCCACTGTTTTATTTAGTGTCCATGCTTCACATCCATATGTCGCCACAGGAAATACACATGTTCGTAGTAAAAACAATTTGGTTCTTATGTTAGTACCTTGCCATAGTTTCTTTATCTGTTTTAATTTTGCCAGCGCCATTGCCGTTCTTCTCTTGATCTCAACTACGCAGTCCCCCGCATTGTTTATATTAGTTCCTTAATAATCAAAATGTGTCACTTCTTCCAAATTGCAGTTCTCAATATTAATTTTGGGTCTTGATTTACTTTTGTCAGTTGCCATTATTTGTGTCTTTTTCATATTTAAGAACAAGTTTTTCTGATCGCTAAACTTTTGGGTTGACTTAATTATGTTCAGTAGGTCGTGTTCGTTTGTTGTTAATAGCACTGTGTCGTCTGCATATCTAATTTCTGGAACAATACTTAGAGAAAGTAAAACAACCAATATTCATACTATTCAAGAACTGCCCAGAATAGCTTTGAACAGACAGAATTGGAGAGATCTGACCTCTGCCCTATGCGCTAACTTCAGCGCAAAAGGAAAATGAATAAATGATTAAATGTTTATGTGTTATTTATGTGTACTAGAAGACATCATTAGTTCTTGTAGCAATGAGGCCTTCTGGCGCGTGCTGTTGTTAAAATGTGTGTGGTTTTCGAGTGTTTTGATATGATTTCACTGAATTTTCATACAGTTCAATGCATGTGTTATTGGTGTCTGTGCGTCCTTCGACCAGTCTACACTCATGGTACCTTGAGAATGTACACGTTCAAAGTCTTGACTAAAATCTCCTTTTATTTTTATAGATGTGGTATTGTCGAAGACGAAAAACTCGACGACTCAAGTTGCGACTCAAATATGGTCTCTGAACTAACCAGGTTCAAATCTCGTTTGTTGCCTACTTATTGTTTGCTATAACTGTCAGAGATCTACCGAAGAATTTCACTTACAAACAAGATGTCACAACTCTGGTCCTGAATCTGATTTTGCTTCATGATTATTTTTCTTGAAGACCCCCCCCCCACACCACCACCCCACCCCACCCCCACCCCCGTCAGGTTCTAAGAGTATCAGCGCTTTCAATGTTTCCACCCCTAACAACAAATTCAAGATGTTTAGCCCTTCCAATGTTCTATTCCTTTCCTGACAAGACAACGGCCACTTGAACAGAGGTGCGCTCACCAGAGAAGGCTCATGACACCAGGTCCGTAGATAAGACTACCTTACATAAGGGGTGTTACCTAAGAAAATATATAATTTGTCTGTTTTTGTGTGTGAATTTCTAATTTGACGGAAAATTTGAAGACGGAATATTTGTGAAATATCGCTAAGATATGGTGTTTTACCGATATTTTAGCTCAGTTTATAGTATTAAAATTTATTTAAAGTTTATACTATTATAGTAGTAATGTTTAGATTTGCGAACTTGGAATGGGGGTTCGAATACCCAATATACGGACCTACCTGGCAAAATGGTTGCCATTTCGCAATAATTACATGCGTTATAATAACATTTTGTCTCAGACAGTAATGCCACACATAGATAAAAGCTAACACGGTCTGATATAACTCAAATATACTCCTGTCTTTTTGTTGTGCTATGAGAAAAATCATTTGCCATCCACATTGATGATGGATATGCCATGGGACAGCTGGAAAAGCTCTTGATCTACAGAAAATAAATTACTGAGATTCGCGAACAAATGTCTTCGTATGATAACTAACACCCATTGGAGTGATTTCAAATCGAATGATAAAATCATAGTCTTTCAGATGATGATAGTGTTGTGCTATACACAATATCATCTACGATCCAGGGCGATGATGGATATGTCTCACACGACCAACCTGAGTGTGTGTCTTCTACAGTGTGTACAAGGAGTCGCAGGCCAGCTTGCATCGTGTGTTTTGTGTATCTTATTTGACGTAGAGTCCATGGACTAACTGCTATAACTTTCTCCTTTGTCTTTATACTATTTCTGATCTTTAGTCTTCATGAAATACAATCAATGGCATCCTCTTCATATGATTCCGTATCAATTCCTGTATCATACATATCGAGTTTTCACACGTGTTTGTACTGAAGTAGAGTCGACCGTGAGATCTTTTCCCAAGCAGTAATTCTCTATTTACATGTTTTGTTAAGAATTAGTTATATAGAACATAAGACAAATATATTTGTCTTTTTGTTTGTTTGTTTTTCGTTCGCTCCATTGTAACCATCACGGATATCCGTGCGATTTCCGCCGGGAGCGTGATTACGTTGTGCCACCGTTATGCGCCTTGTAGGCCTAGCACATCCGATTTCGGCATGACTTGACAATTCGGGTGGGCTACCCTTAGCCTGTGACAGCCTCTATATCTGTCTCCAGGCACGCGTAGTGGAGACTCTTCGCCCAGACGATTTTTTGCTCTCGTCTGACTTGAACGAGGTGTTCCACTGTCTATGAACTTGCCTCGTGTAATTGGACGTGCTGTGCCTGTGCCCATTGGGTACTGAACCGTTTCTCATCCGTGAGCCTGGTTCCTTAAGGGGAAGAACTCAACAGAGGAGTTGGACCCTGGCTCTTTCGCCCTCTTAGCCGAGGTGTCATTCACCGACATCGTGTACCCCTTGTCCAAGTTCGAGTCTCAGACCACGCGTTTGAGAGCAAGGCGTTCTCGAGCTCAGCGTCCTTGTCCCAATAGCGCCTGAGCCCATCAGGTACTGAACCCTTTCTCTCTTCAAGTGTATTTCCGGTATAGGAAAACCTGACAGTAGAGTTGGGCCAGGGCTAAATCGTTGTCCCTTTTGTGCCTGAGCGCATCGAGTACGGAACCCTTTCTCTTCGCGAGCATATTTCCGGTTTAGGAAGGCTCGACATTAGAGTTGGATTAGGTCTTCTTGCTTTACCAAACGCCAATGAATGGGTCTGGGTCTCTGCCTGTAAGGAACACAGGTAACTAGAAGCTCGACTCGAGCTGACGGAGCTTGTAGTTCCCCTTTCCTAGGAACTTTTCATTTTATATTTGCAGTTCGCGCTGCCCTCTAGCGCTGTTCTGCCCTTTCATTGTTTCATTGTACTCGGTATGAAATATATTTGTCTCTCGCCATGCATCTACCTTTACGTGCATTTTACATTGGCCGCCCCTCCAATGTTCGAACTGGACTGACTAGCTTCACTGTATGTCGACAGTGTCGCTATATGTGGTGCTGCTGGTGGTGTCGGAGATATTGTATGTCTCTTGTGCAGTCAAATCTCTTTCCATCTGCTACCTCCACATTCTCGGACACGATCCCCAAATGATTTGGCCAGAATCAGCTCGAGCTGCTGTATTTCTGTTTCCAGGGTGCATCGCGTGGAGGTACATTTGGGATCTTGGTTATCTGCTAACCCTGGGTCCGCCTAGAGCAATGCGTTCCCTTTGCACCCCATATATTTGTCAAACAGCAAATTAATAAACTTTGCAGGATATCAAGAATCAATTGTGGTAGTGGTGAAACGACGAAAACTGGTTTGGTTTGGACATCTAACGAGACAGGACTCTCATTATAAAAATATTTTTTTAAGGAACGGTCAAGGGTGAGAGGAGGAGAGGGCTAAAGAAAATCCTGGATTGATAACATAAAGGATTGGTATGGGCATGATTTTTCTACACTCCTCCAAATGGCTGAGGATAGAGCTGTTTGGAAGACATTTTGTGCTGATGTATCCAGTGTGGCACCCCTACGACCGAGACGGGTTATGTACGTTATTATTATTATTATTATTATTATTATTATTATTATTATTATTATTATTATTATTATTATTATTATTATTATTATTATTATTATTATTATTATTATTACTATTAGTATTATTACAATTATTATTATTATTATTATTATTATTCATGAAGTAGATCTTTGTGTATACTTCCATCTTCCATTCTCATAATGTGTTCAGCTATTTGAGCGTGTCCAGACTGGACATAGAAAATACTGTGGTGATGTTTGTTCATTTCAATAGGTCAGTGTTAGTGATTTTGTCCTACAACCTACCACCAAGAATTCTGCATAGGCACTGCATGTAAAGAAAAAGAAACAATGGGATGCAAGTTAAATACAAGAGCTAAAATTATAGGCAGCGGACTCAGTGCATGGAGAATCACAACTTTTGCCCTATGTGACGCCTATAGCAAGAAATGAACAGACTGACTAATTAACTGCATGTAAAAGCTGTTTAGTTGTCTCTGCTGTTGCATATAAGCTGATCAATGACATTGAAAGTGCCTCCCCCCGTCAAAGATTGCCCGTGGCGCCGTCTACGCCATTTGACTATGACTTATAACCCGTAACTGCCATTTCAAGATTTGAATTCGAGACCCATTAAGACCAGGGATGGAGTACTTCTCTCCATAGCACAATGTCCACGCTGGTGTACAGTGACTATGTATGTATATTCTCATGCAACGTGATTCTCTCCCCCCTCCCCACTCTTTCTTCTTGCCCTGTTAACTCGACAGAAAAGAGACTATCAATACTTTGAAGAAATAATAGTGAATAAGCTATGTATGACATATATCTACCACTACTAACAAAATGTGAGATACACAATTACAATAAAATGAATAAGGGCGAAACGGTTGACGTTTCGATACAATATCTTCACCTGAACGAACATATAATAAAAAGAAAACAATGAATACAGAAATAAAAATCACAATAATTAATAAAAAAATTTAAAAATATATATATTTGTGACTTCTGGTGTGAATAATAAGGTGACGTGTGTCTATGAGACTATGTCACTTCTGACGAACCGTCGATGTTGGATGTGACAGACGCAAATAAGTGACAACACAACAATCTCCGTCTCCGAGTTCCTGGTGGAAATCTATTAAGTAGAATTATTATCTTGTTACACGAGAGAGCGGATAGGAGTTTTAGAACGAAAACGAAAAGAAAAACTTCTCCCGAATTAATGAGAATGAACAAATACTAGTATCACTGTCATTTTTCACCCATCATGTAAGAAACAGCTAAGCAGTGTTTTGTAGGAAGAATTTGCTATTTCACCCCGTATTGAAGATCAAAGTTGTTTTGAAGTCGAATAAATTGGGTCGATCGACGCAGCTATCGCAGCTATGATGTAAGATATAATGCAACATACTCTTTCCCCGTGATATATTCTGCTAACTGCTAAAGAAGCGGAATAAATGTGTTGATATTATATCAAAAAAATGACCATCTAACAGACCCCCCTGCGGATTTGCCCTTTCGCAGACGAAGACAAAACAAACAAAGCTTCTGGTCAGTTTGTTGCCAGATAAACGTGTCCCATCTGGTAGCTCACCCACACAGCTATCACCCACTCACGTAGCATCCACACAATAGTTCACAAACTTGCTATCCGGCTCATCCACTCGTTCCGACTATCTCCAATCTGGTTCATATCCCAGCAAAGGGCCATCTTCCATGTACGGTGCGCCTTGTTTCAACTCTCGACCGGTGTTCAATTCCATAGATTGTTGTTATCCTCGACTGTGGATGTTGAAAGTGAAGTAGTGGTGGAGAGGCCACCTCTTATGTGAAAGAAGAACAGACTTCATTCCAGCTGATGCAGTGTGGCGGAGCGAACATGTTCATTAAGCCACGTCTGAAGGACTGTTGTCTGGGACCGCGACGGTAACAAAGCCTCTAGACAAACAGCACAAGTGGCGACCTGGACCAGTGCTTTCTACGGACACAGAGACAAGACAAATGCCCTCTCGACCGGTCTTGTGTTCTTGAGAAACCCCATTTTTCTCATAAACACAGACCAGAACCTCGTCATACCCAAGAGTCGCCAGAGGGCGAGATGGAAAACGTGGGCGGAACTCTGGTATATGATACCATCTCTCACAGAATTGACGGGATATGAAGAATGATGGAGTCCCATGTTCTGTACAAACACCTTCTGATGTCAATATGCTGCTGTATCCGTAAAACATTTACAATACACAGAGAACATTTCTGATAACTTGCGAATATGAAATATGCCTTTCTCTCTCTCTCTCCATCTCTCTCTCCCTCTCTATCTATCTATATTTATCTATCTATTTCTCTCTCTCTCTCTTCCTCTACATTTCTACGCAAAAAATTAAATATATTGCCTAATACAGACAATAGATTGCTTCTCTATTTATACATAACACAGACAATAGATTACCTCTCTCTTTCAACCATACACAGACAATAGATTACCTCTCTCTTTCAACCATACACAGACAATAGATTATCTTTCTCTTTGAACCTAACACAGACAAAGATTATCTCTCTCTCTTTCCATCTAATACAGATAATATAGTATCGCTACACGCAAACCAACAATGGATTATATCTCTTCACACAGAACACACTAACATTAAATTATATATCTCTCTTTACATCTAACATAGACACAACATTATCTCTCTTTACATCTAACATAGACACAATAGTATCTCTCTTTACATCTAACATAGACACAATAGTATCTCTCTTTACATCTAACATAGACACAATAGTATCTCTCTTTACATCTAACATAGACACAATATTATCTCTCTTTACATCTAACATAGACACACGATTATCTCTCTGTACACCTAAAGCAGTCCCAAAATTGTCTCTCTTTACACCTAAAACAGATAATAGATTATCTCTATTTACCCCTAACATAATAATAGATTATCTCTCGATCTCTCCCTCTCTATCTCTCTCTCTCTTTCTCTTTCTCTCTCTACCCTTGCACCTGACACAGACAATATATTGTCTTCTTTACACATAAAACAAACATTTGATTATCTCTATTTACATTAAACATAGACAATAGATTATCTCTCACTTTACATCTAACATTGAGAAAAGATTATATATATCTCTTTCTCTTCACATCTGGCACAGACAATACATTATCTCTCTTTACAACCAACGCAGACAACAGATTATCTGTATTCACACCTAACACAGACAATAGATTACCTCTCTTTACAAATAACACGGACAATAGGCTATCTCTCTCCTTACACCTAACACAGACAACATATTATCTATATTCACACCTCAGAAAATATAGTATCTCTCTTTACACGTAACAAAGACAATAGATTGCCTTTTTGTACATCTAACACAAGCAATATAATTATCTCTCTTTATACAAAACTCAAACAATAGAATATCTCTTTTTTTAAATCAAACAGAAAAATTAGAATATCTCTTTTCTATCTTTACATTTAACACTCACAATAGATTATCTCTCTTTACATCTAACAGACACAACATTATCTCTCTTTACATCTAACAGACACAACATTATCTCTCTTTACATCTAACATAGACACACCATTAGCTCTCTTTACATCTAACATAGACACAACATTATCTCTCTTTACATCTAACATAGACACAACATTATCTCTCTTTACATCTAACATAGACACAACATTATCTCTCTTTACATCTAACATAGACACAACATTATCTCTCTTTACATCTAACATAGACACACCATTAGCTCTCTTTACATCTAACATAGACACAACATTATCTCTCTTTACATCTAACACAGACAATACATTACCTCCATCTTTACACCTAAAACTAGATTATCTAAGACAATGTGGTGATAGACCGAACAGGAAGAACATACAATGGATATAGACTGTTAGAGACATACAACCAATACAATTTATAGGTCACAAACACTTTCTTCAAACAGAAAACTCCAGACATATACATGGTACAAATAAAACGACATTAATTGCAAAAGTCAAATAGACTTCATACTAGAAAAATCAACTTGAAATCAACTCAAGCAACAGACAACAAACTAAACAGCTTCGAAATGACATAGCTAAACAAATGTCTTCGCAAACTGATGAACATAAAATGGAGCGACTTCATCACAAATAGTGATCTAAGAGACAAAACACATCAAGAGTATGTTTCAAACATCATAAGAAAACGAAGATGGAAATACCTTGGTCACGTTTTACGACTAGATGTAAACAGAATAAACCAACGAGCCCTTATGTGGTCACCTGAGGGTAAAAGAAAAAGAGGAAGACCTAAAACAACCTTTAAAAACACCATTCTTAAAGAATGGGATTTAATAGGCTGTAAGACCATCCAGGAACTAAAGCTGCAGGCAGTGGACCTCATCATATGGAGAACCAAAACCTCTGCCCTATGTGTCGCTTGCGGCACGAAAGGAACAAACTAACTAGAAAAAAAAAAAGAAATAACAGACAAGTTATAAGAGATGCAAAAGCAATACCAAATATGTGCGCCGACATCGACCACAAAGCAGTGAAAGCATCAGTTAAAATAACATGAAAGAACAACAAAGGGACACAACAAACTAGATAGAACCAACATGCAAGTTAAACAATGAAAACCTTCTGGATAACAATATACTAGAACAATAAAAACAAAGATTCTTAGAAGAATTTCGAAAGCTACCAATAACTACCACATTAATTGAAGAAGAATGGGAAATATTCAAGAAAATCAAAATGTAAATAGTGGGAGACACCTGTGGATACATGAAACATAAAGGTAGGAAACCAAAAGTAACACCATAGTGGAACGAGGAAGTAAAAGACACGATAAGAAATAATACATTACTTGTGAATAACATTGTTCTGTCTCTATGTTATTTATGTTTACAAGAAGGCCTTTATGTCCTTATAGTACAAATATGAATGTTCTGTGTTTGTATTCCTGAGGATACTTAAATACTTGTACGGGGTGTTCGTTGATGTTGTAATAGTCCTTGTCTCGATTGGTCCGTTCTCCTTGACTTGAGTACACAGGTTGAATGTCTTGACAAGATCACATCTTTTTGGGGGATGTGGTTGGTCAAGTACGGAAAACTTGTTTAGTTGCAAGGCGATTCAGTGCCTCTTGAACGAACCTAGTTCAATTCCCACCAGCTGTAAGAATTACCAACACAAATTACGAAGAGATTTAAACAACCTCCTGAGCGACCTTCTTTGTGCAGACTATCAAGCAATATTAGCAGCAACAATAACTACAAAAACATATAAATAAACTCTACATCAAGCAATATTAGCAGCAACAATAACTACAAAAACATATAAATAAACTCTACATCAAGCAATATTAGCAGCAACAATAACTACAAAAACATATAAATAAACTCTACACAACATGAATTTAATAAGAAGATAAACACAGAAGAAAAAAAAACATATCACAAACACAGAAAAAAAAACATATCACAAACACAGGAAAAAAAACATATCACAAACACAGAAAGAAATGTCACTATTCTAATCAACAACTTAAACAGGTGAAAGAAATTCAACATTGCATACCGGATCTTGGGACAGATGTACCTACCCTATTTTCAAAATTAAATATGTGAGCATGAACAACAAAACTGCAATATATAAAACGATCATCATACCATCACTATGCTACCAATGTCAAACATGGACATTAACATCAGAGTCCAAAGAATAAGTGTTGCAACAGAAATGATTTGTCTACGTAGAATCCTCTGAGTAACAATAAGAGATACAATCTGAAACGAAAACATCAGAAGACAATAGATTAGGTGGTTTTCGCATGCTTACAGACTACAACCAGACAATGCTCATCAAAAAACATGAATATACAGACACGGTGGGTACAAAGCCAGGTGCTTCCTTCTGCAGAGAGCGTCCTGCGTTAGAAGCAGTTCGTAACATACATTCGTGGCTTTGTTTGTTCATTAATTTGTTTGTTTATTTGTTTCAAATCTTAAGAATTGTGAGCAATAAAATTCATACATTCCTTTTGTTAAATTGGGAGCGTTATTTCATTCCCAGAAGAGTCCAGCGTCCAGAGTTGTGCAATGCTTTGAGAAGAAGTAAACTATTCAGAAGGTTCTCGGTGGCATACATGTACAGATGACGTTCTGAGAGGTTTCCACAAGAGGAAAGACTCATATATATCTTTGTAATCTTCATCATCGTTCATTTTCAAACTCCCGCTGGATCTCTCTTGTAGCAGAACCATGGCCATACTAGATTTCCAGCAGCGTGTTGTCCAGAGAATGGAAATAGGTTGTGTCGCCGTTTGTTTTATTTGCTCCAGTGGCCCGACACATCCATCTTACTGTTGCATGATAGTGTAAATCAAATGCAACTAGTAGCTCGAGACTCTCGCTAATGGAAGATCTGCGAGAAGAATGACGATGACGACAACTATGATGATGACGATGACGACGAGATGATAATGACGATGATGGCGACGATGATAGCGATGATGCCGATGAAATAATCATTTTCCATGTGAGCATGTAACTCCTAAAAGCACATGACCTTTCTGACACAAGCATATGCCTTCCCCAGTGGAACCTAGAAGACACTCAAACGTATAAAGTGTGCTGTCTCAACGGTGTGGTTTTGTTCAGATGTGTTTACGGATGCATAGGATGCATTCACTGGCTTCGCATATGAGTAGTCCTGGGTTCATTCGCCAGTTGAGGCAGAAATGTTTCTCAGATCACAACAGATCCCAGGTCGACCCAGCCTTAAATGGGTACCGGATTAATCCGGGAAGTAAAGACTGCGAGGGAGAGGAGATGGCTACCGCCCTCATTTGCAGAGCCTCTGAAATGGGAGATCGCTAACATCTTACGCCCCTACGGCATTAATAATTGCTATGGGTTACTTTACTTCATGTATGCATGGTTTTGTTCAGATGGGCTTACGTATGCATGGTTTTGTTCAGATGGGCTTACGTATGCATGGTTTTGTTCAGATGGGCTTACGTATGCATGGTTATTCTAGGAAAGGATGCATTCCAGTGTGGCAGTATGGTAGCACTAGTTTGGGCAAACTAGTTCACCATTCTTCCATCAGATCTGTTGACCCATCTACAATGATGACACACATATAATTTCCTGCCACATAGCGGTCTGCCACAAGATGTTCACTAATGTATAATGTTCACTGGCCTGCGTCCATGTGTGCAGATTGGCATGTGTAATGATCACTGGCCTGAGTTCATGTGGACAAATTGACATGTGTAATGTTGATTTGTGTAACAAAAGTTAGTTCATTCGAATTCATTTCATTCAAATTATCTGTGTTAAATTATGAACTACAATGTTTGTGCTAGGGATATTTAGGATTCCTACGTCATTTCAGTGCTGTCATATGGATGTTAGAGATGAGAAAAGTTCTTTCTCTTCAGAAAAGAAACTATTGAGTTTCCAAATGCTCAATGGACTGCATCCAGGTGGACAAGTGACAGAAGACAAAAATACGAAATCGAGGCACGACATGCACTGACAATAACTTTTTCACAGGTGACATGTTATCAGCCCCCATCCCCAAACTATCCTTAGTCGTCTCCTATGCCATGCCTGAAAGAAAGACAATGGTCATATTCTTTGCACCCTGAACTAGATGTCCAAGCTCCACATTTGTCACACTGGCGTGCCAGCACAATTAAAAAACATGCAATTTTATGTCCCTTTTGGGATTATTTTCGTGATCTTCATTGTTCACCGTTGACAGGTCAGGAAGTCTATACATGGCGACCAACGAAAGCAAACAGTAAAGAGTTCCCTTTTTCACGTCATTGAGAAATACGGTGTTAGACCCGTATTTTTTGTTAACCTGGGGGTTGAAGTGGTCAGCAACGAGCCGGTCGCCTTTACTTTCCCAGAAGATCTGGTACTCATTTTCTCAGGCTGGGTCGACCTAAGAGCAGTTTGTGATTTTAAAATATTTCTAGTTGAACTGGAAATTGAACCTTTAAACTCACAGAAGACGGATGTGTCTGGTCATTGGCGCAAATAAAGCGGCGGCACATTGCATTTCCATTCTCTTGACTATATCCTGCCGGAAATCTAGAATGGATCATGGTCCTGCTATAAGAGAGATCTAACAGTAGTTTGAGAATGAACGTTGAAGAGGAAGAGGAACCTTTGATGACCTGAACTGGAAGCCAGCTCACTAACAACAGAGCTACCGTAACCAACGAAATGCATGTCAATAATCAAAATCGTCACATATATAGGTTAGTTATGATTCTTCACTTAGGTCTTATACTTGTGAGAATCAAGAATGGCTACTGACCGAAAGAGGATTTCTGATTATGTCAAAACTGCGAAATAGACAGCTGGAAGTTATTTCGAGATGGAAGTTAAGAGACAAATGATTTACAGTATATTCCTACCAACACCGTGTTACCAGTGCCAAACCTGGTCTCTCTCATCTTCACATTACAGAAATATAGTGACATGTGGGATGAAATGTTTCAGGAAAGTCGCAGGGGTCACCGGGCTCGATAGTTTACGAAATGAAGATATCAGGGAAAGAATAGGTCTAACACCTTGTACATATTACATAGAAAGACAGCAGATCAAATGGTGTGGCCACATTATGAGAATGCATCACGACAAGTTACCCGTACACGCATATAACCTAATGAGATCAGGGTACAACGCCAGAGGAAGATCACGGAAAAGATGGATAGAAAACTTCAGGGACATCCTGAACAGACACGATCATAGTACAGCCGAGGACACACATCTGGCTTTAGAACGCAAGCTCGAGCTCCAATCACCCCTACGTTAAACGGCAAGACTGGATAACAAACCACCTGGGGAAAGACAAAAGATAATAGATAGAAACTGCTAAAGTCAGAGGTGGCCACTGGCCGAAAGAGGATTCCTGACTATACCAATTAAACATCGTGAGTTGTTTTTTGTTTTTTTTAAATGGAACTGTGTTCTGAAAATGTACATTGTGTATATATTTGAAAGTAATCTACTCACAACGCAAACAGTCTATTTTGAAATTATGTAGTCTAGACTGACTGCTAGAATTCTAGAAATATCTCTTAACAGATTAGGAAGTTTGTGAGCTATTTTCTTTACCAGTACGTGTCGACAGACTTCGTGACGTCATTTAGTTAACGAGAAAGATTCCAAATGCAGCAACTAGTCGTGTATGCCGGAGGCTGTTCTCTGAGCCGAGTGTAGAGGGCAGACGGGCAGATCGAGAACAGAATAGACGAGGAAGCTTTATCAGAGTCGTTACAATCCGTTCTCTGACACAGTGAGAATAATTAAAGTCCCAGGACCTCAGGCAGTCTTGAGAAAATGTTTCTTGTTGGTCCCTGTTCTCAGCGTCCGTGGGGATGGCATTCAATATGGTTGACTATCTTTAATATAGCTTTCTTGTTGAAATATTATCAACTACTGACACTAAAGATGGCGTGTGCAAGGAAAATTGTGTCCAGGTCTCTGAAAAGTGTCCCTGTCGATGAAACTAGGATTATTATCCATTGTATCCCAAATCATCGTGAGGGTAGCCAGTCCAAAGACTAATGTTTCAGACATCTAATCATCTCATTTCACTGTCCCTGTTGTCTCCAGTTCAACATAAGTCTGCACCACGGTATCTTTTCCGTGTATCAAATAGTGTTTTGTTGAAAAAAGTTTATTGAATATATCAATTTCAGCGTATGACTGATGGGAGAACGAACCACACACAAATAAATCACGTTGAATTTTTCTTTTTACCTGAATTTTGATGTCACTAATAGTCTTAGTGTGAGGTTGGTTATCATGTCTGTCACCAACAACCTTCTGGTGTGAGGTTGGTTATCATGTCTGTCACCAACAACCTTCTGGTGTGAGGTTGGTTATCATGTCTGTCACCAACAACCTTCTGGTGTGAGGTTGGTTATCATGTCTGTCACCAACAACCTTCTGGTGTGAGGTTGGTTATCATGTCTGTCACCAACAACCTTCTGCTTCATGTGTTGTCAATCATTTCCGATACCGAAGTTCTCCCACGTGAAATTGCCCAGAATCTTCACTTTTGGTTTTTACCTACCCCTACTGAAAAAAACCGAAGATAGCAAACAGGATTTACGCTAGGTCCGTTCAGCTGGCATCTATTCGCCTCGCAAGTTGAATAACAACGTTTATCATATAAATCTTTGATGTTTCCTCATTTTCTGCGTTCGTTCACACAGTCCTGCAGATTAGTAGGATATAGTCTTGAGATCTCGCTGCGATTTGTATTGGTTTACATCTTGGTTGCGATATATGTTCATTTCGGCCTGACACATCCATGTTCAACCTGAAATGGCACTGCCAACTCTACCCCCCAAAACTTTCTTAGTTGTCTGTTACGACGTGCATGGCAGGTAACAGTACCACTATTCTTTGTCTCCTTTCATGTCCCTGATGCCTCCTAATTGTATTACTTACCAGACGCTATTGAACGCATATGATGATGATGATATTCCTCTTTCGCAAGTGAAAACGAACATGGAATTCAGAATGGCCAAGTTTGATTTAAGTGTTTGTGAGTCCTCAGATGGTCAAGTTTGGTTTGAGTATTTGTGACGTTTGTGATTCCTCAGATGGTCAAGTGTGGTTTGAGTATTTGTGACGTTTGTGAGTCCTCATATGGTTAAGTATGGTTTGAGTGTTTGTGAGTTCTCAGATGGCTGATGAGTCCGATCCCGCCTCTGATGGACCTGTTGCAATGTGAACATAAGTGTAATAGATATTGAGGTGAAGGGAAAACACTTCGATCTTTCCAATTCCTATTTGTCTTTTTTGAATCGATTGCAATGTTCTACTCTGTTCAACACATCGAATACATGCTCTGACTGTTCCAGACTGAACTGCGAAGAGCGCTGTGGTTTCCCAAAAGAACTTGGGTCAATCCTGCAGTGCTTGAGAAATGTCTTCAAACAGTCTTTGAAGCATTTTTTCTGGCCTCCGCTTGAACCCTTACCTGCTTACAATTCACCATAGAACAATCGCTTTGGAATGTCGTCTGTCATACGGACGTTGTAACAAGTCCAACTAAATTGAGAGCTGGTCAACAGGGCGGGAAGGATAAATGAAATATACATTCTTGACTATACGTAGACACCCTTCAAAAATATCACTACTGTCAAGAAAATCACCAGTGTCAAGGAAACCACTACTATCAGGAAAACCACTACTATTAGGAAAACCACTATCATCAAGAAACCCACTACTAACAGGAAAACAACTATCATCAAGAAATGTTGGGCTGATAGCTACATCCTGATCAGGATATGATAAAAAAAAACAACCAATTCCTTTTACAAATATATGTCATTCTAACTAGTCTCAAACAGTCCCACTCACGTTGTCTAATTTAACTAATCACTACTTTTCATTGGTCCTTTTTTTTGCTTATACTTTGTATCGCTAACAAACAAAATATTATATCAGCCAAGATGAGAGACGCGGTCTGTAAGTAGTTAGCGAGACATAGTTGGGAGAATGATTTGCAACAACTATACGATTACTTCTTTACGTCAGCCTTCATTTTTTTTAAAATTCCGTATAATTTCCCCAACTATAATTATCTTTATGATTTGCGCCAGAAAGAGTTTCTCTAGACAAAAATCATAAATAGAAAATCTATGGCAAAGGGCAAACAAGACAGCAGAATTACAACTATTAGAAAGTTATATTTTTTTAGTTGTGACATGGATGTGATACTTTGGCAATGACTTCCATAGAGGGTCAAAGTGACATATGTGCCATGCTGAAATAGCATGTGGGAAGGCGGAAAAAGTTCAGATATCGCAGCACAGTTATAGACCGTAACACAGCGCTTTTTCATATCCGGAATGTATCCTGATAATCTGCAGGACTTTGAGAACGAACGAAGAAAAAGAAGTAAAACATTTAATAATGTGCAAATACTGCAGGAAAATTTCCCATTTAAAAAAAAAATAAGTGACATAAAACACAAATCTGATATAGAAAACAATGTTACTGAAACAAAAAAAGAATGCAGAAAACAATGTTACAGGAATACACATCTGATGCAGAAAACAATGTTACAGGAATACACATCTGATGCAGAAAACAATGTTACAGGAATACACATCTGATGCAGAAAACACTGTTACAGGAATACACATCTGATGCAGAAAACAATGTTACAGGAATACACATCTGATGCAGAAAACAATGTTACAGGAATACACATCTGATGCAGAAAACAATGTTACAGGAATACACATCTGATGCAGAAAACAATGTTACAGGAACTCAAATATGATATAGAAAATAATATTACCGGGACACATATCTTATGCAGAAAACCATGTGACAGAGGCATAAATCTGATGCACAAATGTGACGGTTACATCGAGGTGTTGATCCATTAAGGTACATTAACATTACCAATGGCAATTATTATTATTTACTTATTTACGTTAATGTCGCCATCACCAATGAAAATGTCATTTTCAATGTATACCCTTTAGTTTGACTACTTCACAGTCAATATTTGATGGAATTGATTATCTAACCGTATACTCGGCGAGTTAGAGAAGAAATGATCGACATGTGTAAAAGTCTTGAAGAGAAAATATTGGGAAATGAGTTTTGGAAGAGTGGTGTCAGGAGTTTAATGATATCACGCGTTTAAGATTAGGAAGTGTATAAATGCTGAAACAGATTCAGCCACGGAGATTCGGATTCAGCATCCGGATTTGGTTAGCCAGTCTAGCAGTCGGAGACAGTCAAGAGTCAGGAGTGGCCAGTCAGGCAAATTGACCGAAGAGCTGCCGAATTGCCAAAGCGAAATAGATATATTTGAAACATCGAGAATGATAAATTCTAAGTGTGATGATTAGTTTAGAAACTTCGAAATACATCTAGGATTCTAAGTGTGAAGGTTAGTTAATAGTTTTTTTCCAATAGTAAATACAAGTGTAAGAGATACGGCGAAACGAAAGTCGAACAGCATACGAGAAGGAAAAATAATTTCTTCTGAGAAAGAGACCTGTGGGTTGCCAGCGTGGAGATCACCAAATTCCATCAGAAGCAGCGAAGATAGAGATCGGACGATTCTCTAAAATACGTTTACAATCGACCAACAGTTCGCAGTAGCAAAACAACTAATACGAGTTGTAAAAAAAAGGACGGCCAGATGAAGTAGATTAATTCACGATAGCTAAGCATTGAATGCTGAAGTTAACATTTATCAGTAGATCTATTGATGCAACTATTTGATTTCTTATTGATGTACATAATTGATGACTTGATGTTGTGAACTAGCTGTTGTATCACAAAATAAAGAGAAGTCTTGGAAGAGAAGACACTGGATAAGTTACATCGCTTGTATTGTGTTCGGGTTTAAAAAGTACATGAGTTGTCAGTCAGTGATATTATGCCAGTGATTACTTTAAATCGCTATATTCAATCGTGTTAACACACATCTGTCACACACATTTTATGTAAATTAAAAAATTTTGTAATCAATGTGAGACTTCAATAAAACAGAATACCATTAAAGGTAAATTTTTTAAAATGTAATGTCACAGAAAAACACTACATTTCTTACATTACATTCTTCCTTTAATGTAACTTCCCATTCCTATATTGTATTTATTTTTTATTTACCATGCTCATGTTTTTTTCCTTTTGTGTTATGATGAGACGACATAATTCGACGTAGTCCCCTTCTATATTGGTACTCTATTCTTTGTTTGTTTGTACTTATCGTAATATAGACATTTTAGTAGAAAAATTGACTTGTCCTCATGTTGGATCTTCGTAAACAATATTTAATCTATTTTATAATTTCTTTTAAATGTATCTAATTATATGAGATTTTTAAAAAATGTTTTGTTCTTGTGAAAACAGCACGAAAGGTGGGTTTGTATGGGAGGGAAAAGAGTACTCTCTTTTAACGTGTTTCTTTAGTAAGAAATCGGCTAAATGAAAATGCTATAATATTTAAATGAGATAGTTGAATCCCACAGTTTCTAATCGTATCACACATACCATCACGTTAACATCTACAATCAGCCTACACACAACATCACGCTAACATACATACCACCAGTTAACATCTCCGATCATATCCACACACCATCAAGTTAACATCTCCGATCATATCACACCATCAAGTTAACATCTCCAATCATATCACACATACCACTAATTAGCATATACAATCATATCACACCATCCAGCCATGTGTACATGTGGACAGGCAGCACAGAGTGCCAAACATATACTTCAAGAGTGTTCTGAGCATGAAACGCTGAGACATACATATTGGCCAGAGGAAACAACACTGGAATCAAAGCTCTATCGGACACTGTATGAACTACAAAAGACAGTGAGTTTTATTAAGGAGACAGAATTACAGATATAGACATGTTTCAAGTGAACGAAAGAAGAAGAAGAAGAATATCACACCATCAAGTTAACATCTCCAATCATATCACACATTCAATCAAATTAACAAAAGATACAACAAAAGATATTACTACCAGAATTGCATTGGCAGCAAGTTCTTTCAACCACCTAACAAACATCTGGAAATCAAAAACAATAAGTAAATATAACAAACTACGACTGTTCAACTCGAATGAAATATCAATATTAACACGTGGTTGCGAAGGTTGGAAAATAGCAAAAGCACTGAAGAAGAAAAGGCATTAATTTGAAAATAAATGTTTTAGAAAGCTCCTAAATATGCCCACTGAGACGGCACTACTTCCAGACTTGAGGGGTTCCATGGATGACCTGAAGTGAATCACACAATTCATTGAAGCTATTGGCTCTGTAACCTGTTATCTGACTGAAGCTATTGGCGCTGTAACTTGATATCTGACTGAAGAACAATGAAGAAGAAGAAGAAAACACCTAAATATTGGTTGAGAAGAATTCAAGTCGAACAAGCAAATAAGAGAAGACACCGAACAGCAATATATCTCGGACATTTAATTAGGATGAATGAAAACAGACTGCTACTACAAGCATTAAAATGGGTACCAGATAACAAAATAAACAGTGGAAGACGAAGAGAGACTCTTCGCAGAACAAACATCAATGAGGGTATGAATATAGGTCTCTACATCATGCAAGAATTACACGCAGTAGAATTAATCCACAACACATACACAGCAAAGTGGAAGAAACAAATGGAAGAGGAATACGAACATGATGCAATACATCTCCTCCAAAGATATCAACAGACCACAATTTTTCGCCTTAGAACAGGCTACTGCAAACTGTTGGGCCACCTTTACCGATTGAGGATCTCATACACAGATGAATGTCCATGTGGATCTGAAACCCAGACCCTGGAACACATACTTCAGGACTGCCCAACAACTCAATAAGAAAGCCACAAACACCAACACAAGATGATTATCACATTATGAACAGATCAGAACAAGTTATAATTCTACGTCTCAGAACAGGACACAACCGACTCCGCAGTCACATGTATACAAAGTTAAAGATTCGCAACACATACATGTGTACATATGGACAGGCAGTGCAAAGTACCAAACATATACTTCAAGAGTGTTCTGAGCATGAAACGCTGAGGCAGACATATTGGCCAGAGGAAACAACACTGGAATCAAAGCTCTATAGGACACTGTATGAACTACAAAAAACAGTGAGTTTTATTATGGAGACATAATTGCAGATATAGACATGTTTCAAGTGAACGAAAGAAGAAGAAGAAGAAGGACTGCCCAACATACAAAGAGCAGAGACAGCAGACCTGGCCAGAGGATACAGACTTGAGGCAAAAGCTATGGGGCAGCCGCTCTGACCTGGAGAAGACAGTGGACTTCGTTTTGACGACAGGCCTGACAATATAGCATGATCACAGATGCTGAACGCAGAAAAAGAACATTACTCGAGCTGGAGAGGACTGACTTGTGTACCATATTCTGCGCTGAAGGAACATAAATAAATAGCTGAAGTTAACATCTCCAATTATATCACACATACCAACAAAACTAACATTCCTAAGAACTTGCATATTCCTAGTGACCACATATGGGTATGAATCATGGACAATCACCACAAAGTGAAAAGTTAAATAACAGCATTTGAAATAAAATGTTACAGAAATATCCTCAGAATACCATAGACTAAAAAGATTACTAATATAGCCGAGAGATATTAATGTAAAAGAAAACTGGCTAAACAGCAAGGTTTTTACCGGAAAACTTCAATATTTTTGTCATATCAAACGTCATGACAGCCTAGAGAAGATCATAATGGAGGAGATGCTGCCAGGGTGACGAACAAGAGGCATACTAAGAAGAAGGTAGACACAAGACATCAAAGACCACCTGACCATGAAAGTAACAGTGGCAAGAAGATTGACAGAAGTTTCGAAAGGCTGTGATGATTGCTACACCCTGTCCATGATATGCTAGGGATAAATCTTCCAGTGTAGGGTAACAACCCTAAACAGGAAGTAGGTGGCAGGGGTAACACTGGGCAAATGTCAAGATATACAAAAAAACAACGAGATACAGGGCCATGGCATGCTACCTGATGATGATGATACTATTAAATTAACATCTCAATTTCTTCTTCTTCTTCTTCTGCATTCATTCTCAAACTCCCACTCGATTTCTCTTGTAGCAGGACAATGATCCTACTAGATTTCCAGCAGGACGTAGTCCAGAGAATATAAATATGTTGTGTCGCCGTTATATGTGAGCCAATCGCCCAACACATCCGTCTTCGATGGACA
Source organism: Meghimatium bilineatum (assembly GCA_034231615.1). Classification (NCBI taxonomy): domain Eukaryota; kingdom Metazoa; phylum Mollusca; class Gastropoda; order Stylommatophora; family Philomycidae; genus Meghimatium; species Meghimatium bilineatum. Next base: position 33,812,505 of record CM067315.1, on the reverse strand, counting down.
CATCTCTATTTGAGTCATCTGACTGACACCGATATCCAATATTGTTTCTTGATCTACAGAATATTACGAGTATCATTTTCAAATATGGCGATGGCATCAATTTCATAAACCGTCTGCCATCAAAAATTATGTGCTAGTAATGTTCTTTGTAAATCTATATTCTGCATGTGATTGATTATCTGTTGAAGACCACCACCGCTAGAAGCACATTAACCCCGCCCACTGCCTGCCTTACTGGCCGACTGACGTAAGAGATAGAGGCGGGGAGCTAGAATATTTGAGTCCAAGCTGCCCCAGGCATGATTGCCGATTCCTATTGGAGAGGCCAGCTTCGATGCGGTGTCTGGTAATTTGGCGAGAGCTAGAAGACTTGACTAGTTCTGGCGCTTTGAACTTTCTCATAACGCCCGCAAGCTAGTAGGTAGAGTCTGCAGTTAAGTCCTGGACTCAGGGGAGAACTATAACTTAAAACCGGTCCTTTGGTAATAAAACCTTGCCGTTTCGATCCTTACAACGGTAAGCTGGTAAAATCTCCATCACTATAAGGGAGGAGTTTTATCAACGTATTTCTGTCATTTTTTAATCTCCAGTATACTCTCTTCTTTCCTTAGTAACTCCCACACCTTTCTACGACATTCTTTCTCTCTTCTGTGTATGTATATACTTATGTGCTTCTGTGTGTCTATTTATGTACTTATGTGTGTGTGTGTGTTTATGTGCTTATGTTTGTGTTTTACTGCAGTTATATTAATCTAAATGTGTGTATTACTATGCCATAATGTTAGTAATTATTTGTGTCTTAATGTGACATCATGTTAGTTGATCTATGTATGTCTTACTGTGACATCATGTTAGTTGATCTATGTATGTCTTACTGTGACATCATGTTAGTTAATCTATATGTCTTACTGTGACATCATGTTAGTTGATCTATGTATGTCTTACTGTGACATCATGTTAGTTGATCTATATGTCTTACTGTGACATCATGTTAGTTGATCTATATGTGTCTTAATGTGACATCATGTTAATTGATCTATGTGTGTCTTAATGTGACATCATGTTAGCTGATCTATATGTCTTACTGTGACATCATGTTAGTTGATCTATATGTCTTACTGTGACATCATGTTAATCAATATGCTAAATGTGATTGAATAATAGTAATCATAATAATTGTATTTAATACTTACAATATTATACTATTATATTTACGATAACAGCATGGAAATGCCAATAGCAGAAGGCAGAGTAAACGCTGCAGACGAAGAGGCCACGAAAGACGACGATGGACATATGATATTTCTGACTATTTAAACATGTCCTTGGACGAGGCAAGTCAACTCGCCCAAGTTCGCGAGATGTTCAGAAGGTCCATAAAGAAATCCTTTTTCCGGGAAGAATATGCCACATGATGATGATGATATATTTATTCAATTGATTATACTTGTGAACCGGTAGACGCTGAGATAGGTTTGTCCGGTTCATCTTTGACCGGACCACAGAACAATGATATTGGTCGTACGTTAGTTTACATATGACTGGACGACGAAGAAAAACATGCATCTTTTGAACACGTATGCCGACATGATGCTTTTAAAAAATGATGTTACAGGGTACAGTTGAGAGTTGAAGAAACAGAGGGTTTACAGAAAATTATGGGAAAAGAATATCAAAGACTGGACAAGTCAGGATTTTCCACACTCATCCGCGTCGCCGACAATAGAAGACGCTGGGAGACTCTACGTGTTGACGCCTTCAATGTGGCGCCTCTACGACCCTAACTAGTTATTTGTTTATGGATGGATGTAGATGGAGCAGACAAACGTTGAACTTGCATGAGTCCACCATTGGCTGTGCAACGAATACATATTTGTGGATACGCATCAGTCAATTTTTGACTGGTACGCGCGGCAATGATTATAGACACATTTCATTCCAACTTTGACCAGACCACGAATTGAACGGAATGATTATGGACATACATCATTAAACCGTTGACAGAACCAAGAAGCGAATGCTATTTTGAATATACACCAGTCCAGCTTTTGGATCGTTTTGATAAACCAGTCTCATTTTATGTTCAGATCTTTGCCTTGTGTTGGTTCGTCTTTCTGTCAAAGACAAGATATTCTTCGGACTTTTCTTATAATATTTTATTTGGAATGACCATATTTTCTGTTCCATTGCAGACATCATTGTCCACGTCTCACAACCATAAGCGGCACTGGAAAAATATAACTTCTTAATAGTTGTACCTTTGTTTTTCTGTTTGAACTTGTCATATATTTTTTCATGTGTGATGTTTTTTTAGCGTCATTGCTACCTTCTTTTTGATCTCTTCTGAGCAATCTCCAGTGCTGGTGCTGATTGACCCGAGATATTCAAAGATGTCGATATTCAAAGATGTCTAGTTACTCTTATCGTACAAAAGAAAACTAGAAATTATGAAAATTAGCATGTCTGCAAATCCAATGGTTATAACGATAAATAACACCAAAGTGAAACAAGCTAAAGAATTTAAAAACTAGAAAGCACTTTTTCTGAAAATGGAAGACTATGACATAGAAATAGAAACAATGTGTCCGAAAGCAAACACAGTTACGTACCAACTTTCACTATTACTTACTTCTTAACCCACAGATCAAGATGAAAATCAAAAGACAGATAATATTTACAATTTGTATACAAACACTCTGCTACCAATGTCAAACATGGTCTTTAACAGCCTCACAGCAGAGGAAAGTCGTTACATGTGGAATGAAGTGTTTGAGAAAAGCTGCAATGGTTAATAAAACTAGATAAAATCAGAAATTAGGAAATTAGGAAAAGAGTTGGTATAATATCATGTATTGAGTATATCGTAAGACAGCAAGTAAAATGGTTCGGTCATCTATGAGAATGAACCTAAACCAAATACCAATAAAAGCATATAACGAAGAATATCCGGATATAAAGCCAAAGGTAGACCAAGAAAACGATGAATAGAAAACATCAAAATAGCATTGAGCAAACATGGACAATGCAACCAAGGCGACTAATCTGACCTTGGAACAACAACTGAAGCTCCCACACCAACGCTGACAGCAAGTGTGAATGCGATCAACCACCGTTCACCTGGGGACAGACAATAGACGCTTAGCCAATAACTATAGTAAGTCATTTCGGTTGATATACATAATATACATAACATATATATATATTTGCATTGAGGAAAAGATTTTGTTCCTTGATATGATGTTTAACTGACATAATCGTATTGTAAACCTGTGGGGGTTTTTATATTAATGTGGTGTCATTTGCATGTCTAATTAATCTCATGCCCTCTGATTTTAAGAATTACCATTACTAGTTTACTGATTTCATTATCGTTGGTTGTGCCGATGATTATTGTGACTTGTTTGTTGTCATGTTGGCGACGAAGATGAAGACGAAGCAGATCTATTAATCAAAATTGATCCATGAACATGCGTGATTTAGCCAAATCGTGAGCCGCTGAAAATGTGGAAAAATACATAGAGAGCTTCACTCGTGAGATGTTTGGAGAGCAAACCTCATTTCCGTTTATAACGGACAATTCAGTTATGTGCCTCTACGCCTTAGGGCGCCGGCGTAGTCGCCCTAGGCTGGAATCGAAAACAGGGAGGAGAAGTATAATCTGGCAAGTCAGAAGCGGATTTATTCATGGTACAAATCTCAGGATATCAAGTGAGATACTTTTAGATAAATCACGTTTTGGAAGTTCATATCTCTATTGAAATGTATTTATCAATTATTAAGTGAAGCTTAGAAATTAGAGACTTACAGTATAAAGCCTAAGCACCAGGGGGAAAGGGGAGGTGGGTACGATGAAGACTACTCAATTGACTTTGAAATAAGATAATAATAATCATATTATCAATAATAAAAACGCACGAGATTGTGTCTGTGGGTTCCACCAATGGCCCACTAGACAAACCACCCATGCAACAGAAAACCTTAGTAGATGATGACATGCAGTTATAGTGAGGCTCTCTTATGGAAGCTTTGTAGCATGTCTTCTATACAATTATAGACACCTCTCTGAGTAGAAGGCGCCTTCAATTGATATTTCACTAAGCCGAAAGCTGAAATCTCTTGGGTATGAAAGAATGCTCAGAAAAACCACCCCACTGCACGTAGGAAGTAAGAATTAATCTCGCAATTCCTGGGGTTCTCAAGCAAACAAACAACATAAATGTTAATAATAGTATTATCGACAACAATAATAAAAATAATAATAACAATAACAATAGCAATAATAACAATAGCATTTGTAATAATAATTACAAATATTTATAAAAATAATAATAATAATAATAATAATACCAATAATAATAACAGTAATAATAATATTATTAGCAGTTATAATAACAACAATAATAACAATAACAGTAATAGTAATGATGATAATAATAGCACACAATTATTATTATATGTATAGTAATAATAGCGGCTTACCTAAAAGTCATGTGGTCATCAACATGCAAATCACATTAACTTTATTGATTTGGTACCCTTTTTCTTAAGACGGATTCACCTAGAAGTCTTTAGTAATTTTAAAAATGTTTCATGTGAACTGGAAATTGAACCCTGGATCACATGAATAGGAAGCCAGTACACAAACTACTGACGTGCTATAGTTTTATAAATTACCCCAACAATTGAGTGGGTTTGTTTCCCCTCTCGTATAAGTTTGACAGTTTCTGACAAGGAGTAGAGGTTTGACAGAAGTTAACGACAATGCTTCCCCCCCCCCCACGTTAGCGTTTTTTTCACAAAAAGGTCATCAATTTTCTCATCACAGAATCACGAGAGAAAACGCACAAACGACCTGTTGTTTCTTTTTTTTTTTTTTTTAGGAAACCACCCCACCCCCCCCCCCCCCCTTTAAGGAGAACAAATCTACGACCTTTATTTGAACACGCAAAACACACCCCACCCCCCTTCCCCTCCCCCCACCCTGGTTCTGCCGTCATGAATAATTTCATCTTCTGACAATGTCATCAGTCGGTCAAACACATGACATCATCTCCACTAAGGCTGCCCATCAGATCACATTAACTTCCGCTTCACAATTTAACATTGAAATATTCCACATAAACATTCACCATTTTCCTAAACGACTTTTATAATTTTAATGTATAACCTCCCTCCCATACCTTCATCTAGATATTCCTCTCTCATCCTCTTCAGATCTCTGAACTACTTTTTTTTTCTCTCGCCAAATTAACAAAGTCAGTTGCGCAGACGAAGAGCAATAAAACTACTAGAAGCTTTGGCTTCAAGCAAAATGTCATTGAAGCGTGCATTAAAAACTCTGCAATATGAACGATACTTTAGCGGAACGAGTAATTTGCTTTTAATTACCTGATAGTCCTACATCTAATTATCAAAATGTATCGCCTGTCGATTTGTTCGAAAACTTTTTACTGGCTGACATATTGGCGTCAGTTTCAAACTCAGATTTAATCGAATATTCTGTTGTTGTTGATAATGATTGTGATAATGATGAAAATAATGATGTGATGAAGATAACGATGGTGATACTGATGGTAGTGGTGATGGTGATGATGATGCTGGGGACGAAAATAATGACGATTAGTATGATGATTATGATGATGATTATTGCGATGTCGATGTGTTCATGATGATGATGATGATTGTTATTGTGTTCATGATGATGATGATTGTTATTGTGTTCATGATGATGATTGTTATTGTGCTCATGATGATGATTGTTATTGTGCTCATGATGATGATATGTATTGGGTTCATGATGATGATTGTTATTGTGTTCATGATGATGATGATTGTTATTGTGCTCATGATGATGATTGTTATTGTGCTCACGATGATGATTGTTATTGTGCTCATGATGATGATTGTTATTGTGCTCATGATGATGATTGTTATTGTGTTCATGATGATGATTGTTATTGTGCTCATGATGATGATTGTTATTGTGCTCATGATGATGATTGTTATTGTGCTCATGATGATGATTGTTATTGTGTTCATGATGATGATTGTTATTGTGCTCATGATGATGATTGTTATTGTGCTCATGATGATGATTTGTTATTATCATTATTATTGTTATCATTAGTAGTATTCCACAAGTCTTCATGTGGACACCAGACAAGTAAATAAAACAGGGAAGACCAAAAACAACTCTCAGAAGAACTGTTATGAATGAATTAAAATCAACAGGCATAAATGCACAAGACCTGCAATTCTTGGCAACTGACCGACAGGCATGGAGAACTATGACATCCGCCATGTGTGCCAAACTTGTCAAAAGAGGAACTGACAAACTGACAGAATGTAGTCAAAAGAACAGAAATGGCTTAGTATCGCCGTTTTATTTCCACCAATGGTCGTTCGGAGGAGGACGGAGGAAATTCTGGATTGATAACAGCAAGGAATGGTTGTTTTTTTTTAAAGCGCAAGACAAACATAAACTGATGACAGCTGAAATGGCATGCTTACGCAGAATCCTAGGAATATCGTTAAGAGACAGGGTGAGGAATGAGGACATCCGACAAATAACCGGCACCACCCCAATCTTAGAATACATCAAGAGACAACAGATCAAATGGTTTGCACACATCAGCAGACTACCATCAGACAGCATACCACAGCAAGCTATGCTACACAGATACAGCGAAGACAGACCTAGAGGCTGACCACGAAAACGATGGACCACTAAAATAAAAGAGGCGACAAATTCCACAATATACTCAGCACACAAGAGGACCGTCTCCAGAAATTCTTCTATCTCTGAAGCCAAAAGGCAACAAAGGGCTTCTGCGAATAGATAGATAGATAATGAATGGTCTGGGCATGATATTTCTACACTTCTCCGACTAACTCAGGACAGAGTTGTTTGGAAGGTATTTTGTGCTGATGTATTCAGTGTGACACTCCTAAGGCCCTGACGGGTTATGGGTCTTTTTATTATTATTATTATTATTATTATTATTATTATTATTATTATTATTATTATTATTATTATTATTATTATTACTTGGGTCACCCACATATGTATTGCATCCCTTTCAACAAAGCCGCATGCCACCTACCGATAATATCGCTCATAGCACGTAACTCTGTAGCTTCATAAGGTAATCTCAGGAGCCTAAAAAATACACTTTATAAACAAGATTTCGCTTGCTGAATTCGAACACACTACCACTAAGCACAAATCATACGGCTTAACAACTTAACAACTGCTCCAGATAGATCCTCCCCCCCCCCCCAAAAAAAGAATTTTTGTGGTGAATTACACTTCGTTCAACCTCGGACGTTAGTCCAATTTTGCTATATCAGAACTTTGTAACCATCAAAAAATAGTACAAGTCTAAATTCTGGCAATCCAGTCATCACGACTTCCAGTTAGTTACAGTTCGAGAGAACAAGAAAAAAAAAAGAAGAAGAACAGATCAGTTCTGATCTTAGAAACAACAGTTCAAACCTTACAACAGAGCTTCGCCATTTGAATTGGCATTCTCCTAAGTCAGGAAGTAGAGAAGAACGCAGAAGTCATGAAGACGGAAACTGCGAGGAAACAGTATACGACAGACAAACATGGACAATATGGGAGGCTGGAACAGAAGTCAACATCTTAAGTGAAAAATGCCGGAGACATTTTACCTCCCCTGTTTTCAAGGGCAACCACCCAGTAGAAAATACTGCATTAAAGATCTGACAATATCTAGGCACTAGACGATCAAATCTGACAAAGTTGTTTTCTCCCTTTGTCTCAATTACGAGATGCACTTTGTCATATAAAGATCTGACCTTTCCCCCGGGCATAGCTCTACAATGAGTCTTACTAGAAGGAACAGGATAGAACACTCACACAAGACTATCAGATTTCACAGAAATCAAAATTTTCTTGACGGCAAAAGAAATGGGTAAGGTGTTCTCCTGCTCATTGTCTAGGCATCATGGCGACAGTTACAGACCTGATGTTTGCGTTGCTACAGTCAGAGGTCACCATTTTACTGGAGTTCTGGAACCAGCTTTGTCTGAATAAGGAACTATTCACAACGATACCTTATCATTTTCAGGGGAAACCCCGGAGGTTCGCCGTGGCATCGGATATTTGGTCCGTCAAGGTTGATGATACTTGGACCGCCAGGGTTGATGGTATGTGAGTCGATTTTAATAATTTTTTCACCCGTGTGTTCCGGGGCCTGAAATGGGAACATAGAATAGTGACACTGCTACCTAACAGGAATGTCGTAAGAGGCCACTATGGAGGGTTCGGGGGAAGAGGTGACTTGGTTCTTTCAATTCATAGAGTCAAAGTTACCCAATATCTGAATCTGCATATGTAAGCCGAAAGGCGCATATATCGCAGCTAACATGTAAGCTAGAACACAGATAATTATGTTATCTGGAATATCCTGCTAATCTGCAGGTGTTTGAGAACAAGCGGAGAAGTCCACGAATTCACTACTGCATCTCACACTCAATTTCGTATAATGGAGTTAAGGCGATAACCTCTCTCGAAAACTGGATGCAATATCTGACTTTAAGTGAATATTAGTCTTCACAAAACACTAGTCGGTATTATTTTTTTAACTGAAATTTAGTCGAATTTTAAGAAATATTGGTCGATTTTCACTGAATAGTAGACGACTTTCACTGAAATCTGACATTATGTCATTGAATACTAGTTTACTTTCACTGAAATCTGACATTATTTCATTAAATACTAGTTGACTTTCACTGAAATCTGACATTATTTCATTAAATACTAGTTGACTTTCACTGAAATCTGACATTATTTCATTGAATACTAGTTGACTTTCACTGAAATCTGACATTATTTCATTGGATACTAGTTGACTTTCACTGAAATCTGACATTATTTCATTGAATACTAGTTGACTTTCACTGAAATCTGACATTATTTCATTAAATACTAGTTGACTTTCACTGAAATCTGACATTATTTCATTGGATACTAGTTGACTTTCACTGAAATCTGACATTATTTCATTAAATACTAGTTGACTTTCACTGAAATCTGACATTATTTCATTAAATACTAGTTGACTTTCACTGAAATCTGACATTATTTCATTGAATACTAGTTGACTTTCACTGAAATCTGACATTATTTCATTAAATACTAGTTGACTTTCACTGAAATCTGACATTATTTCATTGAATACTAGTTGACTTTCACTGAAATCTGACATTATTTCATTAAATACTAGTTGACTTTCACTGAAATCTGACATTATTTCATTGAATACTAGTTGACTTTCACTGAAATCTGACATTATTTCATTGGATACTAGTTGACTTTCACTGAAATCTGACATTATTTCATTGAATACTAGTCAATTTTCTCTCACAGAAATTTGGTATTCTTTCATTGAATACTAACTGACAGAAATATGACACACTTTCATTGAATACTAGTCAACTTTCTCTCACTAAAATATGACACAATTTCACTGAATACTAGACGACTTTATCTTTCACAGATTACAATCAGGCTTTCTCCCAATGGGCACTAGCCAACTTTCTGTCACAGAATACAAGAAGACTTTCACAAAATACAGTTTTCTCTCATATAATGCAAGCAGACTTTCCCTCATAGATTACAATCATACTTTCCCTCATAGATTACAATCATATTTTCCCTCATAGATTACAATCATATTTTCCCTCATAGATTACAATCATACTTTCCCTCATAGTTTACAATCAGACTTTCCCTCATAGATTACAAGCAGACTTTCCCTCATAAATTATAATCAGACTTTCCCTCATATATTACAAGCAGACTTTCCCTCATATATAACAAGCAGACTTTCCCTCATAAATTATAATCAGACTTTCCCTCATAGATTACAAGCAGACTTTCCCTCATAAATTATAATCAGACTTTCCCTCATAGATTACAAGCAGACTTTCCCTCATAAATTATAATCAGACTTTCCCTCATAGATTACAAGCAGACTTTCCCTCATAGATAACAAGCAGACTTTCCCTCATAGACAACAAGCAGACGTTTTCTACACACAGTATAAAAATGGTTATGCCTGAGTGTATACAGTACCCGTCTATAGTATAGTCTTGACATTAATCATCATCATCATCATCACCGTCTTCGTAACGAAGATTGCTGCAACACACCTCCAACTCCCCCTGTCTCTTGTCTTGTTGGTGCACTCTGCTAGACTGTGCCTTGTCCATCTCGTGATGTTACTCTCCCACTTGTATCTCTACCTACCTCTTGATCACACCCCATCCACTTTACCCTCAAGTAAGGTCTTCAACAAGATGTCATGTCTTTTAATGTGTCCAAAATATTTTATTTGCTCCATCTTTATTTCATTTAATAATTATTTCTTCATATTAAGTGTTGTTAGAACATCCGTGATTATTTTCTTCTCTTTCCATGATGTCTTTTCTGTTCTTCTATATATCCACAAAGGCATTAATTATGTCTTCTAATTGTTTGTTATTGGCACTAACATAAGAACCACGTTAATGTTTACTACGAATATGTGTGTTTCCTGTCGCGATATATGGAAGTGAAGCATGAACACTAAATATAACAGTGGCCAAGACAATAGCATCATTTAAATTAAATTGCTATAAAAGAGTTCTGAGAATACCATGGACAGCAAGGAAAAAAAACCAGGTGTGAAGAGCAATTAACGTCCAGCAAGGCTGGTTTCTGAACACTATATTAAAGAAAATGCTAATTTTTTTTTCTGTCACATTAAGAGACACGACTCCAGGGAGAGAGTCTTACTCGATGGGATGATCGCCAAAAGGGGCAAAAGGTCGCTCAAGACGCCGTTGAACAGAAGACATTCAAGAATGCCTGTGCATGTCACTAAAAGATGCGGGACAACTTCCTCAAGACTGTGGAGAATTAAAGAGATCCATAGGGAAGACTACGTTCTGAAAAGAATGTCACCTGATCACGAATTGTTTGTTAATTGTCCATGTTTCTGAGCCATACACTAATATAATATAGATGTACTATTTTACCATTCTCATTTTTAGCTTGTTTGTAATTTGTTTAGATATTAATATTTTCCTCATGTCATTGAAATTACATTTATCCATTCCTATTCTCTTTTTAACTCGTCATAAATAATATGCATATGAGATAGTTCCCATAACATGTTAATGTACTGAGATTTGAACCACTACCCAAATGGTTCCCAACCCATGGTTTGCCACCGCTTAATAGGGATTACTAATGGTTTTCTCATTCAAGTTATTCTCCCCTTTGCATTTACATATATCGTGAATGGATTTGAAACGCGTGTTCATTTAAAAACTAAACTAAAGCAAAATACATTAAATGTTGAGAATAATACGATGTTGGCATTCGCGAAAACGCAACCGCGAATTATGAAGCTTGTTAACGAAATACAAATTCAATCATTGCATCACACATTTCATTAGTAAGAATTATATTTCATTATGTAATTTATATGCTAAAATGTATTTGCAATGTGTTTTTGTACCTATTAAAACCCTTCTTATATTTATGGAAGCTGTCGTCACTAATCTATGAATTGAGACTGGGACTCGGAAAAAAATTGTCAACATGTGCATTATTCATTTGTTACGCAGATTTGTCGGTGTATATCTGAGCTATAGTATAGAATAGGTGTGTATGTAAGTGGAGTGCTGATGTAGTCCTAAACTGAGGTTGATATAAGTGGTGTTTTTATGTAGTCCTGAGCTGATGTGGATGTAAGTGGAGTGATAATGTAGTTCTGAAATGATGTTAATGTAAGTGGAGTGCTGATGTAGTTCTGAAACGATGTTGTAAGTGGAATGACGAAGAACAGATGTGTAAGACAGTGTAGTGCAGATGCCGTGTATAACATATGTAATTAAGTGCAGTGCTCATGTGTAATGTGAAACAGATAGAAAAGAACGTGGAGCGTTAATGTCCTACATAGGAAATGTGGATGTATGTCACACAAATGATTGTATTTTCATTATTTACACAATTCTCTATTTCCTCCTCCAATCGGGGCTCCTGCATCCTCCTCCCGTTTTCAATCGTGACAGGTGCTCAATCATGTCCCTCAATATAGCAATAGCCAGGGGCCATCATCCGCCTGGTAAGGACACAACCAAAGCAGGAGTACTGCTTCCTGTTAGAAGGGGAAATCATTACGGCACACCCCAGATCAAGAAAGACTTTTAGATTTGATCGGTTGATTGATGATGTTCTGATTTACTGAATAGGTAAGTGTGTGTGTGTGTCTGAGTATGTATGTAAATTTGTGACTCTGAATGAATGTGTGTTGGGCTGTCTCACGAGCAAATTATTTGCATATGGCTAGTATATCCAATGTTAACCAATAGTTGTAGTGATTAGTAAATGTAATCTATTTCTATCCAATGTTAACCAATAGTTGTAGTGATTAGTAAATGTAATCTATTTCTATCCAATGTTAACCAATAGTTGTAGTGATTAGTAAATGTAATCTATTTCTATCCAATGTTAACCAATAGTTGTAGTGATTAATAAATGTAATATATTTCTATCCAATGTTAACCAATAGTTGTAATGATTAATAAATGTAATATATTTCTATCCAATGTTAACCAATAGTTGTAATGATTAATAAATGTAATATATTTCTATCCAATGTTAACCAATAGTTGTAGTGATTAATAAATGTAATCTATTCTGATGGAAACGTTAGTCTGTTCTGTTAATACTTGGACGTTGTGACTGTGTTACCAGAACCGCCACCTCCACTACTTTTATGATTAAAAGCTTTGATATAAACTAAATTTGATTAGCATGCGCGGGTGAATAAAGCATACATCACCGAGCCCACGCATAACTCCTCCCCCTCCAACCCCCCCCCCCCTTTAAGAACTAAGAACATGACCTTTAGTACTAGGAATTTAGCAAAGGATTGGTAAACTACCCCCCCCCCCCCCACCACCACCCCCTCCCCCTCCTCCGATTAACGGTTATTAGCAAAAAAGACCATCAACTTACTCATAAAAAAGGGGAATTACACACACACACACATGGGCGAATAATTTTTTTTTAGGTAACAGCACTCCCTTTTGCTGAAGACCTATCCTTGTCTACTACCCTGTGCATTACCATACATGGTACTTCTTATTGAAACAATTATCCAATGTTAGGCGATAGTACCGTTAGCAGCTATGCCAGCCGTATGTTGTATATTTTCTTTCCTCAGGTGAACGATAGTTGAGAGTACCAACATTTGCAGTTAAGAGCAGGCGTGGACGATTCAGTTGTCGTTCCAATGCCAGATGTATCGCCTTGGTTCATATTTGTTCAAGGTTATCGTGATGTTTTCTATCCATCGTTTTCTTGATCTACCTGTGGCTCTATATCCAGATATTCTTTTGCTATATGCTCTTATTGGTATTTGGTTTGAATCCATTCTCATAAGGTAACCGAACCATTTTACTTGTTATTTTTCGATATGTTCAATACATAATATTATACCTACACTTATCTAGTTTAGTAATCATTGCAGTTTTTCACAGACACATCATTTCACATTAAACGATATTACTTTGCTGCGAGGCTGTTAGAGACTATGTTTGACAATGATAGCAGAGTGTTGGTACAAAAATTGTTGATATTGTCTGACCTGTTGCGATCATTAAATATTCAACAACTTGTCAAAAATTCATGGAAAACTCTGCTTAATTATGGGGGGAAATACCCCCCCCCCCCCCCCACCACCCTCCCCACGCCTAACTTTTTTTAATTAAAAAAGAATGTCTAACAGTAAAAGTACGACAATAAAACATGATTTTTTTTCCCTCAAACTTTTAAAGTTTTTTTTCTCTTCAAGTTCAAACAATGTAATTAATGTACAAAGGTATTGTTGACCTCAACTTTTGTCAACCTCCTCCCTCTCCCAGACTGTCAATCTTTCAACACATATTAAACTTTCTCAGATCCCCTCTCCCTCATGCCTACTCCTTAATTGTTTAAGTTATTTATAGATTGCCCCAAGGTAAATCACTGGGTATTGAAGTTTTATGAATCCCCTATTGCATAAGAAAGACACACAATCTATCTATCAATACCCTGTGTCCCTTGTTTGCCTTGCGGCTTCAGGGGTACGTTAGTTCTCTGGAGATGGCCTTCTTGTGTGCTGTTTGTAAGTTTGTTCTGTGGCTTCTTTGATTTCTGTGATCCATCTTTTACATGGTCTTTCTCTAGCTTTATAGCCGTGATGTATATGTGTCATGTCTATCTGTGGCATGCTGTCTGTTGGTAGTCTGAAAGCGAGGGAAAAACCACTTGATTTGTTGTCTTTTGATGTATTCCAATATTGGTATTGCTTTGGTTATCTGTCTGATGTTATCGTTTCTAATTCTATTTCTCGTAATAATACTCCGAGTATTCTTTGTAGACACATCATTTCTGCTGTCACTATTTTTCTTTTGTCTTGTGCTGTCATTATCCAGGTTTGGCACTGGTAGCACAGTGATGGAATAATAATAGTCTTGTATAATGTAACTTTAGTGTCTATGTTTAATTTTTTTCTCTTCACTCGATATAATGCTTCCTTAGTAATTGAACTATATGCCTGTTAAGATGTTGATTATCAATGGAGATAGTGATATTTCTTTATTTCCTTGCTATTACCATTATTTCGGTCTTTTCAATATTAATCTTCATGTTGAATTTTGTATATGTTGTGTGGAGTCTATTCATATGTTCTTCAATTTTTCTTCTGATGACGTTATTAGTACTTGGTCGTCTGCAAAGAGTAGTACGTTCAATTTGTTTTTCATGTTACATTATTCGTTGTTACTTGTTAGTTTACAGATGTGATAGACATATGTTATAAAAAAGTAGAGGGGATATGACACCCATCCCCCCTTGCGAACTTCTGATTGTATTTGTAACTTATTGGAGACTCTCGTATTTGTTCTTACTTCAAATTGGCTATTAGTATAAATGCCCTTGCATACATTGATTAAATGTTGTGGTATTTCATATATTGATAGTGTTTTCCAAAATTGTTATCTGTCTACTCTGTCGAAGGTCTTTTCTTGGTAGACGAATACGATGTATAATTCTTTCTTGTTTTCTGTGGCTCTTTCTGTTAGTTGTCTAAGTGTAACAATAGCATCCGTGTAGCTTTTGTTCTTACGGAATCCCATTTGAGTGTTTTTAAGTTGTGGTTCAATGTATGATCGTAATCGTTATTGTAATATTTTGTTTAAACTTTTTCCTGTGTGACTTAGTAAAAATATCTCTTATTACTGCCTTTTGTCTTCCACAAAGGCTCAGTTGCCGATAGGAACTACTTTGAAGGACATGTAGTGTAGATAATTCTATTGTTTCTTGTTTCTATATAATATTGAGCCATTTTTTGGTAGGCATATTTCACAATATAGAGAACCCTTTACTGACAGCGAGAAATTGACGGCGTGAAATGCCATACATTGCGTGGCCATCTCGCAAGGACTCATGTGTAAATATTGTTGCTTCCCCTGCTTCAGGAGGATGATCAAATGCAAACGTGTGTTTATCTAAGAACATGTCACACCTTTTTGTGTATAATATACAGATGGGAGCATGTCAGATGGAAGCATTCTGATTGGTCTGAAGGTCTGAAGTTGTTAGGATCTCCAAAGAAAGTATGAATTTACAACGTGTGTTTATTGAATGACCAGATGGAAGCATGTGGGACGTATGAAGGATTTTGATTGGTGGGAAGCTTCGCGAAGTTGGAAGAGCTTCGGAGTTGAGAAATCGAAGTGGATCCAGGGATTGGAAAGCGGACTGCCTTGGAGGACGGTCGAGTTTCGAGACTCATGAAGCAACTGCACAGGCAGTTGTAGAAGAACTGCACATGCAATTGCAGAGCAGTTTAGGACTTAGTTTCCAGATTCAAGTTTCAAGGCTCGAGTAGAACTACTTAGGCAACCATTCAGTATCCGTCAGTCAGACCAGATCAGAATCTACGTGCAGAGCTTGGCCGTATAATAGGAAAGCCTGCCGAATGAAAACGGCAACCGAACAGTCAGTTGTCAAGTTTTGTTTCGGACATGGTTTCAGGATTAGCTAGAGAAATAGTTGCTAATTACAAGTGTGTTCTAGTCCAACACGAGTTGTACTAGTCGAACACGAGTTGTACTAGTCGAACACGAGTTGTACTAGTCGAACACGAGTTGTACTAGTCGAACACGAGTGAGTTTAGAAATATGAGTAGAGAGAGATGTTGAATAGTCTCTCTAAATACCTGATCAAGTGTTGTGAAATTATTCCTGGATGTGTTAACTTGGTCGAGGTCGCAAGTATTATATTATTTTATTGATGTATTTAAACATTGTACATAAATAAACGTTGTATATTTATGAGACGAAGCGGCTCATGGTTTATTATGATATTCTCTGACATGGGATAGCTCGTGGTTTTTATAGCAGTACAAAGAGCGCCTCAGCAGAAAATCTGTTCACAGCACCAGAAAGTTCAAGAGAAGAGTCTTGGATCTTTGGTCACAAGATTGTGACGCAATGTAGTTGATCAATCACACTAAGTGACTCACAAGCCTTTTTTCACTGTCACACTATTGTGATGCTACCAATAATTCTCATTCTGTCACAATACACTAATTTCGGGAACTATTTTGAGTTACTTTGTCTATAAGAATTTAAAGGTGGTATAATAGAGAGAACCTAAGGTACTCAATTTATATATATTGATATATATAAGGGTTCTCAAGTGCATACCTAATTATGTTATCCATGAACACGATGTGGTTGTGGTTTATCTATCCACCTCTTATTCTCTGCGAAGCATAGGTCTTCAATAAGCTTGTTACATTGTGTCATGTCCTTAGCTATTATCTCTATGTATTTCCATGTTATACCCAACATTTCCATGTCTTGTTCAACCTTTCCATGTTGTACACAACTTTTCCATGTCCTACCCAACCTTTTCCATGTCTTACCCAACCTTTTACATGTCCTACCCAACCTTTTACATGTCTTACCCAACCTTTTAATATCCTACCCAATATGTCATATCTTCTTCTTCTGCGTTCTTTCTCAAACTTCTGTAGATTAGCAGGATGTAGTCCGGAGAACGGAATGCGTTGTGTCATGGTTTACAGAATTGCTGCGATATCTGCGCTTTTCGCTCTGGCACATCCGACTTCAGTATGACTTTGGGTCACTGGCCCTATATGGGATGGGACAGCCAACTCCATCCCATAACCTCCTTAGTAGCCTTTTACGACAGGAATGGAAGGTTTATTCTTTGCTCCTCTTTCGGGTCCCGTCAACACACGGGCGCAATATTTCATATAATACCCAACCTTTTCTCCGTAACTATATCTTTTTTTTTCTTGTTGATATTTCTTTGTCTTCCACTTTATCTCATTCGGTGTGAACTCCACCACAGTGCATGTGCTACAATTCTTTCAATTAATCTTCTAAATGTATTGTCCCATCTATAGGTTTGAGGACTTCAAGCTTCATTAGGGCACTGAGACAAGATATTCAACACTAAGTAACATTAGGTTATTAAGAAATAATATTGAAGACTAAGGAACACTAGATTATTAACACATGATATTCAACACTAAAGCTTAAAGTATGACGATCACACTCCCGAAGTACAACGTTCTCTTTAAGACAAGAGTACATGTGAGCAGAAACATATCTCAATGAGGAGATAAATTTGGTTGGTTGGTTGCTGATCCAGCGGTCCATGGGCTCATGCCCTTTGACCTAATGCCATTAAATGGCATCGTATTGCTGGGAAGTCTGTGGATTTTCGGCCCACCCTGGGACAGAGCCAGAGAATAACTATCACACCTCAAGGGAGGTAGGTTTCAACCTATGCACTGCTCCTAGCTACTGTAGCCAAGATAGGGTTCACCAATTGACTACTGGTTATGCCGAACTTCTCTATTGCTCCAGGCATGCAACCAAATAGTTATATTTCATACGAAGTATTGTTAAATGTGTTCGTTTTCTTCTCTTTCTCTATGAATTACAAAATGCGGATAAAAATTATGTTTCTTAATCGCTTATCTACATACAGTAAGATAAAAGTAATAACATGTTTTTTTTTGTTACCAACAAACAGACCAGATATCAAAAATATATTCCTGAACTAAACTAAAAATTTCGTTTACTTAGGTGCTTGAGGCAACAACAAAACATTTCACATAAATGCAGACCACGATATCCACGAAAAAAATGTCTAGAACCACTGTTTTGGAAGGCAATGTCGTGGTTTTCTGGGACATGCAACATTCAGGGCGGCGGAGACAACATTTTTGTGATGAAATTAGTAGTTTAAAAAAACACACCCTAAACACCGTCTTTAAAAAAAAAAAAACTTCGTTGTGTCCGGCTCTGTGGTGGCTAGATCTAGAACGTTCAAATGTTCAAGTCAAAAGGATTGTCACGTCCTGAGTCACTGTGCCTCTATGATGGGTTTCAGCCATAGGAAAAAACATTGCTGTCAGTTTCCTCCTCCCCAGTGCTGCACAGTACATCTCTGTCTCCCTCCCAACCACAGAGGGTGCATACATATATATTCAGGTAAACATGAAACACATTTCAACAACAAAATAAAAGCATAATTGTATAGATGACGTGCCATGAAGCTTCTCTAAGAAGATAACCTCAATATAATAGCATGTCATCTACTAAGGTTTTCTGTTGCATGGGTGGTATGTCTAGTAGGCCATTGGTGAGACCCACAGATGCAATCACATGCGTAGCAGATACATTTCAAACAACCATTTTTCTTCGCACACCTTTCTACCTAAATAGAAACTCATTTTCTTCAGCATGTTCAAATTAAATCAGCTCCACGTTTTATTATAGGCCTTTTACACAAATTTATATTGCAAACTCTGTGCGCCATTTCATAGAAGTTTGTGTGCTAGAGCGTGGTAGCGCAGCTTAGCAGGAATGCCTTCCCTCCTTTAAAATATAATTACAAGAAAATATTGGATTTCATAACGAAAGATTTAAAAAAAATTGGTAGCATATCCTATTCAGGATGTAGCCATCAACCCAGCACTTTTTTTTGTTGCTATAGTCATTTTCTATGCGATATAAATACATCCAGTAGTTTTCTATATTGCTTTTTGAGAGATCTGATTGAACAATTACCTGTGTGGCATTTGAACCCGGTACCTTGGCAGTCACAGACGCGTTCTAGATCTAGCCACCACAGAGCCGGACACAACGAAGTTTGTTTTTTTAAAGACGGTGTTTAGGGTGTGTTTTTTTAAACTACTAATTTCATCACAAAAATGTCGTCTCCGCCGCCTTGAATGTTGCATGTCCCAGAAAACCACGACATTGCCTTCCAAAACAGTGGTTCTAGACATTTTTTCGTGGATATCGTGGTCTGCATTTATGTGAAATGTTTTGTTGTTGCCTCAAGCACCTAAGTAAACGAAATTTTTAGTTTAGTTCAGGAATATATTTTTGATAGCCGGTCTGTTTGTTGGTAACAAAAAAAAACATGTTATTACTTTTATCTTATTGTATGTAGATAAGCGATTAAGAAACATAATTTTTATCCGCATTTTGTCATTCATAGAGAAAGAGAAGAAAACGAACACATTTAACAATACTTCGTATGAAATATAACTATTAAAGGAAATAAATATCAAGCAAATAAAATATTCTGAACGTATTAAAAGACATGACATCTTGTTGAAGAGCTTAGTTGAGGATAGAGTCGAGGGGAGGCAAGCAAGAGGCAGGCAGAGATACAAGTGGTAGAGTAACATCACAAGATGGACTGGTTACAGATTGCACCACCAAAATAAGACACAGACGATGTTGGCTGTGCGCTGCAGCCAACCTTAGTTGCGGAGATGGCACATGATGATGATGATGATGGTTTTTCCTGCGGGAAACAAACTCCGTAGCTCCAGCGATGGTACCTTGTGCTCCAAGTGTCAATGATGTTGCTATCCACCAACAATAATATGCCAACAATACCACAGGACTACACAATGATGAAAATGTGTGCTAATAAATTCAATGTACAAGTTCAGAAAATGATAGAAATTGATTGACTAGAGGACAGGAGAAAAAGTGCTTCCCAACTGCACTGGAAAGACCAGAAGAACCCACAACCAATAACTTGTTGGAACACTGAGAAACAACTTGTTGGAACACTGAGCAACAACTTGTTGGAACACTGAGCAACAACTTGTTGGAACACTGAGAAACAACTTGTTGAACACTGAGAAACAACTTGTTGGAACACTGAGAAACAACTTGTTGAACACTGAGAAACAACTTGTTGAACACTGAGAAACAACTTGTTGAACACTGAGAAACAACTTGTTGGAACAACTTATTGGGAGAGAGAGAGAGAGTTGGTTTATATATATATATATATATATATATATATATATATATATATATATATATATATATATATATATATATATATATATATATATATATATATATAGAGAGAGAGAGAGAGAGAGAGAGAGAGAGAGAGAGAGAGAGAGTTGGTTTATATATATATATATATAGAGAGAGTTGGTTTATATATATATATATATAGAGAGAGAGAGACTTGGTTTTTTTCTGGTACGCTTTTATCTGGTTGGAAAGGGGAGAAGGGATACTTTTATTTAAGTAAACGAGAGTTTATTATTATTTTATAAAATTATGGGATGTCCGTAAATTACGTCAAAAATTAAGGGGGAGATCTGAAAATGGCTACCAGGTGTTGTCAATGGGGAGGGGAGGTTGATAAAAGTGAACGTCAAAAATAGGGGTCTACTATTTTTCATACTCATAGTTGTTAGAATTTGGCACATTTATTTAAAAATCAGAAACAATTCATGTCGTTTTATTCGCCCCGTTTTTACACCCGGGAGGGGGGGGTATTTTTTCAATATAATTAAACACTGAACTCTTGACAGCTATTGACAAGGGGGTATGGTGTCCAAAATTGGCAATAAATTGTTGACGAAAAGACCATAGTATCATCTTTGAACTTCGAACACAACATGTTTAGCTTAACAATCATCTGAACAGAATACAACGACAACACACTCTACGGTACATGCTGTGTACTCATTCCTATGAAACTGTCAACCTCCAGCTTTTTTGAATATTCATCGCTGGATGACTTCAGCGAAATGTCTCTATTTTCAACTCCAGATAAATGGAGACCTTATATGGAACACAACAACAGCTAACAAACCGAGACCGTCGGTGATATAGAACTTCCAACATAATTAGTTAGAACCCCATTCGTTACGTCATTTATTATTGTTGGGTTTTCGGTTGGTCAGTATTGATATACTTGGAGTCACCTTGACTATTTTTTGGCATGCGGTTCCAAGTATATAAATAGTGACCAACGAAATCAGAGCAGTAATAAAAAACATCACGTAAGAGGGCTGGTTCTGATTTGTTTTGCGACAAGAGAGATCAACCCTAGTGGGAGTTTGAGAGAATAAGTGCTGAACAAAGAGATATCTAATGGGAGTTTGAGAATAAGTGCTGAACAAGAGAGATCTAATGGGAGTTTGAGAATAAGGGCTGAGTAAAAAGAATATTTGTTGGTAAACCTGTGACAATGTAGCTATATTACCTTAAAAAGGGAGAACGTGGGAGAGTGACTTTGAACGTATTTTTCTTATGTACTATTTGGTATTTGGCTTACTCACAAAACAGTAGGGGTTTGAATTTGGTTTGAACTACTGTGGCTAAGTGGTTAGACCGTTCGCTTTGTGCTGGGGGGGGGGGATGGCGGGTTCGAGTTTCATCTCGCGATGTCTTATTTACAAGATACAATGTTTGCAGAAATTCCCGGCAGCTATTGCTTACAACGATGGAGTTAACGTGCTATAAATTTCTAGAGTTAAGATTTGTTACAGTATTAGAGATTAGGTTATAGAGTTCAAGTTATAAGTTTATAGAGTTAGCGTGCTATAAGTTTATAGAGTTAGCGTGCTATAAGTTTATAGAGTTAACGTGCTATAAGTTTATAGAGTTAGCGTGCTATAAGTTTATAGAGTTAGCGTGCTATAAGTTTATAGAATTAACGTGCTATAAGTTTATAGAGTTAGCGTGCTATACTCTCGACAAGCGGCGTGCTACTCCTTGTAAACGGACTGGGCACATGTGGGTGTTACCCAAGGACAATGAAATCATTTCATTTCGTCTATTAACCCCTGTTTAAAGGGTTTGAACCCTCAACCAACCCTACTTCCCGTATCTATGGTACTGGTACCATTCTATGACAACATAACAAAAAAACAGCAAATGTAATGAGCACGTAAAACAAAGCCAATTTAGAAAGACAGATGCAGCATGGGTTGCTCAATCTGGTCATGATCATGTGGACAGAAAACTTGTATGGACCCACGTGCGAATAAGCGACTACAGACATCCACAAATCTCTGGCGACAAGATTGGATAAAGCAAATTGAAATCAGATTGGATGGAACAAACTGAAATAAGATTGAAATGAAATAAAATGAACTCGGCGTCTGAAACGCCTCTGGCTATCTTCAACCATTTAATAAAACCACGAGACCTTCAATATAGAACAGCTCGCTCGTGTCGTATGGAGATTTGGCAGTGGTAGTTCAAATGGAAAGCACCGTTTCAAATTTCTATCCCGTAGTTTCTTCAAGTTCTTTTTCTCTTTATTTCCTGCTTGCCCCCACTCGACCGTCAGGGGTGTGGTCGTTCACCCGATTAGGTAAGGTCCCTAATGAGAGACTCAGGGTCAGCTAGCTCCCAGCTTGTCTTGCCGCTTCGGCAGATGGATCGTTCATCGACTAACACGTCCTCTATCTCTACACCGCTAATTAATATGCAACGCCAAAGACTTTTCTACGAGTCAGCTTCGGCACACGGCTTCCAGCCCTCAGGCCTGGGTGTGAGGCCTCGGTTCCCCAGTTTAGGAGTGGGTTTCTGGTGAGTCAAATGTCTAGTATTACTCACATTCACATCGGCAGGATCCGTGAAAGTGATCCATACCGCGACCCGTATACAAATTTCCCGAGGCCATCAGACGGCATATTTGAAGAAAGTCGATTTGGAGTTCGTTTGAACATGTGACGCGGTTTGAAAATGAGATTTTCACAAGAGCGTCTTCACATCGTTGTTGTCTTCCAATAACGGCTGCAGTCCACATATACACCCCGACTCGTGCAGTTTTGAAGTGGAAAAAGACAATTTCAAGATTGTTCTGACCACCAAAAAGATCTGTAATATGTTGCAGAATGTAACAAGTCTACAATCAATTTTTTTATTATTTAATAAGCGCAATTCTTAATCTATCGTCAAAAACTATTATTCTTTACAATTGTTTTCCGTGTTGTTGTTTTTTTAATTGAAATTGTTTGAATTAATTTTGTCGTATTTACAGGTGGGGCCGTAGATACATTTATGTTAAAATGGAAAAAGGAAGGGGTTCGAAAAATAACTTTCCACGTCGCTTCTGATTTTTTTTCCTTGGGGAATGAACTTGAGAACAACTTTTATAGAGGCAGTGGTGTAGCGAGGTGGGGCGGAGGTACGGACCGCCCCGGGCGGCATCATCGGGAGGGCGGCAAATTTATTTTCGTTTATTCTTTCACAATCACTGACATTTTTTTAATGTCACAAGGGCGGAAAATTAATATTCCGCCCCGGGCGTCATTGACCCACGCTACGCCACTGTATAGAGGATTGAGTTCATAGTACTCGTGTGTCCCCCTTATGTACTTTGTCCCTCTCAACGACGCGATACGCCGCTGATCGAGAGTACCAATCATAGCACGTAACGTCATAACTTCAAGCGATAATTCCCAGGGACACCCAAAAATTCAATTTTGTAAACAAGATTCGAACCTGTGACCTCCTGATCACAAGATGAACAGTTTAACCACTGCGTTACATATATCTACAAAGGAATTCAAGAAACTTTAAAAGAAGGAAGAAGATTCCATCCCATTCTTGTTCATTCTTCTTTCACCAGTGGCGTAGCTAGGAGGGGGGCGGAGGTGCGGACTACCCCGGGCGGCATCACCGGGAGGGCGGCAAATTTAGTTTCGTCCAGTCTTTCACAATCACTGACATATTTTTTTAATGTCACAAGGGCGGAAAATTATGATTCCGCCCCGGGCGCCATTGACCCACGCTACGCCACTGTCTTTCACGGTGTTACGTCATGTTCTATTTTCCTTTTGAGAAGGGTCGGCGGTGGGATTTGAACCACACAACATAAAATAGAACATGCTATTTAGCACCACGAAACTAGTAAATCTGTCCCTGCCCTCTATTTTAGCAATTATTTTTACAAATCGTATATTGAAGGTCTAAATGTCTCACTATTGGCCTGTATCAGACCAACTACTATACAACATTAACCTCTCAGTAAATCGCATGCCAATATAGTGAGAATTTCTTCTTGTGGAAGCCCCACAGCATAACGTCTGTATAAATAAGTTTCCCTCTGTGACGCAACATTCAGCAAACACTGCATTGCACATCAGCTGAGGAAATCAGATGAGCTCCAACCCTGAACATGGTTCTAACTACCAATGCACATGGTGCCCTAGCTATGAACATGTGGTGCATGGGATGCTGTGAAAAGCAACTCTGCGCAGGGGTGACAATTTCATGAGAGAGCCAAACATCAGGCAACAAGATAGCCCTACATAATTTGGAGAGCCCTCTTGGATGGCGGAAATGCATAACTGGTTGCTCCACCTATACCAGTGACCATGGTCCAAAGAGTGGTTACTATGGACATCTGACAGGAAGAGATGCTTGGGAGAGGAGCTGAAGCTCATAACATGCATGTTGCCGAAAGGTAGGGGAAAAACAGAAAAAATTTATAATTTCTCCCCTCTGAGTAGGAGACTTCTCAAAGCATAGTTTCATGTTATTTACATTTGTTTCTGAGCATAGTTTCATGTCATTTAATTAGTTTCTGGGCATAGTTTCATGTCATTTACATTTGTTTCTGAGCATATTTCGTGTGTTTGATTGGCGAAATACACAATGTATATGTAAAGATATCAGTCACATAATCCAAGATAAGTGACGCTGTATAAGATAGATACGCGTGACTATTCTAGTGAAGGATTTTATAAATAACTGTACGGGAAAATCTTGATTATTCGTGGTAACAAACAACCCTTTCTGTGACGTTCGTGCATTAGGCGTTTTCTATATCTAGATGGCCATGGATCTGGACGCCCTTCTGCGTTCGCTCTCTGAAAATCAACAGGAGAGTTTATATGACTTTCGCCGGAGCCTGAAATACGTTGTGCTGCAAGTTTCAAAGCGGAGTGACGCTATCTTTGAACATTTCAGCTCAGTACATCCTTTTTTGGCACGAATCAAGAAGAAATGTGTATGTATACTGGAGGAGGATATAGACTTGACCGTCTACAATATAATTCATACTGTCTGTCTACCGCCGAGAACGGATGTGTCAGGCCATTGGCGCAAATAAAACTGCGACACAACGCATTTCCATTCTCTGGACTACATCCTGTTGAAAATCTAGTAGGATCATAGTCCTGCTACAAGGGAGATCCAGCGGGAATTTGAAAATGAA
The DNA here is from genome assembly GCA_034231615.1 of Meghimatium bilineatum. Classification (NCBI taxonomy): domain Eukaryota; kingdom Metazoa; phylum Mollusca; class Gastropoda; order Stylommatophora; family Philomycidae; genus Meghimatium; species Meghimatium bilineatum. The sequence goes on along the minus strand of CM067315.1, from coordinate 33,786,896 downwards.
CTCTGAAGAAGAAGAAGTACATGAATGGTGGTGGAAATTATGTTGATAATTAAAAGGGACAATGTAGGTTTAAAAATAATCAGTTTCCAAGTTGTTATCGTCTTTATAATTTTTAACAGCCATTTGTGACTTATTTGTTGACTTGTTACTAATAATAGAAATTAACTGTATAGTACAGACAATAAATAATAAATACAATTGGGGATTTAGAAAAGTGTTTTTAATTAGGGAAATATGTGATAAACGGATGCGTTATAAAGGGATTCCATTGTACTTGATCTGATCACAGCAATAGTATTCTGTTATTTCTCATTATAGATCCATGTCCTATACACGACCACGGTTTGCTGGATACAAGGAGATACTACGGGGATTTGTTATTTCATAACGTTTGATGATAACAGTATAATAAATACAATGAGAAAAACTACAACAAATAAAACATTATCAATATCTCGTACACATAATCACAAATGATGGCAGATATGAAACAGAATATAAGTGGCTAAAAGTACTTTTAATGACACGAGGAAAATGTTAACATAAAATATAAACAAATTACAAACAAGTTAAAAAGGAGAATTATACAATGATACATCTATACTATATTTATATATGCTTCAGGAACATGGACAATAAACAATAGAAAATGACATGTCACATAGAACAGAGAGGCTTACCGAGTGGCAGTGAGATCGAAAATTATGTCACATGGACATTTTTCATCAATATGTCTAGAAAATGGCAAAATATATCAAATTTAACAGAGATGGCCAATATGGCAACATTGCTTTATCGTATGTGACTGGGTCAAACTCGTTCAACTTTCTTGTGTGAACATTATCGGATTTTACAAATCTCTCCCTCAGATATTGCTTCAGTCTTTAATCACGTCCAAAGCTTGAACTTTGTCACCCTGGCTCCTTCCTTTCCCGTGTACCACCCGTTCAACCGTAGACGGAAGTCCACGTTTATAATATTAGAAAATAGGAAAACTGTAGGCAGCCAGAGGCCACCTCTCGTTTTTGTTTCTTTTTCGTGTGTTCCGATTTAAATCTAAGCGTATACAGTAGTTATTAAATATGTCGCGTGAAGGACACATTGAACCATCAGTTTTATTATGAATTTAATATACATTTATTTTTTAAATATATAATATAGCGCCAAGTATATTTTGATCATCATGTGCCATTTTCTTTCCAGAATGTGGTCTTTCTAATGGATTCTTTGAACACTCCGCGATTCTGGGCGAGTTGACCTGTCGCAGCTAGAGAAATGTTTAAGCAATCTGAAATATCAATGCGCCGTCATCGTCTTGTGCGCCATCTTCTCCTGTCGCCGTTAACTCTGCCTTAAGCTATTAAATCTTTCCATGATGTTGTCTCTTTATATGACACCCCAAATAAAACCATAGCTTTCTTGTTAAGATGTTGTTAAGGAGCCAAACCTCTAGGACGTTTATTGATAAGTACATTTTACAAACTTATATTACGAAGATTCACAAAAGATGTTTCCTGGCACTGTGGTGAAGCATGGACATCTAGACATGCAAAAGGATGTGAAACGGGCTTGTAAACCTTCACTGAAAGATTGTTACCATAAACATCCGGGATTAAATATACAATATTTGCCAAGTTCTTCTCCAGAATATTCCTGCGCGCTGATCTCATTTTTCTAGACTCATGCGACGAATTGTTGGTCACTTTGCGTACACTTTGTGCCACCAGCAAAAGAAAAGCACGGAAAAGTCGGATATATCAAGATTTTTGACTCGACGTGAAATCAACATGAAATATATTCTGAAGAAGTACTTATTTTCTAGCTTGTAAAAGTGAGAATTGGGTCAACGCAAGAACTCTTGAGGGAAATACCCCTTGTATCTAGATATCTGTGGGTTGAGCCATTTACCTTGTGCACAAGTGGTCGCGGATTCGAATGTGGTTCGTAACATTTTATTTACATGTGCATTCTTTTGTAGATCATTTGCGGTTATTTCTTAATGTTAAAAGTTACATGTTTCAAGTTACATGTTTCAAGTTACATGTCTCATGTTTCAAGCTACATGTTTCTAGTTACATGTTTCAAATTATATGTTTCAAGTTACATGTTTCAAGTTACATGTTTCAAATTACATGTCTCAAGTTACATGTTTCACGTTACATGTTTCGTGTAGTATTCTTGAAAATACGCGTGCATCTTTGTTGAGATGAGTTAATATGGGGGAAACCGGAGTAGAGTAAAGTCAATCATCTACAACTTTTGAGCCCTTATTGCAGTGACTTATGCCACGACTTCTGGCGCACTGGGTTAAAGAAAATATTGACTTCAAGGAGACAACTGGCTGGGGGTAGGGATAGACAACTTCTAGCGGAGGCGGGTGGTATCTATTGAATACTACAGTACACCTCCCCGTATTTGTATATTGAGTACTACAATACACCTCCTCTTATCTGTATATAATAAAAACTGTAACGCAGTAAACAGTATTTGAACCAGATCGGATTAGATGGCACCTACTCGTCTCGCATCTCGAGTCAACACGTTTTCCAACTTCGACCACGCCGCATCCCTACAGGTTTTATTTTAACCCATGATGATTTGGCAAATATATTAACAAAACTTGAATGCAATGACATATCAAATATATTAACAAAACTTGAATGCAATGACATATCAAATATATTAACCACACTGGAATGCAATGACATATCAAATATATTAACCACACTGGAATGCAATGACATATCAAATATATTAACAAAACTTGAATGCAATGACATATCAAATGTTACCAGTGTCGAAGTCTACGATATGAGAAAGGGATGTAAACATTATAGTGACGTTTTGAATGTGTACAAGCGAAACTCCATCAAGAGGCGACACGCTAGGGGGCACCACCGTGTAAGAGATAAGCAATAAAGATGTCCCAAGCGTCTAGCCGTTACCGTCTCCAATAAAGGGCTTCTAGCAAAATTAAAACAAGTCTTCATGTTTGATGATTTTGTATTTCCATGTTTTTCGTTGGTCACTATTTATATACATTGTGTTGCCTGCCAAAGCCGACAAACGAAATGCTCGACAAAAATATAAAACATCATAAAAATGGCTCGTATGATTTTGTTTGTAGTTCGTATCTGGCTTTTTGCCACGGTCTAGCACAACAATATTTAAGTCGTTGTTTATGGTCTAAAACGTAGGTGAGAAGACCAATCTAAAACGTTGGTAAGCGGACCAATCAGAATTTTTGTTTTGTGCAGTCTGGGTCAGGAAGATTTTTATTTTAGTCAGTTGAGCTAGAATGTCATGTTTCCTATACTCTGAGGACCTGTCCGTATAGTACCTTTAGATCAATCTGAAGGGCGACATTTTGTCCAACTCTTATCTAGAACATACAAACACCATCGCTATCTTCTCGCATGTAAATCATCGCAAGCGAGCGAGATGTCTTGCTCCAACGGATATCCAAGATGTTGGCGAAAGCGCTGGACAAGTCACAGATTTGTTTCTCCAATGTATGTTAGGCAGCAAGGCTTATATAGCGTGTATAAAGTTCCTAGATTAAAACACATCTGACCGACAGTAAGAAGCCAATCATTGAAGACTGCACTGGTCTCCAGATCTGACGAGGAAAGGTGAATTGTTAGCGAAGTGGTTAAATAAAATGAACCTGTTGGCCACTTCATAAGACAGGCAGGTTTAGAGAACATAATCACAACAGGCAAGATTGAAGGCACCAGAGACAGAGGGCGACAACGTGAGAAAATATTAGACAGTTTGACAACCTGGCACGGCAAGGAAACAACAACGACTTTGATACATAATACTGTGGACAGAGAGCTGTGGAGAGCCATGACCGCCTACGCCACCCGGCATGGCACCTGATGATGATGGCGAAGTACGTCCTTTTTAACCACGGACGTTAGTCTTATCTTACTTGTCTTAGTCACTTGTGCCGTGAAACGTCGTGGGGAACCGAAGTCTATGTTCTATTACGCTAATCCAATTTGGATATATCAGAGTTTTACATCCCTTTTAAAAAAAAAGAATCGTAGTTCTGGAAATTGTCCAAGGAGGATCACTCTCTTAATTACTTAACATGTTAGGCCTGCCCGATTGTTGCCCCTGAAAATTTGTTCCTAGAGTTACCTACACCTGAATGACCAGATAATTTTGTATTTAGAAATGTATCTTTTGATGTGAACTGATTCATTCATTCTCAAACTCATGTTCGATGTAGTCCGGAGAACAGAATGCGTTGTATCATGGTTTACAGCTTTGCTGTGATGGTTCAAGACGTAGGCAGAGATACACGTGGGAGGGAAATATCACGAGATGAACAAGTTACAGTCTAGCATCCAGTGCACCGCAAGAGACAGGGTATGTTGGGAGTCAACCTACATTGCAGAGACGGGACTTAATAATAATGATGTGATATGTTATGCTTTTCGGTTCAACACATCTGACTACAGCATTCATGTTAATGTCTTTGAACTTCCGTGGGATAGGTTAGCCAATCTCATCCTCAGACCTAATTGTCTCTTACAACTTGTATGGTAGGTCAGTGTTGCTATTATTTGCTCCCAATTGGGCTACGGTAAAACCTAAGCAAAATTAGAGTCATTTAGAGTCTCTGCCACAACAAAACTCCCGGAGAGGAACATGGATTTCTACCACATATTCAGAAGTATACATTTTTATGTGTACCATCATACCATGGACAGCTAAACAGACACATCAAGAAGAGTTAAGATCAATAAATGTCGAACATGGTTGTCTCCTTGACAACATCATAACAAGAAAGATGAGTTTTTTTGGTCATATAAAGAGACATAACAGTATGAAAATATTACTAGCTGAAAAGTTAACAGTAACTGCAGGGGAAGAGGGCGCTTAAGACGACGATGGTGCAGTGATATATCAGTCCGCTTAAACATGTTCCAGCTGCAACAAGTAAACTCATCCAGAATCGGAGAATGTTCAGAGAATCCATAAGGAAGACCACGTTCCGGAAAGAATATCTCACATGATGATAATTCACACTAAAGAAAATAAGGAATCTTCAACAAATATGAACAGACCAGCAGAAAATGCAGCCGAAGCCTGTAATATCATATCGTATGAACTTCATCAAGGCCAGCTCCTTGGAGATGGGGCTTAGACCAGCCAGCAGAGGCTGGAAACTAAGACTGGCCGGGCCCTCCCACATTCGGGTAGGACCACGGTCTTGCCTAGCAAGTACAGATGCTGGTCAGCAACATTTGGCCAGAAGGCGCACCGCAATAATCAGAATGTCATGCATTATCGCACATGAATGTCTATATCTGCATTACCCTGTTATGGTGCTATCCCTGTGACGACTCACCAGGCAGGAGTAGCACCGGGGTATACCTCGAAAGGGCCCACCCCATGTGACTGGAGGTCCTCTTCGATTGCCTTGTGGCGTCAGGAGGCACAAGAGTAATATCACTAACCAAAAAATATTACCAACCAATGAGACATCACTTACAATAATGTACTGGAATTCTGAGGGTATAAATAGCAAAAAAGATGGTGTTAGCAAGAAATTAGAATTAGATAACACCCTTCATAAGGAACATTTGTTGCATACAAGAGATACACCTCAGCAAAGATTTAGCCTTTAAAATTACAGGTTATCAGTGCTTTAGAGCTGATTGAATAGACAGAAGGAAAGGAGGTATACTTACGTCAAAAATAATATCAGCGCACATCAAACTGAACTATACATGGAAGGAGGAGAATACCAGGTCCTTCAGCTAAAGAACAAAAACACTGACTTCAACCTACTAAATTACTATTGTCCAAATGACCAGTCCCTTTCCCTGGACACAATACCGTACAGAGGAAGACTGATAGTATGTGGAGATTTTAATAGTCACTCTCAAAGCTGGGGTTATGACCACATGGATAAAAGAGGAGAAGAACTTGAAAGCTGGCAAGACGACAAAGGTCTTCTATTGCTTAATAAGTCAAAAGATCCTCCAACATACTACTCAAGAGCATGGCAAACCACTTCCACGCAAGATTTGGCACTGTACTCACGAGACCTAACATGGGAAATCAAAAGAACAGTGGGGAAGCAACTTGGAGGTGGGGAAGCAACTTGGAGGTAGTGACCATTGACCAGTATTCCTTAGTATTAAAAATGAACTCACAGGGAATGCATGTAGCCTCCCAAGATAGAATTATAAAAAAGCAACTTGGGGACTATTTAAACACCGCAGTAGTGTTTTAGCTGGACAAATAAATATGCAAGGAAAAGACATAAATGCCATAATAAAAGAGTTCAATAAATGTATTCATCAAGCTGCCAAGGAAGCAATACCAAGAGGAGCACCCAAGCAATACAAGTCATACTGGAGTGAACAACTAGAATTACTGCACAAAGAATTAGAAAAAGCACGGACGGAAGTGGAAAATAACCCATGCCAGGAACATCACAACAAACATCAACATGCTAAATTCTAAAAAGCCAAACTAGAAGCTAGAAGAAAGAGCTGGAAATAGAAAACAGAATCCTTAAATTTGGAAAAGGATGGAAGAAAAACTGTGGAAACTGGTCAAACAGCTAAATTATGAGGGAACATGAAGAAGCACAAACATAACACTCTTAAAGAATGGCAAAATGATTACAGGAAAGCAAGCAGTAGATAATTTCGCTCAGACTAGAACCAGTGATGAAAACAGCACAGATGAAATTATGGATACATTGTTCACATATAGTGAATTGGAATTAGCGGTCTCTAAACTAAAGCTAAGTAAGTCCCCAGGTATTGATGAAATATCAAATGAAATTATTAAGACTCTAGGAACACCAGCTAGCACGGAGGAAACTATTGGACATCTTAAATATTAGATGGACTACTGGGAAAATACCACAAATCTGGAGGAAATCAATTATGGTCCCTCTGCTTAAACCTGGAAAAAAAGGAACAACACCAACTAGCTACAAACCAATTAATCTTACAAGTTACTTGTGCAAAATAATGGAGAGCATCATAAACCTTAGACTAAAATTTCACCTGGAAAGTAGAAAATTCCTTGTACCACAGCGGGCAGGTTTCAGGCAATGCTACTCCACGGAGGATCAAACTACATACCTCTCACATGAAATTGAGGATGCTTTCCAAGACAAAAAATCAGTACTGGTGGCATGGATTGACTTACAGAACGCCTTTGATAAGGTATAGAAGAAAGGATTGCTTCGAAAAATGAGAAACTACAAGATAAGTGGTAATATGTATAGATGGACAAAAGCCTTTCTTCACACTAGAAGAGCCAGAGAGTACAAGTAAATGGCAAAAAAGCAAGAAGGTACTACTACACCACGGAGTGCCTCAGGGAGGAGTTCTATCACCCACTCTTTTCCTCACATTTATCAATGACTAATTGAAGAAATACCCTGTGGAACTAGAGCGGCACTATATGCAGATGACTTGGTTCTATGGTGCACACATGAGAGCGCCATGGTTGCCACAAAAATGCTACAGAGAGCCATGGACATTTTGACTAATTGGGCTGACAAATGGTGTGTAAGTATCAATATAGAGAAGTCAGCAACAACCCTTTTTACACTTTCACCAAAACAAAGAGCAGGAAACATCTTTGTAAATAAAACTGTCTTAAAGGTAGATGACCAACCCACATATCTTGGTGTAACATTTGATGCCAAAATGACATGGAAACATCATATCAGCAAAGCAGAAACAAAAGCTAGAAGGAAGGTAGCTATACTTAGGAAACTGTGTGGGACAACTTGGGGGAGCTAATGAAAGAATTCTAAAAATGTATACCAACAAGCCATTTGACCACACTTAGAATATGGTTCTACAGCATGGAGTTCATCATCAAACACAACACTACAGAACTTGTATAGAGTACAGGACCAAGCACTTAAAATAATTACAGGTGAAATAAGATCCACACCAATTGTAAAAATGCAGAATATCCAAGGGATGCGGTCATTGAATGAGCATAGGGATACTAAAATTATAATTCAATGAGAAAAGTTCCTTTCCCACCATAGTCACCAAATTAAGGAAAGATTCCAGAATCTGTGTCTTACACATAACTAACTATGGTTTAATTATTCTTGGGACCAGTATTCCTTTATCTTATTCAAAATGGTGTCACATGTATTTTCAATCAAGAAACATGTACAGTTTACATCAAGACATCAAGAAATGAGTACAGCTTACATTGGCACATGGAGAAGCATGTACAGCTTACATTGATACATCAAGAAACATTTACAGCTTACATCTACACATCAAGAAAAGTTTACAGTTTACATTGACACATCAAGAAAAGTTTAGTTTACATCGACATATCAAGAAACATTTACAGTTTACATCGACGCATCAAGAAACATGTACAGCTTACATAAAAAACATCAAGAAATTGTACAGCTTACATCGACACATCAAGAAATGTATACAGCTTACATTGACACATCAAGAAAAATGTACAGCTTACACAGAAAAACATCAAGAAACGTGTACAGCTAATAAAGAAATTTAGGCACAAAGACAGATTACTTGGTATAAGAAACAATGATACTTTATTTAATGTATGTATGTATGTGTGTGTTATGCAAGCTTGAGTGAATAAGTGAGGAACTGTGAATAATTAGGTGTGGTATGGGTGAGATTTATTTTTACATTAACTATTATCCTCTACCACACACACAATGATCATTCTACCACCCCAATACCACAGAGATAAGCATCCGTCATCTCCTCACAAACATATCTGGCTTGTCATCTTCTCTCCTCCACCTCTTTCTCTCTCCTCCCTCCCCCACACACACAGATATAAATATTTTACCTCTCTCATACTAATGAGCCTTGTCTTTTCTCTCTAACTGGTCAACCTCATCTCTCTCTCACATATCAGCCTCACCTCTCTCATATACAGTTGAATCCCTCTATAGCATATTCTGTTATAACAAATTTTCCTTAATAACAACACTTTTCAAAATCCCCAATTATATATATTCTATATTGTTTGTACTGTATATAATGAATTTCTATTTTTATGATTCAGACCAAGTTGTTATAACAGAATGCCACTGTATCAGCCTCAACTCTCACTCACACGTCAGCTCAGCTCTTTCACATATCAGGCTCACATGCTACAATATAAGACACCATTCTATAATATACTTTGAAACAGGTACGTTTCAAAGTTTCCCCTCCCCTCCAGATTTTCACACAAAAATATTAAAATATTCACAAAATCGAGTAGAATTTTATAAATTTAATTACTCTACAAACCAAAGTGTATTTACAGCCCTGCATATGAGCCTCACTGTTTCTCGTATACAAGCTAGCCTCAATATCTCACATACAAATCAGCCTTGACATCTCTCACATGCAAATGAGCCTCAATAGCTCTGACATGTAAATCAGTCTCAATATCTCTCACATACAAATCAGCCCCATTATCTTTCACATACAAATCAGCCTCATCATCTTTCACATACAAATCAGCCTCATAATCTCTCATATATCAGCAGTGTGCTGTTTGCCAAAGAGCAGCCTCATTTCTCACACGCACATATCAGCCTCATCACCTCTCACACTACCACACGTCTAAAACTATGCTATACAAGTTCTCCGCAGTTTGAGATGATAACTTTCTGTGTGGGCTTGCCTCCTTTGCTGCCAACAGCCTAGAACAAACACATAGATTGATGATAAAAGCTGTCTTCTAGTATTTACACTCCATGTTGTACAATATACATTTCTCATGTCACAGTACACAGATACATATTATATCACTATGCATTCCCTATGGCCACGTTTCATTAGAACTTCACCCTAGTCCACGAATGTCATTTACGCGATTATTTGTAAGTGTTGCCACTTGACTCACAAAGGAGAAACTGGCCTTAGACTTGGTGATCGATTTTATCAACATATAACATTTGCCATTCGTGATAGCATGACACTGGTAGCAGTCCATCACTTTCAATAACCCTAGTCAATATGGTGCTCGTGACATCTCGATCACAGCAAATTTCTCATGCACATCGGACCATAGGCGACACTTCATGATGGAGAACCAACTTATCCATACCATGGTATATTTGGAATCTGTAAGAATTAACATCCATCAAGAATTCTATTAATACCTCTTTTTCTCTCTCCACTGTCTTGTACACACCTCTCCACACTTTTAGTTGTTTAGTCTATGTCTTGTGTGGTGTGCATGACCAAGAGGTTCGAGTTTTAGTCACACACCCGTGAGGTTCAGAGTTCGATCCTGGTAAGGACTGGGTTATTTTCTGTGGGAATGTTAATTTAAAAACTCACCCTGAACATGAGATTATGGCAGCAGGGACATGTGACCATGGTTAGTTTTGAGTTTGTGGTTCAGCATATGCCAGGTATCTCATACGGTTGACCTACTCTTTCAGTTCACAACTGGCGTGTTTGAAGTTAGCGTCTTTTACAGACTAATATATCATCTTTAATTTTATTCAAGTGTTTGTAACTTGTTTGTGTTGATATAAAGTATTGTATGCCATTTTTGGTACAAAAATAAAATATAAATTTGCATTCAGATTATGGTGTTTGCCCATCACAAGCGAGGATGACCATTTGCTATATCAACTTTACAAAATTCAGCTAAGAGTTTTATGTCATTGTTTATGCTGTACTTTTTTAAAACTGCAGAGCATCATATAGCTCTTCTGGGCCCAGAGATGTCATGCACACCAGAGTGCACAGGCCGGCGCTACATAGCTGGTCGAGCATCAGGGTCAGCGAACCACAGCTGGCCAAGACCCTCAGTACACTTCCACGCAGTGGGCCTGGAAACAGGAGTGCAGCAATCCTGCTGTAGCCTGGCCAAGTACTAGGGATCGAAGATACGGGAATGCCAACCCGGCCCAAAAAAATGCTGGCTGAAGACGGATGTGTCAGGTTGAAAGGCGCAGATAACGCAGCTTGCTGTTAAACATGACACAACGCAGATCACCCTCATACGTCCTTCTCAGGACGGTCAGTGGAATGCTTTCAGAGGGTCCGCCGCAATGCGTACGACGAAGAAGATATAGCTCTTCTTTCTTGCAGCCTCTTCCCATGTATCATGGTTTATACCACAGACTTTCGGTGAGGTCTTTAATCAGTCCGTGTAGAAATTCACATTGAGAATTTTCTTCTTCTTCTGCATTCGTTCTCAAACTCCTGCAGATTAGCAGGATGTAGTCCGGAGAACGGAATGCGCTGTGTCATGGTTTACAGCATTGCTGCGATATCTGCGCATTTCGCCAGACACTACCGACTTCAGCAAAAATTGAGAATGAAATGTGTGTCCTTCTGCCTCTCAACATACATTTTGTATGCAGTCATGTTTTAAATGGTTCCACTGCCGATGTGTCAGACTATTGGCACAAATAAAATGGCGACAGAACACATTTCTGGTCTTTGGATTACAGCCTGCTGGAAATCTAGTAGAACCATTGTTCTGCTACAAGATAGATCCAGTGAAAGTTTGAGAACAAATGCCCAAAAAACGGTTCTGAAAATAGAACATAAAAGCCCAACTTGGCAGCATTGATGAATTCCAGTTACACATGAAGTTTCGTAGCCCAAGGTGTAGCACAGGAACATCTATTGTGTCCATCTTTTATTTAGCCGGAACAAGGAGCAAAAACTAGTAACACTGTGACCTTCCATTCATGTAATAAGTGGTGACTAAGGAATGTTGGGTCTGTAAATCCTACATACGGTCTAAGTAACCAGGTAATGCTTAAATTAGATGTGTCAGGCCAAAAGTCGCAAATAGCAAACTAGTTGTAAATCACATCCAGAAATCAATTATATGCTAAGTATATCTTCTTCTTCTTCGTCTGCGTTCGTTCTCAAACTCCTGCAGATTAGCAGGATGTAGTCAGGAGAACGGAATGCGTTGTGTCCTGGTTTACATCATTGCTGCGATATCTGCGCCTTTCGCCAGACACATCCGACTTCAGCATGGCTTTGGGTCACTGACTATATGGGATGGGACAGCCAACTCCATCCCATAACCTCCTTAGTCGCCTTTTACGACATGCATGGAAGGTAAACAGTGTTGCTATTCTTTGCTCACCTTTTGGGCCCCGGCAACACACGGGCATGCTAAGTATATTATTCTCATTCATTTTTTTTATTCTTCCTTTCTCATATCATTGGCCTACCTGGATCAGCCTTTTTTACCTGGAGAATCTTCCAACACTAATGTATTGGGTCATTGGTGCAAATAAAACAACAATACAACGTATTTGCATTCTCTTTACAATTTTCTGGAAATCTTGTAGGATCATTGTCCTGCTACAAGAGAGACCCAGCGGGGGAATTTGAGAATGAATGCTGAAGAAGAAGACATGTAGAAGACAGTTATATTCGCCATGATGATATAACATAACTGCAGATGCTGAACACAGAAGATTGTCATACCATATGTGTTTCTATGTAGTGTTTGTTGTTTCACTGTAGTCCTTCATCTTTATGAAGGCTTTCTAGTCAAAACGTCACATACCCTTGTGTTTTGTTGCTAGCATATTGTGTTAATAATTGGTAACACATACTTATTTCCATTTGTAACAATATTTGACTTGTGTTGCAGCAGCATGTAAATTTCCAGCAAGTCTGGTTGTTTCCTAACAATGGAGCCACAACTCATTTCTCTCTCTGAACTATATCATGATAACCGAATGGAGTTATAAAAACCACAGATAAAGAGTATGCCATCTGTGACTGAGTCAATAGTGATCCAGAAAACGGCAAAATGATTAAGCACTGTTGACAGCGGGTAGTATTTGATTGATGAAGGGGGCCAATGTGCAGTGCGGACAATGATGTGGTTGTGATGAATGGCTGGCCTTTTAGAGATATGGCAATGGATGTCCATCATTCAGTGAAATTAGAAAAATGAACATATTACACACCACTGCCAACATTCAGATGTGTTGGGCCACTGGCACAAATAAAATGGCAACACAACACATTTTTGTTCATTGGATGAAATCATGCTACAAGAGAGAGACAAATTTGAGTTTGAGAACGAATAATAAAATAAGACAAGAAATAATGCTTCCTAATGACAAGGTGAGACACAAATCTTACCTCCATTTTTCTGACCACATCCATCCCCTCCACAACTTGACCAAACACTACATGTTTACCATCTAACCTGAGGATAGATATGGAGTTATTCTCTTGATGTTAGTTGGATAGCAATATCTCATATCTGGATCATATATCACATCGTCCGTGTGACAAAAAGACCGAAAGGAAAGCAAAGAACATCAACACTTTTTACCTTATTTGTATGTCATAAGAGGCAGCTAAGGAGGTTATGAGGTGGAATTGACTGTCTCATTCCATAGAGGGTCCAGTGACTCAGAAGCCTTGCTGAAATCAGATGTGTCAGGTGAAAGGTGCAGATTTTGCAGCTAAGTAGTAAACCATGACACAATGCATTTTGTTCTCCAGACTATATCCTGCAAATCTGCAAGTGTTTGATAATGAATGCAGAAGCAGATATCAAACATACAAATAGACTGATCTAGAACAGAAATAAGACATAAAGATAGACTGGTCTAAATCAGATATCTGATATTCAGAGAAGTTAGAATTGTATGTCTGGCATACAGACAACAGATGGAATGGTCTGCATCAGATATCATACATCAAATTATCTGTCTGACATATACACAATAAATAGAATTTTCTGGATCAGATGTGAGACTCCCATATGTTGCCAGGGCCTGAAAGGGAGCAAAGAATAACAATGCTGTTACCTACCACTCATGAAATAAGAGATGAATATGGAGATTGCGAGGGTGTTGTCGTAGTCATCCCATAGTAGGTCCACAAGCAATCCGTCTGGCATACAAGCAACAGACTGGTCCGTCTATCATACAAACAACAAATAGACTGATCCGTCTAGCATACAAACAAGAAATAGACTGATCCATCTAGCATACAAACAACAAATAGACTGATCCATCTAGCATACAAACAAGAAATAGACTGATCCATCTAGCATACAAACAACAAATAGACTGATCCATCTAGCATACAAACAACAAATAGACTGATCCATCTACCATACAAACAACAAATAGACCGATCCATCTAGCATACAAACAACAAATAGACTGATCCATCTAGCATACAAACAACAAATACACTGATCCATCTACCATACAAACAACAAATAGACTGATCCATCTAGCATACAAACAAGAAATAGACTGATCCATCTAGCATACAAACAACAAATAGACAGATCCATCTAGCATACAAACAACAAATACACTGATCCATCTAGCATACAAGCATGAATGGACTGGTCTATCTACCATACTAGCAACAAAAACACTGGTCAGCCTAGCATACAAGCAACAAATACACTGGTCAGTCTAAAATGCAAGCAACAAATAGAATGGTCCTTCTACCATACAAGCAACAAATGGACTGGTCCATCTACCATGCAAACAACAGACTGGTCATTCTGGCATAAGAACAACAAATAGACTGGTTCGTCTAACATACAAACAACAAATATACTGGTCAGTCTAGCATGTAAGCAACTAATAGACTGGTCAGTCTAGCATACAAGCAAAAAATAGTCTGGTAGGACCAGCATACAAGCAACAAATAGACTGGTCTGTCTGCCATTAGTTACTGAAATGGAACATGTAAATGTGTACATTAATGTTATAAACCATAGGTTCACACAAGATCAACATGCACCCATTGGAGGAACACTCACCAATCTGTCTTTTCTGTCGTCAAGAAGAACTGAGATCCATTTGTGTTTGGTCCAGAGTTTGCCATTGATAAAGTGCCTGTAACACATAAAGAATGTATAAAATATGATCACAGATACATCACAATGAACTCCTCACAAACATTAAAAAGATTCACATACATATCAGTCAACCATCACAAACATATTAATCAGTTTCACACACTGATTAAAGTCAGCCCTCACAAACATATTAATCAGTTTCACTTTTTAATTTTACTTACCTTGGAAGCACTCTCTCTCGCGATGTCAACATTGATGTGGAAATTAACAATAGACTGGCAAAAGCTAGTGCTGTATTTGGCAGATTACGCAAAAATGTATGGGACAGAAGAGGTATAAGAACAACCACCAAACTACAAGTATATCATGCTGCTGTTATACCAACCTTACTATACGCCTGCGAAACGTGGACAGTGTATGCTAGACATGCAAGAAAGTTAAATCATTTCCATCTTACCTGCCTACGTAAATTACTAAACATCCATTGGTGGGACAAAGTACCAGACTACGAGGTCTTGGAAAAATCAACCTCAATAAGCA
This sequence comes from Meghimatium bilineatum, assembly GCA_034231615.1. Lineage (NCBI taxonomy): Eukaryota > Metazoa > Mollusca > Gastropoda > Stylommatophora > Philomycidae > Meghimatium > Meghimatium bilineatum. The sequence continues at coordinate 33,771,533 of CM067315.1, read as the reverse complement.
TCCACACAATACTTATGAAGGTGCAGGCACGCTGGGCAGGCCATCTTGTGCGTATGGAGAACTCGCGTTTGCCAAAACAAATATATTATGGAGAACTCAAGGCAGGATTTCGAAAAGCTGGTGGACAGAAAAAGCATTTCAAAGACACGCTCAAGTCATCCTTGAAACATCTTAACATTGACGTAGGCGCTTGGGAGAGCCTCGCTCAGGATAGAACAGCATGGCGTTACAGCATTAGAACGGGAGCACTAGCGGCAGAAGAATTCAGACAAGAAACTGCAAGACAGAAGCGGACACGTAGAAAAGAAAAAACATCTCAACCTCACACAGATACCTTCTATTGTTGTCAATTCTGTAAAAGAACATTTTGTGCACGCATTGGACTTGCTAGTCATTTAAAAACGCACTATTAACTTTATTATTTAATTATTTATTGTTATTATTATTATTATGGTTGAGTTTTTGGTCATCGTCGATCACGACGGACGAACATCATCATCATCATCAATCAGTTTCACACATTGATTAAAGTCAGCGCTCACATACATATCAAATAATTCTCTCCAGTCTTTTTAACATTTGGATGAAATTACATTTTGTTGGATTTTCTTTTTTTTTGCATATCCATCACGGAAATAAAAAGAAATAGTACTTCTAAATATATTTACACTATAATGTAGTATGTATATATTTGGAAACAGAAATGGACAGAGAATGTGGTTATCACAAGTGCATTTAGAAAACAAAATTACTGTTATTATTTAAAAATTGCTTTTTAAAAATAAAATAAAATGTATAAATTAAAAATAAACATTATTTTGGACATAAAATTTGAACTTACCAAATTTCTGAATCAATAACCGCCTGTGTGTTGCCGGGGCCCGAAAGGGGAGCAAAGAATAGCAACACTGTTTACCTTCCACGCATGTCGTAAAAGGTGACTAAGGAGGTTATGGGATGGAGTTGGCTGTGACCCAAAGCCATGCTGAAGTCGGATGTGTCAGGCCGAACTGCACAGATATCGCAGCAATGCTATAAACCATAACACAATGCATTCTGTTCTCCGGACTACATCCTGCTAATCTGCAGGAGTTTGAGAACGAACACAGAAGAAGAAGAATCAATAACTTCTAACTTCTACTCAAACTGTATCAGTTTTGCAGATAATCCTATTACAAACACAAAAATATATAGTATATAGGCATAGTGCTTTGATCATGTGTGTTATTCACCAAATAACCCGACATGGATCCTTCAATTTTGAAAGTAGATCTATTATTTTGACCGAAATATTTTTCCGATTTTTCTTACAAAGGGCGTAAATTTGCAAACATAAGGATCAACACCAGTTGTCAGTAATTCCCAGGTTGGATTTCAATAATTAATGCAACCAAAGTAAAATAGTTATACTTTCACAAAAATAAGTTCGCTAACAAAATATATAAAAAAATATAAGTTAAAATGGCATCACATACCCCCATGTTCAAAACTTATCAATAACTTACAAAATTGATATCATAGCACATCAACATCATGCCAGAAGCAATATGAACATTTTACACTTTCGATCGTAACCATCTTTATATTGATATAAATACAGAAAATGACAAAATAAATGTCACATTCTATGGACTCATACTGGTTGGATTGTCCAAAGACATAGCAGTCCCTGACTCATACGAGTTGCTTCGGATGGAATCAGTTAACCAGTTTCACATACAGATCATAATCAACCTTCATAACATTACAACAGAGATTAAACTAAATGGGGACATTGAAGAAAGTAGTTAAATAAGAAATTTGTTATAAAAATATGCGTTATAAAGAGATTTCACTGTGCTTCCCTATCCGGTATCCTATCCCACCAATGGATATCTTCCAGGGGCAGAGTTTCAGTGGAAATAGTTGAGTACAAAAACATACGCCCACTTTGTCACTGATACTATCCTTCCACTCAACCTAAAATTCATACTCACCAGGCCCTGTGTGCTTGAGAGTAAAGTTCTCATCCTCAAACTTCTGCCCATAGATGCTCTTGCCACCAGTTCCATTATGGTTGGTGAAGTCCCCAGCCTGGCACATCTAGCAGTGTTACAGTTAAGGCCAAAACATGCAGACTAACATTCATTCTATCTCTCGGCCATTCTTTGTCTTCTTCTTCAGCATTCATTCTCAAACTCCCACTGGATCTCTTGTAGCAGGACAATGATCCTACTATATTTCCAGCAGGTGTAGTCCAGAGAATGGAAATTTAATTTGCACTAATAGCTTGACACATCCATCTTCCATGGGGTTCCCCAGCCCTAATCTACATCTATTTAAATTAAAGACAGAATGTGTATTAAAAATTTGATGATGAAAATGATGAAACAATTCCTTATATGTGAACAGATAGCTTTGACAGTCCCATAGTGTTTATGAGAAAATAACATGTCTTCCTCAGTTGTGTAGATTAGGCTACAGTCTGACTCATATAAAGTTATCTCAAAGGAGTGCTTGTGTAAGGATGGTTTATGGATGCATGTTTTGTCACCGATTGGGGGGGGCGGAGAGAGAGAAGAAGGCCATTCCAGTGCACCAGGATTACCATGTCCTGCCAGGAACAAAGATCACACTTCTGGGCCAACTATTTCATCATTCTTCTGTCAGATTTGTTAATCCATCTGCAGTGACAATATAATGGTATAATATGATGTATTAGAGGCACCTCAAAATCTTATCATTCACATTTTTACAATATGATGTACTAGTGCAGGGGTGAGTAAACTGAGGCCTGCGGGCCACATGCGGCCCGCCATTGGATATTTTGCGGCCCTCCAACACATTTTTAAATAAATGAACGATAGTCAAAAATGATTTTTTTCCCATTAATATTACACAGAAATCCATTGGAATTTTAATTCGACTTTCTTATATATTATATATACAATATTTTTTTCCAAATTTGACATCATTTAAATATAAAATATAATATATATATTGCCAAATATACATAATATTATATGCGGCCCTCCAATAGCTTTACAATTTTCAATGCGGCCCTCTGCACAAAAAGTTTGCCCACCCCTGTACTAGTGGCACCTCAAAATTTAACAATCGGTGAATAGCAATGTCCTGTACATGAAACATTTCAATTATTATATGTGCAAGAGTCATTAGAGAGAGTTAAAATCTGGGCCTCCCTGCGTATAATCATGCTTATCTTTGTCCCTGGACACACGAGTGTGGAGGGAAATGAATAGGTTGACCAATTAGCTAGCCTCACCACTATAATAAATGGTTAGCCTATGGACCGAGCAGACATACTCAGTTCTCTTTGTGGGTCCACATGATCAGAGCATTTTGAGATACATGAGCATGAGTCAATATCGAGAGTGTGTGATTTGGAAGTGAGGATAGGCATTGCCCACAGAAAACACCTAACAAAGATTTCAAAAAAGAGCACTGACCAAAATAGAACCAGAACCATCAGCAGTTAGAGAGAGTTACTGAAGCAGAGATTTGAGCACTTATGGACATTCCTGGTGTGCACAGAGAATAATAAACATACCTAACCTAACATACTATTACAAGTCTCTTGTGCAAGTTTTTATCTTAAAAGACTGACAAACATGCAATATGTACACATGTACATGGGCAATAGAACTACATGGCGTTCTAAAATAAAAGAGCGCATCATCTTGTGAAAAGAAGAGAAATGCAGCAGCTCAACATCAGAGAGCAGCTAGAAAGTCACAGATAGACCAAGATCCATCTACAGTCATCATTCCATGTCCAAACTGTCCAAGGACATTTACAGCTCGAATAGGGCTCATTAGCCATCTACGAACTCATAATCAAGGACATTACTAAAATTGAATTTTCAAAAGTGGATGTAACAAATGGTCATCATCACTTGTGATGGACGAACAACATGTACACATGTACAATTAATCAGTGTGTAAAGTGTTGCTGTGTATGATCACTGGTGGATGATAGATGACTTTTTACTTGTGGATGATAGATGACATTTACTTGTACAGCTGCTGCTGACTAGTTCGGCTGTAAGGATACAAATTGTGGGATGATTCTGTGAAATGTGCAGTTCTTGTAGCCAAAACCTTTCTCATGTGTACACAGGCATCTGAAGTTTTCTGAAACATTTTCAATATGACAAGTTATAGGCTGGCTTTAATAAATTGAATGGTAAAGACAGAAGTCCTAGAAAATTAACTGGTAGGGACAGTAGTCCTAGAAAATTAACTGGTAGGGACAGTAGTCCTAGAAAATTAACTGGTAGAGACAGTAGTCCTAGTACATTGACTGGTAGGGACAGTAGTCCTAGAAAATTAACTGGTAGGGACAGTAGTCCTAGAAAATTAACTGGTAGAGACAGTAGTCCTAGTACATTGACTGGTAGGGACAGTAGTCCTAGTACATTGACTGGTAGAGACAGTAGTCCTAGTACATTGACTGGTAGGGACAGTAGTCCTAGTACATTGACTGGTAGAGACAGTAGTCCTAGTACATTAACTGGTAGGGACAGTAGTCCTAGTACATTGACTGGTAGAGAGTAGTCCTAGTACATTGACTGGTAGAGACAGTAGTCCTAGTACATTGACTGGTAGGGACAGTAGTCCTAGTACATTGACTGGTAGGGACAGTAGTCCTAGTACATTGACTGGTAGAGACAGTAGTCCTAGTACATTAACTGGTAGGGACAGTAGTCCTAGTACATTGACTGGTAGGGACAGTAGTCCTAGTACATTGACTGGTAGGGACAGTAGTCCTAGTACATTGACTGGTAGGGACAGTAGTCCTAGTACATTGACTGGTAGGGACAGTAGTCCTAGTACATTGACTGGTAGGGACAGTAGCCGTAGATCATTGATTGATAGGAAAGTAGTCGTAGAACAATGACTGGTAGGGACGGTAGCCGTAGATCATTGATTGATAGGAAAGTAGTCGTAGAACAATGAAAGATAGGGATAGTAGTCCTAGAACATTGACTGATAGGATCAGTAGTCTAAGAACATTTGTCTTCTACAGACACACTAGTCTAAGAAAGCTGATACAGACTAGAACTATAAAATTGAATTTGACAAGTAAAGACTATTCTTCGAACATTAAGGGGCTAGACCTAGCCAGAATTATTTTTTAAAAACACACTTTTCTATGCTTACCAAAACAAGTTACGTTTTCATTAACCTACGGGGTGCAAAGGGAACACATTGCTCTAGGCGGACCCAGGGCTAGCAGATAACCAAGATCCCAAAGGTACCTCCACACGGTGCAAGGCCTACAAGGCGCATAATGGTGGCACAACGTAATCACGCTCCCGGCGGAAATCGCACGGATATCCGTGATGGTTACAATAGAGCGAACGCAAAACAAACATTAACCTCAGAGTATCTATTTCCTTACACAGTTTATATTTTGTGTTTACTGGCTATAGTTTTTGTGTTACAGCAATTTAAAATTGGTAGTGGTATTAGTGGAAATAACTGTTAGTATAGTCTTTATTTTTGCATGCGCAATTTTTGCAAAAAAATTGCATATTTCTGTGATTTCTACATCATATCTTCCGAATTTGGAAAGCCACTCATCAAATTTTCAGTGAATGTGCATAAATTCTATAGCTGGATCCTGAACCATTTTCACTGTCTTACTTTGAAAGAAAAAAATTATAACACTATTCATGTGCAAAAATATGAAATTTTTTTGTAAATTTTCAGAATAATTTTTAGAAACGTTTACTACATACAGTTATTTCCGGTTCATGATTCAGATAAGCAAGATATACGTCTAACTACTTGATTTTGAGACTAGAAGCTAAAAATGATAAATTTAGAGTATAAAAACCAGCATCAGCATTTTCAGATATTTAAATTTGTTTTAATTACATAATTAATTGTTTGTTTGTTTGTTTTGCGTTCGCTCCATTGTAACCATCACGGATATCTGTGCGATTTCCGCCGGGAGCGTGATTACGTTGTGCCACCGTTATGCACCTTGTAGGCCTAGCACATCCAATTTCGTCATGCATTGACAATTCGGGTGGGCTACCCTTAGCCTGTGACAGCCTCTATATCTGTCTCCAGGAACGCGTAGTGGCGACTCTTCGCCCAGACGATTTTTGCTCTCGTCTGACTCGCACGAGGTGTTCCACGGTCTATGAACTTGCCTCGTGTAATTGGACGTGCTGTGCCTGTGCCCATTGGGTACTGAACTGTTTCTCATCCATGAGCCTGGTTCCTTAAGGGGAAGAACTCAACAGAGGAGTTGGACCCTGGCTCTTTCGCCCTCTTAGCCGAGGTGTCGTTCACCGACATCATGTACCCCTTGTTCAAGTTCGAGTCTCACACCACGCGTTCTCGAGCTGAGCGTTCTTGTCCCAATAGCGCCTGAGCCCATCAGGTACTGAACCCTTTCTCTTTTCAAGTGCATTTCCGGTGTAGGAAAACCTGACAGTAGAGTTGGGCCAGGGCTAACTCGTTGTCCCTTTCTTGCCTAAGCCCATCGGGTACAGAACCTTTTCTCTTCACGAGCATATTTCCGGTTTAGGAAGGCTCGACATAAGAGTTGGGTTAGGTCTTCTTGCTTTACCAAACGCCAATGGATGGGTCTGGGTCTCTGCCTGTAAGGAACACGGGTAACTAGAAGCTCGTCTCGAGCTGACGGAGCTTGTAGTTCCCCTTTCCTAGGGACTTTTCACTTTCTATTTGCAGTTCGCGCTGCCCTCTAGCGCTGTTCTGCCCTTTCATTGTTTCATTGTACTCGGTATGAAATCTATTTGTCTCTCGCCATGCATCTACCTTTACGTGCATTTTACATTGGCCGCCTCTCCAATGTTCGGACTGGACTGACTAGCTTCACTGTATGTCGACAGTGTCGCTATATGTGGTGATGCCGAAGATATTGTCTGTCTCTTGTGCAGTCAAATCTCTTTCCATCTGCTACCTCCACATTCTCGGACATGATCCCCAAATGATTTGGCCAGAATCAGCTCGAGCTGCTGTATTTCTGTTTCCAGGGTGCACCGCGTGGAGGTACATTTGGGATCTTGGTTATCTGCTAACCCTGGGTCCGCCTAGAGCAATGCGTTCCCTTTGCACCCCCCTAGAACATTAAACTGTCAAGACTATTCCTAGAACATTAAACTGTCCAGACTGCTCCTAGAACATCAACTTGTACAGATTAGCCCTATAAAAATGAGAGACTTCATAAACCTGATGATTGTAAATACAGACCTGCAGTTTTGGGCACCACATCCATTTTTAGTTCTATGATTATCCGGCCAACATCCCGACCACCAATTTTTATATCCATATACACTTGTGGATTACTACTTGTTTTTAATTTCTTGGCTGGCACAGGTGTATCCTGCAAAAGCACAGAATGTGACACAGTAAATATTGGGTGCACTCGCGATTGGGTGCCCATACATACATACATACTTATGTATATAGGTATCTGTGTGTGTGTGTGTATGTGTTTATATACGCATACGTGTATGTGCATATGCATGTATCATTTTTTATATTATATATATATAATAAATATATACATACAAAATATTTATATATTGAAGCATATCCCATTTAGAAGTAGTTCTTAAAGCAGTTGAAGGAGGACAGAGGAAAATGTTGAAATGGGGAGACAGACCCATCCAGGGGGCCACAGTAAGATATCTATTTGAATGATAAACAAGAATATTAATAGAGATAAAGATTTAAAAACGTTAAATGTCTTGCAAAGGTCAATGACCTTCATTTTTATTTTTAGCTTATAAAAATATAGCTTCATAATAGTTGTAACTTTGTTTTTTTGTTTACCCTTTGGTTTTTCATCTGTGATGTTTTTTATAGGGCAATCACTAATCTCTTTCTGATCTCTCCTAAGCAATCTCCTGTGGTGTTGATGGTTCATCCGAGATATTCAAAGGTGCTGACATTTTCCAGTTGTTCTGCGTCAATAACTATTATAGTTTTTCAACTATCAATGAATGTTCAGGATCAACTAACATATTTCAGTAATGCTGCCAAAACTGTGGGAATTCTGGCTCTGTCAATAATAATAATGACACAAGACAGCGTCAAAAAGGTGACAGTGGTTAACTTTGAGCTTGGTGATCAATGTGCAAGTACAAGAACCAGTTTTTTTTTTCATACCGATTGGTTTACTATACTAACAATATGGTTACAGAAGTATTCCTTTCAGAGGAATTAGTAAAAACACTGAATGTGTGTTGGGCCTTTGGCACAAATAAAATGGCAATATAATGCATTTCCATTCTGTGGACTACATCCTGCTGGAAATCTAGTAGGAAACATTGTCCTACTATAAACAAGATCCAATGGGAGTTTGAGAACAAACAAAGAAAAACCTGCCATTACTACATGAAACAGCATGATTCCATGCTGTAATTCACATCAAAATCACAACCCGGTTTGTGAGAATTAGGACTATGTAATAGATGGGAGGTTGCCGCAAACCTTCATTGCAGAGATGGTACATAATGAATGATGAATGGATGGATGCAAAATATAATTGTGATGGGTAAGACATCCAGTCACAAAACAATATATTAATATCAATATCTTAATTAGTCTTCTGCATATAATGAAGCCATGAGGTTATATGGACTGTGAGATCAAATGTAGCCAACATTGATACCATCAGATGGTACCGTGGTTCTGTACCTTTCAGCCACAGAGCCGAACTAGTCAATTGAAAACATGCTTTTAACAGTCTACACTTAATTCAGTTCAAACAGTTTTAACTTGATTTACTTTCTTTACGATCCTTGGTTCATTTTATTTTATTTTCTATTTTGTATGTTCCTGTTGTATTGCACTTTTTCTACATGTAACTACTCAGATTCCCATCATTCTCACTTCTCATTGACTTTTCATTGTATTTCTGATCTGTCAGCTCCCACATGGCTGACATGTAGTCTCTGTTTGCGTTAGTGGTTCCTATTCTGTTTGTTTGTATCTATCTTGATAAAGATCTTTTTGGCCAAAATGTTATTTCTGTGTATTGTTCCATGTCAAACTATTAAACCATTTTCTCTCTATGTTTTTTCCTATATTTACTTTCCAAATAAAAAAACAAGTACAAATAATGGGCAAATAAATACAAATAATTATTAACTAACCCTCCTTCTCTTCTATACCCCCCCCCCACCTATCAGTTTAAAAAAAAAGACAGATCATTTTAAAATAACCTGAAAATAAGGAAACAAAATTATCTCTTATGAACGCCAAAAGCAACGTCGCATCTATGGCCCTGGTCATACTGAAATTGGTTGTATAGGCAAACACACCATTGTCAAGCTGTAAACTAAGATGCAATACATTTCATTCTCTGGACTACACCCTGCTGACCAGTAGGAGTTTGAGAACACACACACCCAATAGACATACCTGATCCCACACTCCCACACCCAGGTAGACATACCTGATATAAGACTCAATGAGCTACTGATGTGATCACCCACACAACCACACCCAGGTAGACATACCTGATATAAGACTGAATAAGTTGCCCGTATATTGCCAGGGCCCGAAAGGGGAGCATAGAATAGCAACACTGTTTACCTTCCACGCATGTCGTAAAAGGCGACTAAGGAGGTTATGGGATGGGGTTGGCTGTCCCATCCCATATAGGGTCAGTGACCCAAAGCCATGCTGAAGTCGGATGTGTCCAGCCTAAAGGCGCAGATATCACAGCAATGCTGTAAACCATGCCACAACGCATTCCGTTCTCCGGACTACATCCTGCTAATCTGCAGGAGTTTGAGAATGAACGCAGAAGAAGAAGAATAAGACTGAATGAGTTACTGATGTGAGCACCCACACAACCACACCCAGGTAGACATACCCGATATAAGACTGAATGAGTTACTGATGTGAGCACCCACACAACACACCCAGGTAGACATACCTGATATAAGACTGAATGAGTTACTGATGTGAGCACCCACACAACCACACCCAGGTAGACATACCTGATATAAGACTGAATAAGTTACTGATGTGAGCACCCACACAACCACACCCAGGTAGAGACAACAAATTTGCATACCGTAATCTCTTCACTGGGTCTTTTCTCTGCATTATTTTCCTCAGGTTCATTTTCTGTCTCCTGTGTGTTTGACAATGTTGCTCCTGCATGTTGCTGTAACCAAGTATCATCTGCCCATACTGTTAGTTTGTGGAAAAAAGACAACATATTACAAGTAGATACTTAAGAATAGTAACAACTGATTAGAAACTAGAATCATGGGACATTCCCATAAGTGTTATGCTCTTGTTCCAGCAGTCATTCAAGAGTATGTAGACTCAAAGTCCCAGTCAGATGTTGATTATGTGACCTTCAGACTCAAAGTCCCAGTCAGATGTTATGTGACCTTCAGACTCAAAGTCCCAGTCAGATGTTGATTATGTGATCTATAGATTTTTCAAGAAAGGATACACATTCTCCCCTCACCCTGGTTCTCCCCATTTCTGAAATTCTTTGTGTCCTCATTATCACCCATAGCATCATCATCTTCATTCTGCAGTAAATCAATGACTGCCCTTATAAGACCAGCCCTATTACTTTTCAATACTGTGCCATCATCCATAGCATCAGCTTCTTCACCCTGTGTTAAATCAATGACTGCCCTTATAAGACCAGCCCTATTACTTTTCAATACTGTGCCATCAACCATAGCATTGTTCACCAACGAGTCTGTTATTTCGCGGCCTCTGACTAGGACATTTTGCATGACCAGGGCAATAAATCCATGTAATACTTTGGACAGCCGAGTTGTTCAGTAGCTTGACCCATTCCTTTCTTAACACACACCTTTCTATCTTCCACATCATTTTTTTGGGAGTCTGAGAACACCACAGTGTGAGTGGATATATTGCAGTCATCAACAAATTGAGTGCAGCCATCACCACTTCTATTTCCATTTTCATGATCGATGTTGTAGTGGAGTAGGCAGATGATTTATCATTTTAACTTATTTTATTCATAATTATCTACCTTTTTTCAAGCACCTTCCTGTCATTCCTGTAGGCAACAAGATCATATTCACACTTATTAATTTCTCTGTTAACAGATTCATCTGTGAATATGATTGTGTCTTTGCAAATAAACAAACTTGCAGGTTATCCATAGCCACTTTTGTCAGTGGTGAAACAGCATAAACTTGTTTGGTCTGGATATGTAACGAGGCATGATTAACATTCTACAATTATTTTACAATGAACAGCCAAGGGTTGAAGAAGAAGAGGAGAATGGATTGATGCAAATAAAATGCATTTCCATTCTCTGGACAACCACCTGTTGGAAATCTAGTAGGACCTGTGTCCTGCTACACGAGATCCAGCAGGAGTTTGAGAATGAATGCTGAAGACGAAAACTTGAGAACAACAATAACAATAAGACCTACAATCCATCATGGTTCATGGGGGGGGGGGGGGGGGCACAGAGAAATCAGCACATAAAGACCTATAACCCATCAGGGTTCAAGGGGTGCCAAATAGAAAATTCAACACAAAAAACCTAAAAATACATTTGTCCTCAGCCATTCTGATAAATGTGGAAAAATTATACATGAAACATTCCTTTGTTATCAATCAAGTTTTTTTTTCACCGCCTCATTTACTTTCAAGCACAACTGCTCCTTACATAATTGTTTTAAAAAGTGAATAGTGTCTCATTTTGAACCACGTCTCAACCAAATGTAACATTTTATCATTCTTATTTTTAGTTTGTTTATAATTTGTTTAGAATATTTTCCTCATGTCATTGAAAGCACTTTTAGCCATTTCTATTCTCATTTTAACTTCTTCTTCTTCTGCGTTCATTCTCAAACTCCTACAGACTAACAGGATGTAATCCGAAGAACGGAATGTTATATCATGGTTTACAGCACTCCTGCTATATCTGCACCTTTTGATCTGACACATCCGACTTCAGCATGGCTTTGGGTTACTTTTAGCCTATATGCGATGGGACAACCAACTTCGCCCCACAACCTCCTTAGTCACCTCTTACGACATGCATGGAAGGTAAACAGTCTTTGCTATTCTTTGCTCTCCTCTTGGGCCCGACAACACACATGAAATTTTTAACTTCTGTTTCACATCTACCATCATTTGTGATTGTGTGTTCAAGATATTGGTAATGATTTACTTGTTGCAGAATCTCTACATATATGCTAAACTAAAGTAAACTATGCTAACTAATCTAAACTATGCTAACTAAACTAAACTATGCTAACTAAACTAAACTATGCTAGTTAATTAAATTAAACTGTGCTAACTAAATTAAACTATGAATGATACCTGCTTTTGATGCTCCTTCTTTCATCTTCATAGGTTTGGCCAGATTTACTCGGATAGTTCTGCCAAACAACTCGGACTCGTTCATATTGTCTATAGCATGAGCAGCATCCTGAAATAAGACAGAATCTTTAAGTATAAAAAAAAGTGCTCATCAAATTTCTCTTTTCCTAACACTCATAGATCAGCTCACTTGGTACAGAAAATAGTGGTTTGCCTCAGATTGTCAAGATCTTCAAAGATCATGTCCTGAAATGACACTGGTGGAAACCATATTAATGTTCCTTTCTGCCAGGTCTTTGTAAAAGATATTTAGATATCATGCTCCTTAGTAGGAATTGGAATTTCTTCTTCAGCATTCTCAAATTCCTGCAGATGAGCAGGCTATAGACCAGAGAACAGAATGTGTTGTGTCACAATTTACAGCTTAGCATTGATATCTGCGTGTTTCAGACTGACACATCTGACTTCAGCATGGCTTCTAGGCCACTTTGACTCTATAAAATAGGACAGACAAATCCACCCCAAAACCTCCTTAGTCATCCCTTACAACATTAATACAACACTCCTTAAGCTAAATCAACTAGATATGTGACTAATAGGAAAGGTCAGCATGCTGTGCGAGCAATGCTGATAAACCTGTTGCGACACAATGCATTTTCATTCTCTTGACTACATCCAGCTGGAAATCTAGTAGGACCATCACTTTGCTACAAAAGATCAGTGAGATTATGATACATAAAAAACATTAATGTCCCTAACAACCATAGAAGAACAAAGAATAATTATTGAAAAAACTGTAAAAGCAGAGTCTCCCTTGTATTTATAAACTCTTACTCCAGCGCTCCTGCCACTGAAGGCAGCACTTCTAATAGGCATTTTTGGGAGTGACCCTCATTTGTTTTATCCCATTGGTTTGAATATCCTTGCCGAATCTGTGACTTTTCATGATTCTCTTAGGTTGCTGAAACAAGAGTGTTACACAGAGCATGATCTGATGTGTTTGGAGGAGGGTGATGTGGGAGCAACGGAATGGTTTTTTTAAATTCTACCTCTAGGCCATATGCCACATCTACATCTATATACAATAACTACAAACTATGTTCTACATGTGCACAACAACCAATATATCTTATATATACCACTTACCCAAAAGTTTTATCACTTAACCAAAATACTACTTACACCACTTACCAAAATACTACTTACACCACTTACCAAAATACCACATATACCATTTACCAAAATACTACTTACGCCACTTACCAAAAGACCACTTACCACTTATCAAAACACCACTTATACCACCTACAAAAATACCACTTACACCATTGATCAAAATACCACTTATGTCACCACAATACCACTGCAGATAACAGAAATACAACTTACCTCTGCACTCTCAAATTCAACAAAACCAAATCCTCTGTGTTTCTCTGGAGATATTAAAAACAAAACAAATCACACAGTTCCATCACAAAGCATTGACAACATGTAATTATGATTACATGACAACATGATTTCAGATATTACAATCCAACATAAAGATCAAATTCCCATAATGTCAGATGAAATCTGATATATTTAATACAAGAGGTAACACAGAACAAAGAATTAATGTGAACTGAAATAGGTAATATCTTGTGTTTATAACTTCTGTTCAAAACAGTTGTTGACAAAATACAGCATACGGGACAAATTTGGGATGGCAATTTTCTGGCTCTCGAGATTGACCTCTAAGTACTGTATACACATGTCCCCTAAGCTCAGAAGACACTGCATGGAGCTCCATATGACTAAAAAAAAGCATTTTGGCCACTTATCATGCAAGAAAAGCTTAATGCAAAATGCCAATTCAAATAAGGTTGCACATGTCTTGTTTAACACAACATATTGCTTATTTCTGTTCATATGGCATCATCCGTCGAAATCTGAATGCATTAGACAAGTAGTGCAAATAAAATGGTAACGGCGCATTTTACGTTCTCTGGACTATATCCAGCTGGAAATCTAGTGGGACCGTAGTTTTGCAATAATAGAGATCCTGTGAAAGTTTGTGAACAAAGAAACAAATGGCATCATAAACTAGCTCGTGAGTATCTTTGGCTATGTATTCTTCTTCTTCATTATTCATTTTTAAACACTACCACTATATCTCTCTTGTAGTGTAGCAGGACAACAGTTCTAATATATTTCCAGCAGGATGTAGTACAGAGAATGGAAATGCATTGAGTCAACGCTTTACTAATGCCAATTGCCCGATACATCCATCTTCGATAGCGACAGACAACAGCACAAAGGTCAAGCACGCTTGATTGTGGCTAGATTTGAAATTACTGACCAGCATCCAGTACAGGTAACAAGTAGCAACATAAGACTAGCCTAATAGCAACATGGCTATGGACATCAGTGACTCCAAGTCATAAAAACACTGAATGTATTTGTTATCACTACCGAAGTCAAATATGACAGGTCACAAAAGTACATAAAATGGCAACACAATGTATTACTACTCTGGACTACATCCTGCTGGAAATCTAGTCAGTGTTTTTTAACAAACAAGAAAAACAAACTAGCTCAGGCATTCTATGCATGTCCATGTGGGGAAGAAACTACTCAAAATATGAAACTAATTCTGAGGCATTCCTTTCTCTCTATTTGGTATGGATCACATATATATCATATAATTACCAGAAAAACCAGAAAATATCTGACAATCATGCATTAGCAGTACATACCAAAAATAAATATTGTATAAATAGGTAAAGCATGTATAACAATATCAATGCATATTCAAATTTGAAAGCTAGGATGTTATACCAAACCAATTCTTCATTTTGGATGTGATGGAGGTTAATCAGATGTAGTTTTTTTAGAAGAATTATGATAATTCCGTGGACAGTCAAGAAATTTAATGTAGAAATCCTCAGAGATGCTGGAGTAAAAAGAATATCTCAACAGAATATCTACTCTCTCATTTCCCCGAAAACCTGAATGACCAGGTGCACAAACTAATATCAAATTTTTAAGAAGGGTTCCCTAGAGCAGTCGAGGAGTATAAACATCTCCTCATTCTGTACACATTCCAGATTCTCACAATGTGAAATTGACAGCATGAGGGAACCTAATCTATAAATATATATCCATGTGTTGTTGAAGTCTGAAAGGGAGTGAAGAATGGCAACACAGTTTACCTTCCATGCATGTCATGACAGGTGACTGAGGAGGTTTTGGGGTGGAGCTGACTGTCCCATACCACAGAAGGTCAAAGTTATCCAAAATTCATGATAACGGCAGATGCATCAGGCCAAAAGACAGAAGATATTGCAGCTAGGCTGTAAACTATGACACAATATATTCCATTCCCCGGACTACATCCTGCTAATCTGCAGGAGTTTGAGAACGAACACAGAAGATGTATAGTCAATCACAGACATAACTAACATAGATATAAACAGATGAAAAAGAACCTAGGGACCAAACCCGAAATAAAGGAATGACGAAAACGGATGTGCTGGACCTCAGACATCCTGACCACAAGTGGCCAACCGGGGTGCAAATAATCACAGTTCTACTGTGGAACTTCCAGCACAACGTACTTCACGCTCCCTGGCGGAAATCACACGAAATATTCGTTGTGGTTATTTGAGAGCGAACGCAGAAGAAGAAGAAGAAGAAAAAGAACCAATATACACAATATCGTGTTTACCATCAACAGCTTTACTGACCTGTTTCATAATCTAAAGGCATTTGAACATCTACAATTTCACCGAAAGGAATGAATGCTGAACGTAAAATTTTATCATCAACCTCTTCTGCACATCCACCTATAAAAATGATGTAATGAATATATAAATCTTTTAAAACAACAAAGTATTAAGCACAGCTGTAAACAAGAATAGGTCTGTATTTTTTCTATGATATACAGCATGCTACGAGTGATTCAGTCAGTATCCCATTCGACACTTTTATTTTCAAATATTTGCTACAGTACCCATTTCCAGAGGCTTGTGAATCTGATAGCAAACCTGTTCTATTCAAATAGCTAAATTTTGCTTCATCTTCTGTGTGTCTTCTCACACTCCTGCCAGTTAGCAGACTGCAGTCCAGATATCAGAATTAATTGGTCAATGTTTACAGACTCTTCTTGATTCTTGATCAGAAACCATCATCACCGTGACACTTGTTTAGAAATCAGCATCACTGTACAAGGTGCATTCCCATAAATGCTCTGCTTGCCATTCTGTAAGCCATCTAAAAGTATATGCCCCAAGTAAGCTTACCGTCCCAGTCAGTTGTTGCTTCTGGTCTTTCCAGTCTGGACGCGCTTACTCTCCTCTTCTGCAGTCAATAATATTCCTATCAGTCTCTTAACACTTATATTGTCATTTTCAGCATCCTCTTCTCATTTTGTTGTGTATCCATGACGGCTCTAATTAATTCAGCCTGGTCTATTTCATCACTTTGCCATCCCCTATAGCTTTACCGGCCAATGTGGCCGCTCTTTTGTTGCCCCTGACTCCAGCATGACCAGGAAAATAGATCCATGTGATGCTCTGGGTGTTGTTGAGAAGTGTCCCACTCTTTTCTTATCATGAATTTTTCTATCTTGCGCAGCATACTCTGGGAGTCTGATATCTGTTTCCAGCTTGGCTTTGGTACTTGCAAATCAGGCTTACACATTAAGCGTCAGCATGGATTTTCTGACATGTTAACCTGTGGGATAAAATGCTAACTTCACACCAAAAACTCCACAGTCCACATCTTACAATTTGCATGACAATGTTGACATCCTTTTGGGCCTGTTTTAGTCCTGCAGCATACAGGCGACCCACTATTGTCACATCTGCACATAAATAATGTTCTATTTGGAAGATATTCAAGATTAAAAATATTTGGCAATTTAAATATCTGAGGAACAAGCTCTACAGTCTTGTCATGAACAACTATTACAGTACTCTTGAATTTTTTTGGAGCAGCTTCCAAGTTCTAGGTGAAAATTATCCTTAAAGTCAAAATTTAGAACCTATTTTGTCCACAGTCTCGTTTGAGTTAAATAGGTAATTTGTTGACAAAGTCCCATTCTAAACTAAACTGTAGCTCAAGTATTTGATCAGAGCCACAGATTGTGCAGTTTTTAATATTCATTTTCCTTTAGCACTAAGTTAGCGCATAGGGTAGAAGTCAGTTCTCACCAATTCTGTCTGTTCAAATCGATTCTGTGCAGTTCTTGAATAGTATGAATATTGTTGTTTTAATTTCTCGAAGTACTGTTCTTCTGAGTGTTTCCTTTTGTCTACCACTGGCTCTTCTGCCTGTTAGTATCCATGCAAGAGATTGGTGGTGTATTCTGTTATTGTCTGAACGTAGGACATGTCCGATGTAGGACCAATGGCGTTTTCTAATAACATCTGTGATGTAGTTTTGCTGTGTCTCTTCTCTGATTTTTTTTATTCAATTTGAATTCACTCCAGTGGGTGTTAGTTATCCTACGAAAGAAATTTGTTTTCAAAACTCAATAGTTTCTTTTCTGAAGATTAAAGAACTTTTCCAGCTCTCACATCCATTGACAAGAATGACGCAGGAATTAAATAAGCGCATTTTCGTGAGTGTACTGATTGACTTTGACCTCAGATATTAGACAGTCTATTAAAGGCACTTGATGCTAATGCAATGCGAGTTATAATTTCTGCCATGACAACGCCATCGAGTATTAATTTGCTTCCTAGATAGGAAAATTTGTGTACCTTTTCAAGTTGCTGTCCATTTCAATTAATTGTGTTAGGTGGACCGGTAACGTTATTAATTTTTGTTTTTTATGTATTGATTACAGATATTGTTAATAAACTTCATCATAGATATTGTTAATAAACAAGTCTTGGCTTGCCAGAGATTTGTTCTTAATCTTACAAACTTGGGCTATGAGAATAAGCAACTTGACTGTCCATGCTTATACTTGTCATTTGTCACAGTGTTTTAGCTGTGAGGACCAAAATCAATCAGAAAATTGCTTCTCCTGTGCAGTTAATAAATGTATAAATTAAACAAGTTTAATTTATAGTTATGTGAATTATTTTGAATTATATTTATAAAGCAGTATCAATATCTTGGACACATAGCCACAAATGATGGCAGATGTGAAACAGAAGTTAAAAGGAGAATAGGAATGGCTAAAAGTACCTTCAGTGTCATGAGGAAAATATTAACATCTAAACAAATTACAAACAAGTTAAAATGAGAATTATAAAATGCTATATCTATTCTATATGAATGTATGGCTCAGAAACATGGACACTAAATAAACAATTAGAAGACAGAACTGATGCCAGTGAGATGTGGGTATATATAGGGATATATAAGAATAGGGAGAACATCATGGAAAGAGAAGAAAACAAATATAGAGGTGCTAAAGACACTTAATTTGAAGAAAGAACTACTAAGAGAAATAAAGATCAGGAAAATAAAATATTTTGGACACATTAAAAGACATGACACCTTATTGAAGATCTTACTTGAGGGTAAAGTCAAAGGGAATTGAGCAAGAGGTAGGCAGAGATACACGTGGGAGAGTAACATCACACGATGGACAGGTTATAGTCTAGCAGAGTGCACCACCAAGACAAGAGACGGGATGTTTAAGATCCATTGCAGCCAACCTTCATTGCGGAGACGGCACTTGATGATGATGATGAATTATTTTGATGTCACATTGATTCAAAGCATAGTTGGTACAGACTTAGTGTTTAGTTGTTTACTGTTAGTTCTGAGTTGGTTGAGGTATCACTAAATTGCAAATTTCAAGGGCTATCTTAACTATAGTATCTTTAATGATGTAGGAATATTTTGAAAATTCTGTCCATGTACCTATAATAAATTAATAATAATAACAAAATTATTAAAATAAAAAAGGACTAATAAATAATAAATAATGTTTTCGGAATTCTGACAATTACAACGCCCTAACCATAGTAAGTCAAAGAAATTGAATTTGATTGAAATTTAATTACAAAAATTTGATAAAATATTTCCTACTAATTATGTTTAATTATTATTTTTTTAAATAATGATAATATTATTAAAAAATTATCTGCATTCGAAATGAATGTACAGGTCCTAAGTATATCCATTAGTATGGACAGAAAGAACTAACGCAGATGTCGGCACAAATCTGAACATAGAAGAAGACTGGCTCCTTAAAACTATCGAAAAACGCAAACTTACATAATTCGGACATGTGAAGAGACACAATGACAATCACAATGGTCTTGGAAAGATTGATCATGGAGGAGAAAGTTTGGTAAATCTTTCTTGCAGCCGAAATTTACCTTTTCAGCACAGTTTTCATTTTTACGTAGACGACGTCACAGAGTTTCGCAAGACAACCAATAAACTATCGCGTGCAGTGACGTCACACCCTGCCGACCGCCAAGCAATTGTATGCCGTTGTGTTATAAATCATATTGATTCACCCTTAGACGAGAATTCTTAGAGATTTAATTATTAATTCTAAACACTGATTCTAACACTTCTCCCCTTCCTAAACAAATCTATAAACTAATTATAATCCTTTTAACCCCAAGATTGTCGTTCTGCCCGGGACCATTATTCTTATCATGTTAGGAAATACCTCAAAACTAGGTCAAATCTCATAGTACCCGGCTAAACGAAAGATGCGCCGAAAGTTTCAGGAAAGACTCAAAAGAGACAGACCAAGACTACGATGTCTATATATCTGTTTATACGCTGTATCCCTTGCGGCGTCGTGGGTAGAATAGTTCTCTGGAGATGGCCTTCATGTGTGATATTTATAAGCTTGTTCCTGTGGCTACGATGGATGGACACACAAAAATAAATTTGAACTTTAGAGGCCTGACTGAACAACTCAGGAGTTATAAGAGGTCGCTCGCACAGAATTGTGAGACTTATAGAGTGGCAGTGAGGACGTTCTGCAAAGGATACGTCACACAGAGAAATAATTAGGCGCCGATAATTATTATGTGATTTTTTACACGGTGTGGTTGAAATAAAAATTTAAAAAACATAGTTGAGAGATAAACATACCAACATAAACAAGACGTTTACTACCAGAACCAGCCATCTTGTATTTTGTGCGAAAAATAAATTTCCGGTTCTGTTCCGTTTAATAAAATTTAAAACAGAGCTCGAGTCCTTAAGGTAGGGCATCGCTTTCTTCATCCCTCTAACAATCACATCATAACAATATTAATGAACATAAAGACTATCGTAGCCTCTTTAACAGCATCGCCGGTAACAAGCGATGAGGAACTGGTCTCTCTGAAGGATGTGTAAGAAATCGACACAATCGACCTAGAAGATGCTTACAAAATAATTAGCTTCGGCGAGCTGATACATTTACTAAGTGAACTCAGCATCGACTCGCGGATAATTCGTTGGATAGCAATGGTGCTAATGACCAGACCTGTTGCTCTGAGAATGGAATACTGGACTTCCGAAATCAGAACTATAACATTGGAATTTCAACAGGAATCGCCTCTATCACATGTACTCTTTAACGTCTACGCATACAAAATAGAACAGCTTCAGAAGACTGGACCTGGCAAAATACTAACATGTGGACGGCCTCTGCTATACAAGCACGGCAGAAACAGAAGAGACAATGATTGATGGTGTTCAGAGTAATCTAGATAATTTGTCTGCTGGTGCACGGACTACAAGGCAGCCATCAATCCCACACAGATAAACATCTCTCTTTCTCGCTGAACAACAACATAGTCACAGACAGTACCAGCAACCACCTGCATGGGCATCAGCATTGACAAGGAGCAAACTATGAAATATCTAATCATCCCTTTTTTTTATAGAAGTCTATCTTTCGCGAAACATGTGGATAATGTCATTCAGAAAGCTAGGACTGGTGTCAGTGCAGTCAAAATCATGGCATATGTAGTGATGCCACAACGAACCCTTTTTCGGATGATGCAGACAATGATGATATTATCTATGTTGGACTATGGTTTCGGTTTATTTACACTGTCGCAAACAAATGCTGATAGGCTGGAGAGAGTTAGTTCAAAAAGAGGCCATCAGAGGTGTCCTAGGATGCACAATAGATACACATATTGCGGCCATGAGGTTTCTCTTAGACCTACCAAGCATCAAAGCAAGACATAAAATAGCTCAGGTTAAAGAATACATCAAGGTCGCCAATAATGATTATCACCTTGTACACCAATCTCTAGACAACACAAAAGGAAGGCGTATCAAGAGATGAAGGTCTTGGATGGCAGAAACAGAAGATACCATGTTCAGAGTTTGTGAGCTGGAGGACGTGGGAAAAGGCTATCAATGGGTGACATTTGGCAACGATGGAAAGTTATTTACAACAGTTGGGATACATATAAGAGAGTACAGCTACTGGGCTGCCAACAGAACAGAATGAATGATCCAATAACTCATACTGCAGCACTCGAAGCCACACTGCAATAATTAACACAGACGGCTCAGTAACACAAGAAACATACAGGTGTGGTTGGGGTTTCGTGACCAACAAAAATGGCAAGAAATTAGCTCAGAAGTCAGCTGCGTACTCCACTACAACATCGAGTATGAGAATGGAAATAGAAACGAATAGAAATATTGTACCACAACAACAATACTATGTGCTGGTATGCATGTAATAAGAACAGATTACGAAAATTTGGGAATAGAGTTGGTTGTCTCATCCCTAATAGGCTAATGTGATCTAAAAACTATGCTGAAATAGGATGTGTAAGGCAGAAAGGGCAGATATCGCAGTGAAGCTGTAAACTATGTCATAATGCATCCGTTCCCTGTCCATACATCCTGCCAACCTATATGTCTATTATCTTTTCTCTGTTTTTGCTGTAAGGCGTGGCAGGATTTAATGACTTCAGTTGGTTGTTTGGTGTTTTTTTTTGGGGGGGGGGCTATGGCACGTTTTATCACTTGATATGCAGTAATATTGTTAAGTCTCAGACTGTTGGTAACACCATAATTCCACCTTCTTCTTTGTCTTCAACTGTCTCTTGTTGTTTCCATTCATCATGGTGTACGCTCTTGCGGCTGGCCAAATGTGTTCACTCTCATTAAGTGGTCGAACCATTTCAGTCTGTGTTTTTCAATATATTTCCCCATAGACATTGTTCCGACAGTTCTTGTAATATCTTTATTTCTCATATGATCTATTCTTGTTCTGTTTGCTTCTCTCTTAGACATCTTATCTCACACGTAGTCAGCTTTCTCTCGTGTTCTTTAGTTATTGTCCATGTCTGACATTGATAATACTATGTTGGTGGGAAGATTTAATTTGTATTTTGATTTTAGGAAGGATATATTTGTGTTTCGAAATTGGTGTAAAGTTCATCATTTGTGTAGTTGGCGTTTTGACTTTTTGTCTCGATTTCTGTGCATTCGTTCATCGTGTGTAAAAATGCTCCCACAATTTTAAATTCTTGCACTTGTTTCAGTAGTTTATCTTTATGCTGATTGTATTGAGTTTTCTGGCATTAAAACATTACTTAGTTTTTGGGTTTTTTCTGTATTGATCTTCATGTTGAAATTGAGGCAGCTTTCTTTGAGTAGGTTAATGTGATCTTGCAGCTCTTCACTTGGACTGTGGGGTAGACACCGATTGTCAGAAAAGAGTAGTTCGGTTAGGTTATTTGGGTGTTAATCATCTGATTGTATTTTTGCTTGCACCTTTAATACAAAATTCTCCAAATCACATCCTGGACGCATTATCAGTAGGATAAGCATCAGCAGTATAATACAGTCAACGTTTTCTACACACTTCAAAGCGCCTTACTCATTGTCTGTCTTCTTCTTGTCGTTCGCAGTTTAACAAGTCTACACAACAATATCCACTGTCAACACACAAGGTAGAGATACATTGGATGCAAACACATCTGCTCTCTGATCACAACGAACGCCATCATGTCCACTGCAGTAAGTTCATTATATTCCTGTGAGGTTGAACGTGTCGCAAATGTCAGTCATTCAATTCATACCAGATTGTACCACAGACGGGATTTGAACCAGGTCCGTTCATCTGGTACATATTTGCCTCGCAAGTTGAGTCAAGACGTTTTCCGTATTCAACCAATCCTCAACTTTTTATCTGTATTTATCCTCGAAGAATATATAAAATTGTTAGTTCAATATGTCATTTGTGTATTGTCTTTGAATGTCTTACTGTGTTTTCTTCTCATGTAAACAACTTTCCGTGTTCTCTCGTCTCTATTTGTAGTTTTACAGATCTGTATATGGCATCACATTGCTACTGCATGTAGCTTGATTATTATGCTGCATTGTCGCCTGATTTTTGGTTTCATTCTATGTTTGTTTGGCCCTGTGTTTGTAAAGACCTTAATGTCAGAACGTGATCCTGTGCCTACGTAAAACTGCTGTTTAGCTTTTTATATTTGTTTTTCATCATTTACTTACCATTCACTGTACATGTAGTTTCTTTCATCCTTCTTTTCATCATTTTAGTGTATCCATGATTGCCACCCATCACTGTATTATCCACAACATTTTCCACTTTAGTTGCAAAAACGACCATGTGGGTTAGATTTGATTTCCGTGAACATCGAAGTTGGGATTAAGTTGGTCAGGAAGTCATGTTGCAAGACGTTGTTTAGCATCACCCTAATGAAGCAGTGTAGATGCTTTGGCATATCTGGCTCGCTGCCCCCCCCAACTAACCGTGCCCCTCCTATTATAAGACATATCGCATAATGAAAAAAATAAAGCTATCTAAAATGATTCATTTGATTATTCCCTTGATTTTCATTGGCTATCACACAAAATATAATCTTAGTGAGCAATGGAATACACGGGAACAGTCAAACGAGTCAATAAGACGGGTTGGTCATCCATTAGCACATATTTCTTAGATTATAGACCAGGGCCGATAACCTGGAATTTTGGTGACCTACTGGGGATTTCTTAAATTGTGAGACGATCTACCCTTTTTTAAATAGCCACAATGACCATATATTTGTACTTCTGACAACAGTCAAATACATATTTAAGGCAAAACAGGGTCGTGGATACATCATCTGTAAAGGGTGTGGTGACCCATAAAGATAAGATCATCATTCCCTTTTCGCAGACCTTTCAAGGCCATGGATAAGGTTAATGATTATAGTTTTTTTTTAAAAATGTATTTCTAAATAATTCCAGCGGTTTGTTACTTCTATCTCGCGATCTACGAATAAATCACGGTCGACCTCTGTTATAAACGGTCATTATGTCAGCAGGCAGCTTCTTCTTCTGTGTTCGTTCTCAAACTCATGCAGATTATCAGGATATAGTCTTGAGAACAGAATGTGTTCGTCATGGTTTACAACATCGCTGCGATATTTAAGCCTTTCGGCCTGACACATCCGACTTCATCATGGCGTTGAGTCACATTGACCCTATATAGGATGGGACAGCGTACTCTACCTCATAACTTTCTTAGTTGCTTCTTACGACATGCATGGAAGGTAAGTAGTATTGCTATTCTTTGCTCTCATATTAGCCCCTGCAACACGTGGGCGGACAGGCAGCTAGATCAGTGGTCCTCAAATGGGACCATACCGATTTACTGAGGGAGGTGTGGCAAGAATAAACAATTATGTCAATTGGAGTCTACCGGTTATCTGAGGGAGCCACAGAGAAGTAACTGAGATTTTTCGACAAAATGTTGTTGGTTCGCCGTAGTCGACGATAACCATTGAGCTCAGCTGTAGTGATGATAAAGATAATGATAACTGCGGTGTGTCAGGAAGTGACTAATTAGTCCCACGAGGGCCTGGAATTTTCTACCGTACTCTGAATATGTGTGGGAGAAGTCTTTGAGCAGCTCTTGCCGTTCTTCTAACAATTTCTATTGCGCAGCATCGTGGCTGATGTTTTATGCGGCTGTTGCACTACCATTGATTCTGCGATGCCAGTGGGATCGGTCTTGTACAAGAATCTCCCAAGAATTTGTGTCTATGTTGAATTGTGGCTTTTGAAAGTATACAGGCCTTCCAACTAAAACATGACCTGGGGGGGGGGCAATTTCCGTACAATCTATTGGTTGGCCCTGGTTATTTTTGGCAAGCGACTCCATGTATGTAAATAGCGACCAATCAAAGGCCCAAAAATAATCAAAAAAGGAACGAACGGGGCTCTATTTAATTCTATATACTGTCGATAGACACTATTGAAGGAGTCAGTGATGCAGTAAAAACGTCTTTAAAATGCTTCTTCTGTCCTCCGGCCTTGCGAGAATTATTCTGGATTTCGCTATATCACAATTTTTTTAGACGATGATCTGTCATACAGATTATGTGTCCTACCTATAGTATATGTGCATTCATCAAAATTGTGCGTACGCTTACATATTTAGATTTCATTAGAATTTCACTGTCTCGTATTTTTATTCCATTAATAGATGTTACGTATCTTACGCAGGCAGTTTAGGTGGAGTCTTCTAACGTGTCTGGCTAGCGTTTTACAAGGCATGTTTCACTAGTATAAAGAAGTGATAATAATACAGTTGCCGGGTAACTTTGGTGGTAGTCGTTACTCTCATTCTGTCCCATAAATTGTGCGCAATCTTCTAAATGTGGCACTAGCTTTCGTTATTCAGTTCTTTATCTCTTTACAGCTTGGGATTGAGTGCTGCCCAAGTAGGTGAAACTATTGACTATAAAGTACTTCTGATCTTTATATGGAGATTAAAATGTGGATTGTTTGATGCTGGTTAAAAAAATGATCTTTATTTTCTATGTGTTGATGATAAAAGCAAAGTTGTCGTAGGTTTCAGCAAATTGTTTTACGGTGACCTGCATGCTGTTTGCAGAATCTGCATACAGAGCAGCAGTCATCTATATAGAGGAATTCTTTAACTTACAAACGTCGAAGATTAAAAAGTTAATAGTCGTAAGATGTTGATAAATTGGGAGAGAACGTGGGGGGATGGAGGGGTTAGGGGGTTAAAATTTGGCGAGCATTTATCACAGACCATCTATTATGTTGAATGCCTTTTTTGAGATCTACTTTGGTGCTCTTGGAATTTTTCTTGGAATTGACGGACAACAAAGATCATATTCACTTTCCTGCAACCTACACGAACTCCGCACTGACTGTCAGACAGAAGATCATCCGAGTGTCTGTGCAAGCCGGTTTAATATTCATTCATTCATTTATTTTTCTTTAGCGCATAGGGCAGATTTCTCAAATTCTGTCTGTTCAAAGCTATACTGTGCAGTTCTTGAATAGTATAGTAACGAATAGTAATATTGACATATAGATTAATATTACGCGAGCTAATATTTTGCAGCTATAGATAGCAAAGATACCCCTCTATGGTTGTCAAATGGCTGTTTATTTTCCTTGTCTTTATATGTGGGCAATTGAGGCATCTTCCAAGGTTTAAGGCAGAGTTCCTGAGTTCCAGCACGTGACAATGTTCTTGGTATATACTTGTACAATATAGGCATACTTCGTGGAAGATTATATTTGGAATGATTTTTACCATCAAATAATAGCGTTGGGTCAAAGGGTATGAGCTGACGTACCACTGGATCAGCAACTAACCAACCATCAATGAAGATCCTCAAGCAATAAAGCCTTTTTTTAAAGTTCCGTGGGGGGAAGGGGTCCTCGGAAGTGAATTTTGAAGCAATGGCCATTTAAAAAAAATCCACACCCCTTCCTTCTTCCTTTTACCATAGGAAGTTCCTCTTTTGCTAAGTTTGGCACACAGGGCGGATGTCATAGTTCTCTATGCCTGTCGGTCAGGTGCCAAGGGTTGCAGGTCTTGTGTACTTATGCCTGTTGATTTTAATTCATTCATAAATGTTCTTCTGGGCGTTGCTTTTGGTCTTGCCTGTTTTCTTTTCCCGTCTGGTGTCCACATGAAGACTTGTTGTGGAATTCTGCCTTCCTTCATTCTAAGTGTGTGGCCCATGTATGTCCCAACGGCGTTTTCTGATGATGTTCGTTACATATTCTTGTTTTGTTTCCTTTCTTAGTATAGTCTTTTACCATAGGTTTTAACATAGCCTAATATCAATTCATTATACTCTGTGAATTGATTTTGGTCCCTCGAAACTCGAGGGCGGCTCCTGATTTGTTTTAATCTTGATTGTGGGTCGCAGAAACAAATTTCACTTGAAACTGGATCGCAGGCGTAAAGAAATTTAGAATCATTGAACAAGAGAACTCTCTGCAATATTGATCTCCCAAATGTGTTTCAATCTGTGTGTGTTTTAATGTTTTTATTTTGCATACAAAAATAATTAAATATTTGTGAGAGCGTAAAAAAACACACACAGAAAACACGAGAGAAGATCGAACTAAATTCCCGTTTCATATATTATTTATATTCCTGCCAATTTTGATATACTCGTCAGTCTGGAATTTGTCCGAGGAATGAACGAGTGCAACTACCGCTCGCGCATGCGCACATGACTAAGTCCCGCCAGAAATTATGGGATGTTGAAAAGTTCCCCGCACCCTTTGTTTGAAGTAATACGATTTGATATAGGGAGAGCTGTTATTAGATGTACAATTCATAAAAACATATGCTTGCTGGCTTCTGCAAGATTCTGATCGTGTCAGGATGTCTTTAAAGTAACATCCGAAGTGCCAAAAGTTTGCTCGTAAGTCAAGCAGAGTTATGAACATTGCGAGGAGTAGACGAGGGTCGGCATGCGTGATAATATTTTTAGATGTTGACTTGTAACAACAGACTGTGGTCGTGGACAGTGGTGATATATAGAGTCCTATATAACTATTAGTGATACTATTATGAACTATTCTATTACTATTAATAAATAGTAATTACTATTTAATAGTAGCAATATGGATTGGCATAATAGCTGAAATTAGATTATATAGACCTAACAGTAAAATAATAGGCCTATGTAAATGTTTACTTACAAAATAGTAGGCCTATTCCAACTTGTAGTTAGTAGTTGGATATAGAAGCGAGTATGGTATATAGTTATAGAAAATGAAACTAAAGTACTTTCAGGTTTTAACTTATTAACAGAGGGAAAATGCAGGAAAGATGAGTCTTAGACACACAACCAATAAATAATAAACCTATTTGGTCACAAAATCTACTATTTCTACAAAAATAACACTACCAAAGTGTTTTTTGTGTGTGCTATTGTTAGTATTGTAATTGTAATTTTACCTCTGGAAATGCAAGAAGCCTACCCCTATGCATGAATACTGTAGTCTTCTGTAGTACTGAGTGACTCATTGGACTCAATGAACAGCCAATCATTTACTATTAGAATAAATCAAGAAGGTGAAGTGTGATTGCCGATTGGTGACATATCATCCGGAGAATGTAAATGCATTGTACTACCATTTTAATTGCACCAGTGGCCCAACACATATGTCTTTGGCATGTCTTTAATATGATTGGGCTTTCCTAACCTGTGACAGCCTTCTTATCTTTCACCATGAACCGAATGTGTATCGACTCTACGCTGAGATGGTTTTATCTTGCACGAGGTGTTCTGCAGCGAGTGAACTTGTCTCATGTAATTAGACGTAATGTGCCTGTGCCCATCAGGAACTTTGTTAATCTGCGAGCCTGATTTCGGTTTAGGAAGAACTCAACAAGAGTTATACCTGGACTCATCTGCCTCCTTAGCCAAGGTGTCATTCACCGACATCGTGAACCCCTTGTTCAAGTCTGAGTCTCAATATATATTTAGCCTTTAGGAACACCAGATACTAGAATCTTATTCTTGAGTTGAACAAAGCTAGACGTATTGTGCTTGTGCCCATCTGTTATGAAACTTTTTATCTCCACCAGCATGGTCCAGTATAGGAAATCCTTGACAGTAGAGTGGTCCCTGGCTCATTTACCTTCTTATCCGAGCATCCACGTCTTGAATCTCTAACCATATTTTGGAGCACCATGGACTAGAAGTTGTTTTGGAGCTGAACAATACTTTAGTTCCAATTTTCATGCCTCATTTTCTCCATTCTAATTGCCATTGAGGTTGCCATTTGACCTCTCATTGTACTCATGTTAACCGTATGTGTTTGGAGACTTGCACATGACTCTCGATGTTTGGGACATTGGCCGTCACTCCAATGCATCTGAATTTCAACTGACTGAAGCAGATTGCTCTTCATCATGCGTGTCGACATTGTCGGAGATATTGGTTGTCTTTTTTTCAGTCATTCCTCATTCCATCTTGCAGAATCCACATGCACGAACATGATCCCAAAAGTATTGGCCAGATTCAGTATGAGT
This sequence comes from Meghimatium bilineatum, assembly GCA_034231615.1. Taxonomy (NCBI): domain Eukaryota; kingdom Metazoa; phylum Mollusca; class Gastropoda; order Stylommatophora; family Philomycidae; genus Meghimatium; species Meghimatium bilineatum. The sequence continues at coordinate 33,741,953 of CM067315.1, read as the reverse complement.
CACTGTACTTCTTTTTCCAGGGAGCACCACGAGGAGGTACTTTTAGGATCTTGGTTTTCTGCTAACCCTGAGACCGCACGAGAGCAATGCGGTACCCTTTACACTCCAAGCAGAGATATAAACACCTACGCACATCTGATGAGTGAAGACAATCCACAAAGCATAACTAATTTGTGATATATTTATATATTAGAGTAGGACCTACATGTCAGTTTATATTATTAAGTCATTGGAAACTCAGTTTATTAGGCATATGGGCCTAAACAAAAATTACTCACTTTTATATTTGTGTAACTAATTAAAAAAGATTACTAGTAGTAGCACTTTAAGTTGAAGAAGCAGCTAAGGAGGGTTTTGATACCCAATCCCCAGGTTGATTATTATATAATAATTTTGAATCAGCTTTGCAGACCAATAAAAATGACACAGCACATTATTTTTGGCCGGTGGGCTATATTTTGTTGAACTATTTATTATATACAAGTCCCTGTTCCTATGTTTATTTGTTATTTTTCATTTACAATATTTTACATTTTGTATATTTACTATTTATTAGTTTTATTAGTAATGGTAAAAATATTACATTATTCTTAGTGCTATCACTCTCCATTTGTATTTGTTCAGTTCTCACACGTCTCATATCACACACACACACAATGTACACCAATATATGTAGAATTCAATTCTTTATTTATATGTGCAAATATTATTTAAATATCTTTAACAACAAAAAAGTTATCATTTCAAAACAGCCACCGACGATTATGTAACATTTCCAAAAACTAATTCCGTGGTAGGAGAGAAGTTGCATAATTGTAAACAGAGGGTGCTAAAGGTTAAGAAAGAAATATCAATCTACTAATTGTAAATATTTTTGATAAATTCACTGCAGTAAAATCATGCATCGATATGCCTTCAATAATATTTATGACTTTTTCATCGTTTACACAATTATTTAGCAGGTTCATGTGTTTTGGTAGTGTTAAATATAGGATGGATCAGTCACTGCTGTTTTGCATTGACCTTTGCATTACGTGTTTGCCGTTCGTGTTCTAATCTGTTCCTTAAAAATTTCGACACCGTTATGCAATGTCGACCTTCATGGTCCTCTGTCACAACTTCTCAGTAATTGTGGTTAATAGAAAAGCCTATCATTGAGGCCTTTTATACGTCTGTATCTCTGCAGTGGTCTGCCTCAAACTCATTCTTCTCACATGATCCAACATTCTTGACTGCCTTCTGCTTAGTACTCCCATAATTTATGATAATTTTGCCTTCTGCAGTACCTATTGAACCTTAAGATGTGTATGTATGTATATATATATATATATATATATCATACTTACAACCAACCTTTTGTACTTTGTAAAACAATTATTTTCAAATTCAATATCTACGTACAAGTTAAGATTTTATTTCTTGTTTAGGTCTTGTTTGACAGACTGGATAAATATGGCACCAACAAGAAAGAGAGGTACAGAATTCTATGTAGTAAACTATTGTCTATTTGTTACAATCAAGCTAAGTTTTATATTTGCAATAGTCTAATCAGTATTTATTTTCATCATGGTCAGTCATATTTTATTTTTGTCACAATCCATTCAGTTTTTAAAAATATTTGTCATATTCCAATAAAATATTGTCACAGTCAAAGCAGTGTCCAAATCACAGAATAGTTTGAATATTGTGAATTTAGCAACAAAGTATAATTATTGAAAACTTTATACAAATTATAGGAAGCTTTTTGTGTACAAGTTATTGGAAACTGTGTATACAAATTATTGGAAATTTTATACAAATTACTGGAAACTTTGTACAAATTCTTGGAATTTTTAATGCACAACAAATTATTGAAATTAGCTTTCATTGCATAATAGTTATTTATCAGATAATCATTATGGCACTTTAAAGTACTCAATCACTTACCATCAGAAAAAAGAAATAAATTCAATCAGAAAGCCGCAAATATCAACACAATCCACAGATTGTGTTTATCAACGCAATCCACTGATTGTGTTGGGACAGGTGTGCCTATGGCTCCAAAAAGCGACAACACTACACATTTCTGTTTTCTGGACTACATCCTGCTGGAAATCTAGTAGGACCATGGTTCTTTTACAAGAGAGATCCAGCAGGAGTTTGAATGAATGCAGAAGAAGAAGGCAAACACAAGATGACTCAAATTGTGAACAGAACAAGTTGCAATTCTACACCTTAGAGCAGGACATAACCGACTCCATAGTCACATGTACACAAAATTTAGAATTTGCAACACAGCAATGTGTATGCTATGTGGATAGGTAGCACAGACTGCAGAACATATACTTCAGTGATAAAATAACTGCAGCAAAACTGTAATCCAACAAACAAAACTAGGAAAAGGCTAATGGAACTTTGCTAATCACTGTTAACGCACATAAACAAATATCAACATTTTGACCAAAAGACTTTTATCAAGAAAAAAACATAACACAAGATGAATAAAAAAGGGTATTGTGTCAACATTTGAAAATGGTGCATGACCAAGGTGTGGAACCTGTTGCTCTTACAACCATCAGGGCCAGTGCTTTTTGTTGGAGGATAAATTTTAAAAAAAACCTCACCCTTTGCAGGACGTGATGATAGCAAGGGCATGCAGCCTTTATCATACGAGCCACACACAGTCTCCCTACAACTCGCCAACATGCAATATTGACAATTTATCAAAACTGAATGCAAGAAGATGAAAAAAAACCACTCTAGACATATCCATATGTGGTCTGATGTAATCATGTCCTTCAGCATGGGATAACTGATTGTGTTGCTTGATAACTTCGTTCGATTCTTAAATGCCACTCACTTTTTGCAGCTCCACATGTTCATTCCTAGGTACTTTAAATTGACTGTTCTATATATTATTTCTACATAAATCGGCATTAGTGCACAGAAAATGTCATTATTAAGGGAGAACCATGTTATAGTTGCTTTCTATAGGGTTCACCAAAGCTAATTCACAACTAATTCAGAAGATAGAATACCTAGTTCATTTCAAACTAGTGGAAGTGATAATTCTGTAAGGAAACCTACTTTATAAAACACAACACATAATAAGGACAGGTGTAGTTAGTAAATAAAAACCCTTGCAAATAGTGAAGTTATGGTAATTTTTCTAATAATAATATTTCACTCATTACTATTATTTTCATTGTATATAACCATTTTAAATTCCAGTTATAGACAATATATACTTCATTTATTAACTCTTTGAGGACATAATTATTCATGGGGTTTGGACGTAATTAATTTTAAGCTAAATGTTTGGACTGCAATATGATTTAGGATCAAGCTTCCTGAATACAAAGTATTAGCTATGGAAGGTCATATAAGGTATCAAAATAAAGATAATTGAATGTGAAATACAATATAAAAATATAAGAATTTTAACAACAAAATACAAAAATTACACAACAAACAGGAATGAACAAATTTTTTGGACATACATTTTGTTCTATTCACCCTCAATTTTACTTGTCTTGAAATGCCTTGACTGTCCATTTACTGATCGTAATTAGTTTATTTGAAGTAAATCTATCAACTGCCTAGATTTTTATGCAGTTTTTAAAAGAAAATATTCCCAAGTATTGCATGTCCAAAGTTGAACTTCATTCCACTCAATATTATCATTAGGTCTAACTCTGTATAGTAGTGCAAGATTATCATTGCTGTCACTAGGCCTATTTGATTCTTCAGAAATGATAGCAGTGGGAACAGTTTAAGAATTTGTTTAGCTCTTATCTATTAGGTCTAGGCCTATTTCTGTTCTGATTTTCAACAAGTCGATAATCTCCACTGTCAAAATGGAAAACACTGTTGTTTACTGACACATCACTTGAAATAACATCTCCAATTATAAAACTAAAAAAGAATAATAAAGCCTGATGTTTGTTAAATGTTTAAGCTCTCTTGCTAGTGAAACATGATTCATGATTAACCATATTTACCAAGCATGGGCACACATTAATTTAAAAAAAATAAATTATCTTACATTGAAGTAATTATGAATTTAGTGCTCATAGGTATGTTAAAACCATTCTATTCACTTGAAATTTAGATAGCACACATTTGTTTCTAGTTTTATTCAGTTCTTTGACCATTTTTATGTTCATATATGTAATTTTTAAGAATGTTAGACATTGCCGGAAGATGAAAATAATTTTTAAAGACCTTGATATTTTATGCGCACAACCTTGTTGCCATTATGGCCGTTCTATTCATTATTTTCGCCATGTTGGATTTTTAACAATCACGTATTTAAATATGTATTTTTGTTTGGTGATTAGATTTATGGTATAATAAATATAATTTAGCAATTAAGAACATTGATAATTATTAATAATGTTCGCTAGGCCTATAATTTACTTGGGCCTATAGTATAGAGTGTGATACATGGCTGAGAGGCTAGAGCATTGGTCTCACAACCGTGAAGTCCAGAGTTCAATCCCCAGTAAGGACTGGGTGTTTTTCTGTCAGAGAATAAATTAAAAAAACTCACCCAGGACATGACATGGTGACAACATGGGCATGCAGCCATTATCACACACGCCATACGAATACTCCTGCACGCACCTCGCTAATTGGAATAAAACAGAATGATAGTTTTTGTTGTTGTTGTGAAATGGTATAGAATAACACTAGGCCTGTTTATCATCCTTACCGCACCAAGAATCTCGCACGATTGCACATTCATCACTATGGTTATGTTAATAAGTAACTAGGCCTAATGATCCTGGTTGGCATATATAACAAACAATTTTTTTGCTGTTGCTTGCAAATCTGCATAGTGAACATCTATTCTTTATTTTGTTCTTATTTCAAATTATAATTTCATAAAGAGTTGACAAATAAGAGGTCCATAGATGGTCTGAAGGCACATGTAGTTGGGGGGTGTGTTAGGCAGAATTTTTTCCTAGGCTTCAATTGCCAAAAGGAAGGACATGGAAATGAAGCTCATAATCATAAAATCTTACTATGCCCTACAAGTTACTTTTGTTACTAATATTTTTCACAAATTTCTCGACTATTAGGCCTATTCCTAGAACATGATGGCACAATAATGCAACCAATAATTATAAATATAGGAGTCTAATGGGAATTAGGTAATTGGGAAAGGGGGGAATAATACGGCAGAAATAAAATCTCTACTTACCAGTCAATGCACATGAATACTATTCTTCCACAAAAGCTGCTCATAAAACTAAACACATCAATATGCGCATAATCCATGAAAGTTTTGTCACATTTGAAGCACAAACATTTTATCATAAATATCTAAGATATTCAACAATAATATATTAAAATTAATTTTAATTATGCAAATTAGCAACCACTTTGAATTTTAATTAACCCTAATTTCATCTGAAAATTAGCACAATGTAATCAGGGGCTATCTTAACAACAGTATTTTCAATGATGTAGCAAGATTTTGAAAATTTTGTTCAAGTACTTAGAGTGAAACATTTTTCTGTGGAAGCCTTACAGAACTGCATCTGTACAATAACATCTCCCTTTGTGGTGCAACATTAACCAAGCATCATTGCACATGGTGTTGGGGGAACCAGATGTGCTCTGGCCCTAACCATTGTCTTAGTTTGAGTCTTGATTAGAAACTAGGATCATAGCACATGGGGCACTTCCATAAGTGCTCCGCTCTCTGTTCCAGCAGTCATTCGAGTGTCATAATTGATGACAGATAGCGCCACCATTTACAAAAGCAGAAACAGTACCATTACCGCATGACCAAAGTCACTATAACCTTGATGATACCTATCCCTCTTTTTGCCTTCTGAATCACATTTGTGATATGCTTGTTGAATGATAGATAACATCTATCAAAGGTTATTCCCAGATATTTAAGGTTCTATTCTGTCGATGAATGAACCCATGCAACTGACAGCTGGTGTGTTGCCTAGACCAGGGGTCGGCAACCTTTTGCTAACTGTGTGTCAACTTAAGGTTTCAAATTATTCCGAGTGCCAACATCACATATAATTTTATACAAGTTGAGGTCAATATTCTTATTTTACCATATATTTTATTTTTATATTTTAATTAATATATAGTGATATTCAATAATATGTAAAGTTGTAAACAACATTAAAGGAAATAGAGTTTCTTAAAAGATTAAAAAAACAACCTTTTTTATTATTAATGGGAGCTGCCTTGTCCTTGCATGGTCTTGGCCAGTTGCTCAATATCGATAACATACTTTGTCACTTTGAATTTGACACAATTTTCTGAATGTTCAGGCATTAGGCGACTACACTGTGGATTTAGCACTGCTTTCATGTGAGAGAAAATTTGCTCACAGGAATAAGTTGATCCATTTGAATCTTTGTGCCATTTGAAATTGCTTGGCGGGCCAAGTGTGGCACACGTGCAATAGGTTGCCGACCCCTGGCCTAGACTATTGTCTAAGGAGTACCAGACAACCTTTGTTTTCAAGGGATTAATCACAGCATTGCGTGTTATGTTGATTCAGCTCATAGATTGTTACCGTCGATAGCCACGAGTAAACAATATTATCAGAGAGAAAATGTTGAGATGAATTATCTTAGCTGTCAATATGTACCTGGTGCTCTGGCTTCAACATGGAGATGCAGTGAAAAGCAACCGCTCATGTGTTGCCAGGGCCCAAAAGGGGAGCAAAGAATAGCAACACTGTTTACCTTCCACGCATGTTGTAAAAGGCGACTAAGGAGGTTATGGGATGGAGTTGGCTGTCCCATCCCATATAGGGTCAGTGACCCAAAGCCATGCTGAAGTCAGATGTGTCAGGCCAAAATGCGCAGATATTACAGCAATGCTGTAAACCATGACACAACACATCCCGTTCTCCGGACTACATCCTGCTAATCTGCAGGAGTTTGAGAACGAACACAGAAGAAGAAGAAGAAGAAAAGCAACTGCAGAAAGTGAAAGATTTCCTGTGAGAACAATCAGACCAATGTTATCTTTACAGATCAAAGAGCTTGCAATGTTTCAGTCTTGCTGTAAATGATAGACAATCACAAAGAGAAATCTACATGCTTATACTAGAGTATTGGGAAAAATCTCTTTGGACAAATGCTTATTCTTAATTAATTCTCAAGCTCCTTCAGATTAGCAGGATTTAATCTGGAGAACAGAATGCATTGTGTCATGGTTTATAGCTTATCTGTGATAACCTGCGCCTTTTGGCCTGACACATTTGGCTTCAGTATGGATTTTAGGTAACTAACCCTAAATGAGATGGGGCAGCCCACTCCACCCCAAAACCTCCTTAGTCACCTCTTACAACATGCATGGAAGATAAAGTCTTGCTATTTGCTTCTCTTTCATGCCCTGACAACACACTGGTGAACTATGACACAATGTTTACTTTTTTCCTGACAACATCCTGCCAAGTGGGAGTTTGAGAATGAATGCAGAAAAAGATTTCACACTATAAACAAAAGAAGCAGATTCACTAAAATCCTTAACTCCCATTCAGTGGTGATATAACGTTAGTATCACTTCCAAATGTGGGTTCTAACTGGTGTAGTGGTTAAACTGTTCACTTTGTTCTCAAGAGGTCACTGATTTGAATCACTCGGGACATCTCTTTTATGAAGTATATTTTGCTCTGGAAATCCTTAGATATTATCGCTTGAAGTTATGTGCTGTGAGTGGTACACTCGACAGGCGGGCAGAGGTAGGCGGTCTGCCACTTCATTGAGAGGCATTGTGTACATATGAGGGTAACTTGAGTACAATGATATCACTTGCCTTCAAGGAGCCTTGTTTGGTCTCAAAAACCTTCTGGTGGCCATATAGAAGATCTTCAAATATCACCTACTATTCAATTGCTACTCTTTGGCCAGTCTGAATATCCCATTTCCTTCTCCCTGTAACTAGAACAAAGGGAAACAACTACAGGTAAAAATTACAGATTTAATCATTGAAAAGTTGTTCTTGTAAAATTCTCTGTAAATTAAACTGTATTTATTGACAGTAAAAGCCTATGAATAAAAGCAAAATTAGCTTTCATACATGATGATTGTGACTATTTCTGTGGTTTCCATTGATCCATGGATGTGTGGTTAGAACGCCATTCTCAGACCCTTGAGGTCCCTGGTTCAATCCACAGTTGGGACTGGATGTTTTCTTTCAGGGGTACAATCAAAATTCTTCCAGTACATGTCTCTATGTCTTCTATGGCAAAGTGGCCTTTATTTCCACAGCCCATAGAAAACCTCCCTGCACTCCTTCACAGGAAAACATGCAGTAATGAAAGGGTTTTTTTTCCATTGATCATTATGTGTATATTTTATGTTGCCTTCCAGTGCTATCAATGAAATACACAATCATGGAAATAACCTAAAACATGATGTATAAAGGCTTGTTTTCATTCAGCTCATAGGCTGTTGATAGCCACGAGCGAACAACAGGATGAGAGAATGTTGAGATGAATTGTTTTTACTATTTCAGTCCTTGATCAGAAGACATCTACAGAAAAGGCTGCTGTGTCTGCAAGTCGAACTACTTCAAGGTATAATCTCTCTGTATTTATATTTTGACCGTTGTATTTGTTGAATGTGTGTTCTATTTTTGTGTGATAAAAGTAGATTTTCTGTGTATATTCTTCTTGATCATTCTCAAACTCCTGCAGATTAGAAGGATTTAGTCAGGAGAATTGAATTTGTTCTGTCATGGTTTATAGCTTTGCAGCGCTATCTGTGCCTTTTGGTCAGATACATCTGACTTGAGCATGGCTTCTGGGTCCCTTTGACCCTATATTTCCTGACAGCCAACATCACCAAGCAACCTCCTTAGTCACTCCTTAGAACATGTTGCTGTTCTTTGCTCCACTTTGGGTCCCAGTAACAAATGGGCGATATGTAGTATTTGCTTTTTTGGCATAATTTCTTTTATTATTCATTTATTGATTCCAAATTCGGAGATAATAGAGATATGTGGATACTCTGTTGTTTGTTTGTGTGTGTCAGTGTTATCTGGACAACAAAAATGGACAGTGATAATGACAAAAAACATAGGCACATAAAGGACATACCGGTATAGAGTTCATCCATATCTGAACTGGCAAATAACAATGTAGATCAATAAATCTTGTCAACTATCATTATCAACTACCGTTCATTCCGTTTATAAACCGATCTGATTGTAAACCGAGGAAATGATTTTAGTGTCCGAAATGTGACAAAATGCTAGGATCCATTTATAGGCTGACATGAATCCCATTATTATAAGAATGAAGAGACAATCAAATGTATGCTAAAAGGAAATTAACACACACTTTAACAACCATAATATGCCAGGTCATTTCTTTCATTTGCCCCTCTCACATTACTCCAGTATATGAATGAATGAATAACTGTATTCTGAGAACAATACATCAGAGATAATACAGCTGGACCTTCATTAGCCACCAATATTGACTGCTTATTACAGGTGGTGCCACTTTAGAACAGAAGACTGTACTTTCCCGCAGGAATCGTTTTATGTTCGGTATTCTGATGTGGAACTGTGCTAATGAATAGTAATTAACTAATTATCTTGCCTCATGGTTCAGGCGAAATTACAGGAGACTATAAAGTCTAAGAAAATGATACGATGAAATTTATTTCTCTAGGATACAGAAGAATTTGAACTTTGTTATGGCATGTTTACCTATTAGAGCGTATACAATAATAAGGAAGACTGGCTCAAGATCGACAGAAGTTTCAGAAGGCTATGATGACTGCTACATCCTGTTCAGGACATGCTACCTGATGATGATGACAGTAATAAACGTGAGAGAAATTTTTTTAATTAACCTGCGTGTATCAATTACAGCAGAATCATGTGTAGAAATTTGGAACCACTTGTCAAAAGCGATGGGACAGAGAAGAAGCCTTCACTATTGATTTCGGTTGTTCCCACCAACACGTTTTTGAAAAAAACCCAAGGCAGTCGCTGTGGTGAAATTCCCAAAGTGGCATGTTTGTAGAAGACCCCTGTACAGAATTAACTAGGACTTCATCCGTTACGTTTTTTATCATTGCCGTTGGTCACTGTATATAATTTAGTCGCAAGCAAAAAAAAGATTTGTTTAAACCGGTAAGTTTCCCCCCGTTACTAGTATTTGATGTACCGGCAATATTAAAAAGTTCAATTTGTTTTTGTTAGGGGATTTTTAAGTTCATTTTGGATGGTTCTCAGAAATGACATGCATTCGCACAAGAAGACTATATTAGCTTCTTTTAGTCTCTGTTTCTCTAGTGCCTTTGATGCTTCTAAGATTGCTTGTAGCTCTGCCCTGTAGTCTTTTGAGAATTTGCTAGTAGTGATTGTTATATTTTTAGGGTGTTTGGTATAAGTATGTGTATCCAAGCTCCTCTTTTATTGCAACCTAATTATCATTCAAATAGTTATCTTTCTGTGGACCAGCTATATGGGCCACATACACTGGTATGCAAACCTGTAAAAATGTTGCGTGGCAATTAAAATCAGAAGGTAGTAGAAGGGGTTTTTTAATGTCTTTTATATGACTCACTTATTTTTTTCTGAGCCCAGAGATTTTCTGAAACTGCTTGTTTGTGTGAAACTCAATTAATATTTTATTTATTGCAGATCTGGGGTCAGTACTTTGACATCAAGAAACAACAAGACAGATGCAGAAAGCCCCGCAAAGAAAACAAAAGTCATCAAACCTGAAAAACAGTCTCCTGTTATTAAAAAGCTCACAAAAACCTCAAATGTATCTCAAGTGATTTCTACACAAACTAAGAGCAGGAATACTGTTAGTAAATTTGTTAAAAGAAGTATAGAACAGTATACAGGCAATTTACATTTGAAAACAACAAGACAAAGACAGAATGATCTTCACTGCACTTTTCTGCCGAAGTCAAATACTGAACACAGGTTAGTAAGTCAACTAGTGAGGACAGCAAGAAAGGTAGGACGTAGTGCATCCACAGTTTCTGGTGCATCTCAGATCAAAAGTGCTGATTCGGGGCAGACATCACTATCATTCCAGAGAAGCAGTAGAAGTCAAATTCGCAATTCAATAGTTGCATCCAAGTTGTCATTAAAAACTGATGAGTCGACACAACAGAGATGTCAGCAAATGAGATCAGATGTCATTTCAAGTCATTCTACAGAGCAATCTGATGTTGGGACAAAGAAGAGTTTTACAGCTGTTCAGAGAACTCGAAGCAGAAATTATTTATCTCAAGTAAAGAGTGGACATACTTTTTCGATTGCAGAAGGAGGTTCTTCAAAGTCAAGAGCCAAGAAAAATGCTGCGTCTTCTATACATCACATGGCAAAACCTCAACATGAAGCCAGTCTTCCTCAGAATGAAACCTCAGGAGAAAATGAGGTGAAAAATAAAACAAGAACATCGAGATCTGTTTCCAAACAAATTGATTCGGCAGAAATTACGAAATTGAATGAAAGCAACGAGTCCCCTATAAAATCTGAACGCACCAACTCAAGATCCTCAAGAACATCTCTAGGCACACAATTTTCTCCCTCAAGAAAAAAGATTATTTCATTAACTGTTGCATCTAAACCAACAGATGTGAGCTTATCCGAAGAACACAAGTCTGGACTGAACCAAGAATGTTCTCTGGCTTTCAATGAAAATGCGAGTATGAAAATCAGTTCTCAGCAGAAATTGGAGACAGTTAAAAAACAGCAGAGAGTGGAGTCTGTAAAGAAGTCTGACACAGGAAACAAAAGTATATTGTCGCATGTACCAGGCAACAGTAAATCCACGAAGAGAAGTTCTGAGATTTCACTATGTGAGATTGTTCAAAGAGAAAGAAAGAAGCGAAAGGAGGAGCATGAAGATTGGAAGTCCATGCAAAAGGAAGGGAAAATGATTACATCTATGAAACTGAAATCTGAAGTTATGAGTGAGAATGAGAAAAATATGTTGGAGACAGGGCCGATGACCAATAATTCATTAGCAATAGAAGACAAAAACTTTTCACCAAGTGTCAAAATTTCAGAAGTTAAAGACAGTCTGTCAGGAAGTCTACAAATTCAAGAAACTACAGATTTACCAGAAAGTGTCAAAATTTCAGAAGATAAAAGCATTCTATCAGCAAAAATTCTAGAAAATAAAGACAGTCCCTCAGAAAGTATCAAAATTCCAAAAGATACAAACATTCTCTCAGAAAGTGTCAAAATTCCAGAAGATAATCTGTCAGAAAGTGTCAAAATTCCAGAAAAGAAAGAAATTTTACCAGAGAGTTTCAACATTCCAGAAGATACAAATATTCTTTCAGAGGCTGTCAAAATTCCAGAAGATAAAGACAATTTTCCAGGTGTCGTTCTCAAAGACAGTCTATCAGATAGAGTCAAAATTCCTAAAGATGAAAACATTCTATTAGAAAGTGTCAAAATTCAAGAAGATAAAGACAGTATGTCAGAAAGTGTTACAATTCCAGAAATTAAGGAACATCTGCCAGAGAGTGTCAAAATTCAAGAAAAGGATAGTCTCCCAGAAAGTGTTAAAATCCCAGAAAATAAGGATTGTCTGCCAGAAAGTGTTAGAATCCCAGAAGATATAGACAAGAAACCATTGACAAGTGTCAAAATTCTGGAGGACAAAAGCAATCTTTTTGAGAGTGTAAACATTCCAGAAGATAAACACAATATATCAGAAAATGTTAATATTCCAGATAAGAATCTGTCAAGTGTCAAAATTCTAGAAGATAAAAATAGTTTATCAGAAATGGTCAAAACTCCTCAAGAGGAAGACAAACATTCAGAAATAGCCAAGAAGCAGGAGAAAGAAAAAAATATGACTGGTATTGTAAATACTCCAAAGGATAAATGCAGAAGAATATTAAAGAGTTTTGAAATTTCAGATGATGGAGATAGGAGTATGTGTGAAAATACTAAATTGGAAATGATTGTAAACACAAATTTAAGTGATAATAATACAGACCTGCTACATTGCCAGGAAGAAAAAATACAGTGTGATTTAAAAGTAAATTCTCAATCTGCTACAAAATTTGTCAGTGGTCAAGAATGTGATGGTGTATCTGCAGACTTTCTGCAGGTGATGAAGGCTGACACCAGTACTAGCCACAACAAGTCCGAAAATGTGTGTTGTGAGAGTATCGATTTGAAATCAACTCAGAATGGTGAGCGTAGTGAGAGTGGAAATGAAGAAGCAAATGTAAAAAATACATCTCCAGATGTCTTTTCTATGTGTCTGGAGAATGCAGGAGTAGATGAGGAAAGCTGTGTCCCAAAACAAACAGATGAACTGTCTGATGTAAAAGATAAACAAGAGGAAGTTGGTTGCAACCAAGAAATGTCTGGTGGTGAAGTGACTCTAGAGGATCATTCAAATGTAACCGATTGCAGCAGTTTTCAAGTAGAAACTAATACTGAAATGTTGGCTGCTGGGAAATGTATAAAGGGAACTGACATAAATTGTCAAACAAGTTTATCAGAGAATGCTCCAGATGTGCTAAGGAAGACAAGTTGTATGTCACAGTTAGGAGAAGATGTAATGGAATCACATGAAAGTACTAAATGTAGTCAAGAAGAAATGTATGCAGGTTCAGTGGTCAAGGAAACTGATGTTTCCATATCAGACAATGATACATCTGAAACTGGTAGGATTGTGGAGCAAGATAGGAACAATCTTAACCCAGATGTTGAACTCCAAGTTGTTACGGAGGATTCTTATCCGACTAACACTCACCAACTTACACAAACCTCATGTTTATTTAACATTCTTGAAGAAAATAATATTGCAGAAAACGATGAAGTTTGTCCAAAACCATTAAGGGAACCACTTGCTCCACCAATTGAAATTGAATTGAACAAGGCAGACAAAAACTTGAACAGAATAGTTGATAATGATGTGATATGTTCAGAATTACTTATGGACTCGAGTTCATTAAATACCCCCCATGACATGCCAGACCTTATCCAAAGTTCTGATATTAAACTTGAAATCAAAGAAGAGATTCAGGATGATGATGAAGATTTACAAATTTACTCTTCAGATTTGGTTGATACCAAGATTGAAGTCAAGGAAGAATTTGAAGTCGTTGCTGAGTGGAGCTCAGAATATGCAGAAAACTCAGATGGGAGTCAAGATGTTGATCTTGCATATCAAGCTGAGACATGTTTGAAAGAAAGGGATTCAAATGATTCTGAACCTAGTGTCCAAGACAGTTCACAAATGTCTACCATTGCCCGCTGTTTAGATAGTGAGACTATTGAACAAGGAAACATTTGGCCAGAGTTGATAGAAAATAACAGTCGCAATGAGGCGTTAGGTACAAGCATCCCATCTATTTCTACAACTCAATCTAAACCTGTGGTATCAAAAACCATATTTCTCAAACAAGCATCTACTCCATCTGTAACTGCTGTTATTAAAAGGGTATGTTCACCAAATGTACATGGTAAAATAATTAAATGTGCCCAAAATTCCTCTAGTCCTGTCTGTGACGATGCCCAGTCATCACCATCCAGTATGATCTATAACCACGGTCTAACCCAGAGTTTTCAACAATCTCAAGATACTGATTCATTAGCTGGATCAAACAAAGATCAAAATTCAACCTCTGCTCTCACTATGACTGGTGTGGCATCAGATGATGACCATGGTCAGGCCAAGGCAATTGGTCAGATGCCTAATCAAGATATCAACACCATGGGTCTCTCTCAGATCAAAATACAAATGGCTTCTGGAAAGACAACAGTGATAAATGTGAAGAGACGCGGCTCAGATTCATCACTACCTCTAGGATCTGCAGTTTCAAGAGCATCTGTGTTGCCTCTAGGATCAGCAGTAATAACACTTAATGGCAAACAAGTCCTGCCCTCTACAAACTCTACTAAACCACCTATTACTTTCCACATGAGTGTGTGTGAATCTCAAAATTCCCCCAATAATGAAAACACTCCAATCATATGCTCTATTGCTCCAGTCAAATCTTCAGATCTTTTAACGCTCAATGACCACTCATTCAGAAGGAAACAATTGTCAGGGAACGCTCATTCACATTCAAAACAAGCTGTTTCCCTTCTTGGTGCTCCATACACCATACAGGCTATTACCCAAACAACTGCAAACACATCACAGAATGTAAATATAACACCAATTACAGTCAGTACATCCCAGATGAGCCAAAACCAGTACTCACTTCTAGTAAACTCAACAGCAACATTAGTCAAACCAACCATGACTGTTGCAAAATCAGATGCTGCAGTTGGTACCAAGGACTTTCTGAGTGAGAAAGGTATCAAAAATTTGTTAGAAAAGTATAGCCCTGAAGACATGGATGATGAAGATCTATACCCTAGTACTGATGGAGTCATCTTTCCAAAACGGAGTAAGTATTAGATTAAAGACTTTCTTTTGTTTGTTTGATGTACCGGGTATATATCATCAGGCATCTTTTGGAAGAGCTTTACCACTGTCTGGAGTTTTTCTCATACATATTTCTCCATTGGGTCAATATATCTTTCTCAATAGTTCATACTGTGGACAGATCTACAGAAGGTGTTCAGGGGTCTGTTCATCTGTTCTGCAAGTGCACAGTAGTGCAGCTGATAGACACAACCTGTGCATATGTTTGTTCAGTCTGTTGTGTCTTGTTTTCAGGCGAAGTATAGGGACTTGTCCCTGCCAAATTAGGTAAGGGTAGGCGTCTTGTGTTGTCATATGTTCACTTCTGATGGTTCATGTAGCTCTTTTTTTGGGTCAGATATGGCTTAACTGTTGACCTGTATTGTCAGATATGTGACTCAACTGTTGTCCTCTATGGTCAGGAGAGCCGCGTAGCGCAGTGGTTAGTGCACTGGTTTTGCATATGAGTGGTCCGGGGTTCATTCCCCAGTTGAGGCGGAAATGTTTTTCAGATTGCAACGGCTCCCAGGTCGACCCATCCTTAAATGGGTACCGGATTAATCCAGGAATCAAAGACTGCGAGTGAGAGGAGATGGCTACCGCCCTCATTTGCAGAGCCTCTGAAATGTGAGATCGCTAACATCTTACACCCCTACGGCTAATAAATGCTATGGGTTACTTTACTTTTTTATGGTCAGATATGTGACTTCTGTGGTCCTGTATTGTCAGATATGTGAGGTAACTGTTGTTATGTATTGTCAGATATGTGACTCAACTTGTCCTGTATTGTCAGATATGTGACTTAACTGTTGTCCTGTATTGTCAGATATGTGACTCAACTTGTCCTGTATTGTCAGATATGTGACTCAACTTGTCCTGTATTGTCAGATATGTGACTCAACTTGTCCTGTATTGTCAGATATGTGACTCAACTTGTCCTGTATTGTCAGATATGTGACGTAACTGTTGTCCTGTATTGTCAGATATGTGACTCAACTTGTCCTGTATTGTCAGATATGTGACTCAACTTGTCCTGTATTGTCAGATATGTGACTTAACTGTTGTCCTGTATTGTCAGATATGTGACTTAACTGTTGTCAGATATGGACATAACTGTTTTTGTCCTGCACGAAGCATGAAAAATGTGAAGGAAACATCACATAACAAAACAATGTGACTCCATGAACTTCATCACTTGCCATTGTTCTAGGTTGATAAATCATCCACATACATACACATTTTAAGGGTGAAAACAAATCACATTTTTGATGCATTTGTTAGTTGTTAGTATTCTACAATTACTAATACTTCCTTATCTTCTTTTTTGTGTGCATTTGTTCTCAAACTTCTGCAGATTAGCAGGATGTAGTCTGGAGAACGAAATGTGTTGTGTCATGGTTTACAGCATTGCTGCAATATCTGTGCCTTTTGGCATGGCTTTGGGTCATTATGACTGTATATTGGATGGGGCAGCCAACTCTACAACATAACCTTCTTAGTCATCTCTTATGACATGCATGGAAAGTAAACAGTGTTGCTATTTTTTTGCTCCCCCCCCCCCCCCCCCCCCTTTGGGCTCACCAAAAACATGAGTGGATTACAAATACTATAAAAACTGGAACTTTGTCTTTTTGTGAACAATCTTGCACATGTATATTCTGTATGAGTGTGTGTGACTCATTTCATTGGCAATGTACACCAAGATCTCATAAATTGTTGCATCAATCTCATATTGTCATGTATCAAATGATATATTAATGCCCATTATAATTCTGTAATACAGATCAGCCCCTATAACAAACAGCAAATGCTGTTCTTTAACATCATTATATAATTTGTATTTGACTTCTCAGACAGGGAGTGTCCTTGCCCTGGTTGTGATGGCACTGGTCACATTACTGGCCTGTACACACACCACAGAAGGTATGTTTTTTCTCATTTACAAGCTATATAATAATAATAATAGATCCTATAACCCTACAGGGTTGCAGAAAATTAAATTGCATCAAGATATTTGATCCAGAAAGATCTCCACAAATCTCTATCTATCATTCTGATGAGTTTGGAAATTTCACTTCCTGTCCAGTCCTTGATATTATCCAGCCATGTCTTTATCTGGCCACCTTGTCTTATTATTCTACCCTACACCATATCATTAAGAATATATTTTTGTCACCAAGGAACATCTCATCAAGTGCATGTACCACTGGAGTTTAAATGAAGTTTCATGATGTTTAACAGTGGTTCTTGTTCTGCTAATATATTAATTCTATCATGCACAAACACATTGGTCTTATGAACACAGTAACCCAACACACATTTATAACATTTGTTTTCAAACGCCTGGATTCTTTGATCTAAGCCTGCAGTTGGAGTGCAGGTCTTACAGCCATATAGAAATGTTGACAAAACTAAAGATTTATGTAAGTTAATCTTAACACAAGTGGTGATCCTGCCATTCCAAATTGTAGTTAATCTTGTCATGGTCATTGTCAGTCTTTTCTTAACTTCAGCTGTGGATTCACCATTACCACTAATCTGATCTCCCAGTTAAATTAGGTCCCATAGCAGTAACCTTCCATCTGGGATGAAAATAACTCTTCATGTACTAAGACGCAGAAACTATTAGGTGGGGTGGCCCCTGTAATCAATAAAAGAAGCCCCGTTAAAAAAAAATGTTTGCCAGATTATTTGAAATCGGACAAGTTATTCAATTTGACTTTAATTTTTCTGCAAGTTTAGTGGCAACGTGAACCAAATGTCAGTGAAATATGTCGTAATATTTTTGCAATATGTCGGCATATTCAAACAATGCAGCATCATGAAACTGAATCAGGGTTTATAGACTTGTTTTATCGTATTATCAGTAAAATCATTATGGATTGCGATTAGGATGATAAATCCTTGAGAGGTAAGTTGTTAATCATACTAGAAAATAGGTTACACCACGCTAGTTTATGTATTTTGATGTTATATAAACATTAACTGTTTTGGAGCAATTCAGTTTTGGACTAGATCTAGCTTTAGAGAATGATTTTGTGACACATCTGTAAGGTTTATTCATTTTCCTCTGTGAAATTATAACAGTTTGACCATAAATATTGTAGAATTTAGTTTGTATCACACTGTTGCCACTCTAAGAAATTTTTATTATTTCTCTTCTCTTCCCCCCCCCCCCCCCCCCCCAATATTTTTTGGGGGGTTTACATTTGCTTGTATTTTCTGTGAAAAAAAACCCATCGTTACAACATTCACGTATCATGCACACACAAACAAAATGTACACAAATATATGCAGAATTCAATTTTTTATTTATATGTACAAATATTATTTAACGAAACTGTAACAGGCACAGATGATGTTTACAAAATATGTTGTGAAATATGTCAAGATAAGGGGAGAGAACTTGTACAGAAAAATAGTTGTAGCAGACAGTGGGCACTTCATTGTAATATATATATGCATTTAAACTTAAACTGGTGTATGTCCGGCTAGGCCTAGTCTTGAGCGAACGACGATATATGCGATTTCTTCGTGTTTTATTAGTTTGTTCAGTCTATGTTATGTTAGTTTGGATATGAAACAACATATATACAACAGGTATATGTATTTAGGAGGATTTTATCAATGTTGCTTACACATTGCTCAAGTATTAGGGTCATCAAGAAATTATATTTGCGATTTTTTAAAATTGGCATTATGAGATTTCCCCCTAATTTTCAACTTCACAACTGTCATATCACACATACAACAACAAAAATATTATTATATTCATTATTCGCTCCTTTTTTTACACATGCAAAAATTATTTTGATATTTTTACAAATAAAAAAAGTTATCGCGTTTACCAAACACTCACCAAAATATTATGCATTGTCAAAAAAGAAGCCAGGCCCAGGGGGGAAATTGCGTAATTTTATTTCAGGGTCTAAAGGTTAATATACTATTTACATGCCACAATATACGGTCATCAATATTTAGATGACTTTGCAAATGATTTCGTATTTTGTTAAGTCTGTTATATTTCTTGTAATTGTTATGGCAATATTTGTATAGATTTGTTTTCTTGTCATTTATGCAGCATATCTGGCTGCCCAAAAAGGAGTGAGCTGCCATTAGAGGTCATAGAATGTAAGTAGTTGTTAAGTCTTGTATAATTTACATTCAATTTATCCCAATTAGTTAAAACCACAAAATGATTCAGCTCAGTACAAGTAGACGCCACCACATAGTTCAGTTTTTTAATCCCAATTCTTAGATAATCATTGCATATGACAATTCACTGATATTCATTGCTACAATAACAAACGTTGCTGCTGCTAACACAAACAACCGGTTGACACTATGAGTCTTCCAAAACACATGCAGAAATTGTTTTTTTTTTCTCTACAAAGCAGTACTATACTAAGGTTGCCTGTTCTAAGGTGAAATAGTGTTGTCTGTTGATATCTTTGGAGGTGATTTATTGCATCATGTTTGTCTTCCCCTCCATTTGTTTCTTCCACTTTGACGTGTATATGTTCTGGATTATTGTTATTGCTTTTCTGTAGGACAGTTGGTGTCTATTTTGTTCAATTTCACTCCTTGTTTTTGACAGTATTCACTTTCTCATTCCCATGATTTCACAGTGTGATGGTATCCATTGAAGGGCAATAGCTGATGATTTTTGGAATATGTGTGATGTTGTGCAGAAGGCTATCATTTCTTTTGCTCTGGATTGATTTCAGTAGGGATTTGCAATCTGTGAATATAGCTATCTTCTTTGGTCTTGGCAATCCTGGTTTGGTGAAGACTTCCAGTGCTTGATAGAATGAAACTGCTTCTGCTCTAAAGATGGAGGAGTATTTCCTGGTTGAAAAAGATTTAGGTATTATCTTTCCAACTCTTATAAGTCTTATACGAATTTCACATGTCCATTCCTTGGGATTATAATTTCTTTTTATCATCTTGTGTCAATGCTTTTAGTTGAGGTGGAGTCTGGTATTCCTTTTTAATTAATCCAGGAACCTCTATTATTATATGTTCAGTGATTTTACCACTTCTAATGAATGGTTGATGGCTGTAACCGTATCACTTGTAGACCAGCAATAGAGGAACTGGTTCCTGTACTACAAGCTAGTCACCAACCTCAAAGCTAGCCATGTTTATGCTTGTTTGACCTATTTACCACTGCATAGCTATTGATATAGCCACAGACTTCCACAGTCCAAGTTAATTCTTGTTATCAATGATGGGTAAGTATATTTTAAATTTTTTAAACTTTGTTTTAGTGACATTTGATAAACGTCTTTTGCAGTACAATGAATGACTATCTTTAAGGGGGCAATGGAGCGAGGGAGAAGAGTAGGATAAAGTAAAGTGGAATGATATAAAAAAGGATTTAACAGAATTACATTTTCTTCACAGTCACTGAGAGAAACAACTGAGAGGCATCACTTGATTTTTTAATGTTTTTTTGTGTGTCCAAAGTGGCACTACTACAACCCTGATGGATTATGGGAATGATAATGATGATAGCTTTCGACATCTGCTTGGGAAGACTGAGTATTTTAGGTCTGCCTGAAGTGTTATAATGTTAGCTCATGGTTGCTGATCCAGCGGTCCATGGGCTCATGCCCTTTGACCCAAACTCATGAAACTTATAATTCTTTATTGTTTTTTTTCAGCTCTGCTGAGAAATGATCACAGTTTACGGTAATAACATTTTAAATATTTTAAGTTTTCCTTTTTTATGTTTATTTTTTTTAATTGCTAATCTTTGGTTGCTAGGATTCTTTTTCTTTTCAGCTCCCTGTGGAAATTATGGCTTTCCTCAACTGTCGCTATCCAATTATTTCTGTACTGCACTGTCTTCGTCAACTGTGCTCATGAGATCCCAATCAATTAAGTTTCTTCCTTCACTGTTCTTATCTAGGTGTTCCTCAGCTTTCCAATTCTCTTCTTTCCCTGTAGGTTCCAGTCCAGAGCCTATCTGTCTCAATTCTGGAAGAAGTTAATCAATAAATCAAAACTGTTAGGAACAACCCAATATGCTAGGAAATGTAGGAGCTACAGTAACACATGATGAAAAGGGGTATAAATATATAACATCATAATCAAATCCATAACTCTTCAGTTTCATAGGGGTGCCACTCTGGAAACATCAACACAACAATTCCGCCATGCATCTCTTATCTTAGTTACCTGTTTCAGTTTGGAGAATATTAATCCTGGCCAGTCTTTACTATTATCAATCGATTCTTTTTACCCCCCCCCCTTTCTTATTCCACCCTCAAATGTTCCTTTCAGGATAGTTTTAGAAAGGGTGGTTTTTCCTCATCACATGGTCAAGCCAAAGAAGTCTGCTGTTTCACCATGCATAGTCCAGAGAACAGAAATATGATTAACATATAAATATTTAAAGCAGATATTCAAAAGGGTTCAAAAGCCGTAGAGGATTAGAGGTGTTAGATATTTGAGTTCAGACACCACCATCCACATATTGAAACATTGTTGATGAGAAATGTTGTGCTTCATAACATCATCATCATCATCAAATACCATCTCTGCAACAAAGGTTGGCTGCAACGGACATCCAACATCCTCTGACTTTGGTTGTGCACTCTGCTAGACTGTAACCACTCTAGTGAAGTTTCTCTCCCACTATCTCTGGCTACCTCTTGCTTGTCTCCCCTCAACTCTACTCTCAAGTAAGGTATTTTAACCTGTAGCAACCCGTAGTCTACAAATGATAGACATCTGACGTCGGCAAATGTCTACATCAAGGTAGCCATTTTTAGTCATGGACAACAATTGTCCATGTTTATTTCCCATCATACTCTTATAGTAAGTGTGTGCCAGAATGATTGTTCCTTTGTTTTCCGTAACAGTATAAATATGCAATGATAATTTATTCTACCTTTCATGTTTGGAAGCCAAACTGCATAGGCCTAGCTTTGGTGCCGCCATTTTTTGCTATTTCTTCATGGATTATGATTCAGAAAAGGATTAATTTTAAAGCTTTAGTGTTTCAGTTCCTGTAAATCAATGTATGGGGTTTGAGAGAGATGTTTATAATATTTAATAATGATATAATTGAAGTCATTTATGACGAGGAATTTGAGAAGCCATGTATTCTTCAGCTAGATATACACATGACATTGATGCAGTAAGTTTTTTGTTTGCCTTTGTCCTCATTCTCGATTTTGGTTGTACACAAACATAATACTACCACACACAAGCAAATAACACCTCCAAATCATATCAGCATCCATTTATCTCTGTTGTCTCTGAATTTGAAATCAATAAATCTTTAAATAAAAATGTTACGCCAAAAAAAGCAAACACATGCAGAAAAACCAGAAGTCATAAAAAATGACCGGGTGTCTGAGGAAATATGCAATATTTTTAGCTGCTTCAGGTTAATATGTCCAAAATAGTTTTTATTTAATAAAATTTTACACCCTTCAATAGTTATTTTTTCATACATAGTGTTGGTACAGTGGTGAACAAAAAGATATGGTTGACTTAATTAGTTACAGATTACCGACAGAATGAGGCTGAGACTGGAGGTAATAAAATATTTGTAGAAATAATGATAGAAATGGGTTTTACTAGGAGTGTGTGAGGAAAGTGTGACATCTCTGGAAAGTTCTGATTACATAATCAACATCAGAATGAAATTTTGATTGCATACTCATGGATGTGTGGTGCATGGCCGAGATGTTAAAGAGTTGGTCTCACACCTGTGAGGTTCAGGTTTGACTCTCAGTAAGAATTGGGTTTTTTCTGTAGGAGTATAAATTTAAAATCTTAATCTGTATATGATATGGTGACAGCAAGGACATGGCAGCCTTTATAAAACAAGCCACTCACAAACTCCCTGCAACTCCCAAACAAACCACTCACAAACTCCGTACAACTCCCGAACGGTAAAAATTCAGTATTGAGAGTCGATAGATACTCCTGGATAGATCCTGGGTTCGAGAGTAGAGCTCTTATGATACACCATGACCATGATATCAGGTGAGTCATGAAGTCGTTCTTCTCAGATGACCAGATCCATCACATGCCTGACTACTTATATCAATTTGGCATGATTGAACCCTTTGGGATCAATGCCCATCCAATTACCGACTGGCCACTCACCCACTCACATTAGACGTGATATTAGTTGTCATGTGTTTAACTCTTATTGGACCAAGGGCAAAGGGATATATAAGGAAAAATGACAAATGACAAATTGTTTATCGCTTGTTCCACTACGAGTTAAGGACATATGGAATGTGAGATTAGAACATCTATAGATGTGTCCAGAGTGTGATGATGATGATCTGATGACTAACTACACATTGTCTCTTATGTAGTCCATGTCCATCATTGTTCTTAATTATGCTTTAAAAATAAAGTGCACTATTTAATTATTTGTATGTTCTGTTGTATGTTTTTTTTATTTGCTGGTGTTGCCGAGGCCCAAAAGGGGAGAAAAGAATAGTGACACTGTTACCTTCCATATATCATAAGAGGCAACTAAGGAGGTTTTGGGGTGATGTTTGCTGACCTATCTCATATAGGGTTAAAGTTTCTCACAAGTTATGCTGAAGTTGGATGTGTTGGGCTGAAAAATGTAGATATTGAAGCTAATCTGTAAACCATCACACAAAGCATTCAGTTATCTGGGCTACAACTTGCTAATCTGCAGGAGTTGAAAATAAATGCAGAATAATAAGTATATTTTAGTAAAATTGGAAATACAAGGTAATGAAGATTTGTTAATCACTGAAAGCACACACAAATTGACATTTCAACCAAAAGGTTGTTATCAAGAACACAAAATATCATGACAAGTAAAGGATAGATAGCTAAAAATTTAGCTCTGTGATGTGGTCATTGACATTGCCTATCTTTACTTGTCATGTTGTGTTCTTGATAATGACCTTTTTGTCGAAACATTGATTTGTCAGTTTTTCTGTATGTTCCAGTGATAAAAACATTTTATAACCATGTTTCTAGTTTTTGTTGATCAGATTAGTTTTCATGCAGTTTACCTGTAACATATCTTATTGACCATTTTCAACATCTTTATATTTTATGTACAAATAGATGCCCTACTCCAGGTTGCAATGGACGTGGTCATATCAATAACAACAGGAGTACACACAGAAGGTATGTGGTTGATGTTGATTTGTTCCCAGAGAAATACAAGTGACCAGCACTTATTTCCTATGTGCAGGGAGGGAGGTTTCTCCAGAGCATTATTTGATACCTAGAAGACTCTCAACTCCCAGCTTTCAGAAGGCTCATACTCTGAAGGAGTAAATTCGAGGGGTGTTCTACTTATACGCAGCATGCAGAATTGAAGTAATGAGCTTCAGCTGCCTTGCCAATCATCTTTTCCTGTCAGAGATGTACATAGCTACATAGCTCTGCATAGGTGACAACTAGCACGTATTTTCCATATTGATACAGATTTCGAGACAACTACAAAAATTACAAAACTTGTTAAATTAATTTTGAAAAAGGGGTTATTTGGTGTTAAATTTCAGTAATTATTGCTAATGCGGACAATTTGATATCACATTAACATATTGATTGGGGAACGGGAGGGGGTCTTTTGGTTCTAAATAATAAATTTATCAAAATACAGATATAAATTGTAAAAAATATGGATTATGAAAAAATACGTTGACAGCTATGGCTCTGAGCCATGGTCACTGAGATCAGTGAGGCGAGTTATGTATTCTCTGCCATCCAAAGGGGCTCTCCTATTATTTCAGGGTTAACATGTTTTCCTGTTGTCTGGGCTCTCCCAGGGAATTGTCACATCCTGCACAGAGTAGCTTTTCACCACACTCCATGTGCCATATTTTCATAAAAGGGGGATTATGTACACATTTAGAGTAAGGTTCATGGTCAGGACTGCTGATTTAGTTCTTTGATGATGTGCAATGCTGAGTTCTCTGAATGTTGCACCATAAAGAGAAAACATAATTCTACAAATGAAATGCTGTGGGTCTTCCATAAGAACAGACTCACTATATTGTTATGTCATCTATTGAGATTTACTGCTGTATAATAGTTGGTCTGTTAGACGAATAGTGAAACTTTCAGATCTTCCACATACAGGTCAATTTTGTAAATTAACCCTCTAGTACATCATTTAACCCTCTATTACATCATTTAACCCTCTATTACACCATTTGACCCTCTTACAACATCATTTAGCTCTATTACATCATTTGACCCTCTTGCATAATTTAATCGTCTCTTGTATCATTTAACCCTCTAAGGTATTCCATGATAAAAAATATGTTAACTGAATATTTTAAGTGTATTAGGTTCAGATATGCATAATATATTTTAACAATTTGGAAAAGTTGTATATTAATGTTTCTATGTGTTTTTTTTGGAGGAAAAGAATTTTATTTTTACAAAAACTGATTGCAAATATAAAATAAAGTTGTATCAGCACTGAATATTTCATTTCAGAAAACTTTACCAGAGTGAAACTAAATAAGAGAAATATGCTTCATAAAAATGAAAAAAAAATCTATATTAAAAAAAAAAAGCACTTTTGGACAAGATTTCACGACTCAGCAATGAAGCAGCAACCTATCAAGTACAAGGCAAATCTACCAATCTAATTCTATCTATCTGCCTACCTAATGTATTTTCTCTGCTTTTGCTGTACAGTCACAGAATTGAGTGATGAAACACGGAATTGAGTGATAAGTGGTTCTCAGGCTTTCTTTTTCTTCTTTGTTCATTCTCAAACTCCCGCTGGATCTCCCTTACAGCAGGACCATGGTCCTACTAGATTTCCAGCTGGATGTAGTCCAGAGAATGGAAATGCGCTGTGTCGTCGTTTTATTTGCGCCAGTGGCCCGACACATCCATCTTCGGCGGAGTTATCAGGCTTTGACAAGCTTGGTTGCTTGATATGCAGTAATATTGTGTCATCTCAGAATGTCTTAAACTCCTTCAATCCACATTTTTCTTGGTCTTCCTCTACTCATGCTGATTCTATGTTCATGTTATATGTTCTTGCTGCTGGCTAATAGGATTCATTCTCATTAAATTGCCAAAACATTTCAGTCTCTATTTTTCAATATTAACTACAGATAGTTAATGTAATCTCTTCATTTCTCATGATTTTTTATTGTTCTATATTTATGCTTTTCTTAGACATCTCATTTCACACATAGCAAGCTTTCTCTCTTGTTCTTTAGTTAATGTCCATGTCTGACATTGAATTCTGTTGGTATAATAATGGTGGTATAAAGATTGAATTTATAATTTGCCTTTTGGTTTTCATTCGAGATAGATTTATGTTTCAAGGTTGATACAAACTCAAAATACAAAGTAAATGCTTAGCCACAATGACAGGGATGTACCCAAAACTTCTTTTTTATTTTCATGTTTTTTTTTAATACTTTGTTGTAAGAAATTAATATGCATGTTTTCTGGTTCCATTTCCTGTAGTTTATCTGGATGCCCTTTGGCTGCAATGAGCAGGCTGATGTCTCAGACAGCATCTGGTGGGAAAACAGGTATATTTATTTAGCGCAATACAGACACTTATCTTACACATACATACTTGCTTGGGTGTTGTAAAAGCCCTAAATGAGAGTAAAGAATAGTGAGACTGTTACTTGCAAAACATGTCATAAGTGGTGACTAAGGGAGATTTCAGGATGGAGTTGCTTACAAGGATGAAATATAACATTAAAATTACCCAGAAGACATGCTTAAGTCAGATGTGTCAGGCCAAAAGTTATAGATATCACCGCTAAGCTGTAAACCATGACAACACATTCCATTTTCTAGAATACATCCTACTTACTTGCAGGAGTTTGAAAATGGATACAGAAGATGATACTAACACTGACCAGATAATTTTCTTGTGCATTTTTGCATTGATAGTTGAGTGGTTAGCACAATGGTTTCTAGTTTGGCAGTCTAAGTTCAGTTTTAGTACAAACATAGCCAGAGTCAGATGTGTCGGACCTTTGGCACTAATAAAATGGTGTAACAATGCATTTCCATTCTCTAGACTACATCCTGCTGAAAATCTATCTAGTTAATCTATTCATTGTCCTGCTGCAACAGCAATTCCTGGGAGTTTGGGAATGAAAGAAAGTTTTAGTAAAGTTCAACTGGAACAAAAAACTTTTGGCCACAAAAAATTCCCAGGCCAATCCAGCTTCAGAAAATAAATACCAGATTACCCATGTGTCAATCCAGTCTCAGAAAATGAAAATCAGATAATCCATGTGTCAATCCAGTCTCAGAAAATGAATACCAGATAATCCATGTGTCAATTCGGTCTCAGAAAATAAATACCAGATAAACATATGTGTTGTCAGGGTATAAAGAGCAGCACAGAGTATCAACACTTATACTATAAGTGACAATTTAGAAGTTTTTAAGGGTGGTGTTGGCTTTCAAATTATATAAATCAAAGTGACCCAAAAAAGTAATGCTGAAGTCAGATGTATCATGTTGAAATGCAAAGATATGTAGCCAATAAGTAAGAATGCTATAAAACTATAACAATAATATTTACATTTAAAACAAGGTCGATTAGCTATGCAATGAACTTTTCTATCAGACCATAGGGTATGGATATATAAAAATACAAATAAGACAGTTTAAATGTTTCAACCTTAAGGTCTAAGAAAATTTCATCCATATTTAGATGGCGGGGGGGGGGGAGGGTTAGTTATGTAACTTATAACTCTCCTAACCTAAAATAAATTAATATTTAAATTTATAAATAAGTATCTGAACATAGGCAAGGGAAATAATCAAATCCAGTGGTACATATATTTCTGTATTGTATCCTGCTTGTCATTGTTGTTTGTGCGAATGATCGTGAATGTGATATTATAATCTTGAAACTACTTGTTGTTATTTGTGTGAATGATCGCAAATGTTACATTATCATAATCTTGAAACTACTTGTTACAGCTATGCACGTGGTTGTGTTACCCAAGAGTGATGATCCTACTAAAGCCATGATTGCCACATGTACTGAGAAGGATCTGATTAAACTAGCAGCCAAGGAAATAACTCCTGGTATGTTTCATTTATATCATCATTTCCAGATGCCAGTAAGTAGAACTGTATGGGATTTTGGAACAGGCATACAGATCCTTGATCACGTACTCCAAGACTGCAGGTTACAAAGAGTTGTGAGGCAAGACATGGCCATGCAGGACTAGAATTTAGACAAAAACTTAGAGATCGCTGCTCTGTCCTAGAGAGGACTGGAGCTTCTTTCTGGCAACTGACCTGAAAATCTAGCAAGACCAGAAGAATCGTGAACGCTGATGATGTGATTTTATCTCATCTAAAAAAATTGGTAGCATATCCTATTCAGGATGTAGCTATCAACACTGAATTTTTTGGCTGTGGTGAATTTCTAGGCAATATTAATGTATTCAGTAGTTTGCTAGTGCTTTCTGATGAATGGTCCAGATGCACAGCTGCCTGCGGTGGGATGTGAACCAGGTACATTGGCTGTCACAGACTATGCAGTAACAGAACCAGACATTACATCTACATAAAATTAAATGAAGAGAATTTTCACAACTAGGTAAAATTAAACAGACAAAACATTCACAACTAGATAAAATTAAGTGGACAAAACTTTCATAACTAAATTATATTAAGTGGACAAATCTTTCACAACTAGATAAAATTAGGTGGACAAAACTTTCACAACTAAATTAAATTAAGTGGACAAATCTTTCACGACTAGATAAAATTAGGTGGACAAAACTTTCACAACTAAATTAAATTAAGTGGACAAATCTTTCATAACTAAATTAGATTAAGTGGACAAAACTTTCACGACTAGATAAAATTAAGTGGACAAAACTTTCACGACTAGATAAAATTAAGTGGACAAAACTTGCACAACTAATTTTGATTAAATGGAAAAAATTACATTTAATCTGTAGAACCGTGGTTTAAAATTCGGCAATTTCTTCCCTGAACCGGCTTATTTCTTTAGAACTTGCATTATTTTTGGTGGCCGTTTGACCAAAACACAATAGCTTTTTT
Source organism: Meghimatium bilineatum (assembly GCA_034231615.1). Taxonomy (NCBI): domain Eukaryota; kingdom Metazoa; phylum Mollusca; class Gastropoda; order Stylommatophora; family Philomycidae; genus Meghimatium; species Meghimatium bilineatum. Next base: position 33,712,522 of record CM067315.1, on the reverse strand, counting down.
GTCTTTAGAGAATTTTAAATAATTTTTGTACATCTAAATAAAGACTACGTCTAGAATAAATTCAATCACACTCTTAATTATACCCAATGCTGTATATAATGGGATGCATTGTCTGGATTTATTCTCTGAAACTGACGTATGGATAATATATTCATTGAAAACACATGTAATTCCCAAGAAAATTATCATCGGAATCAGAGTCCATGAAAATTTTAGCCGTGACAGAATTCAATTTTAATGATTGTGAAGTATGGGAACAAAAAGTCTAAACTCTAGATTAGTAGCACTGAAACACACTTCACTGAGAAACTAGGGCAGCTGAAATAAAGTTAATTATTTCTAGTCTTGTTCTTGCATATTCCCAATCATGCCACCTTACCAATCATGTGATTAAACGTACCCATATATGGTCATAGCAACAGGCGACTAACAGTTTAATAAAAATTACATCCACAAGAAAAGAGAAGAAAGTATCAGCATTTGACAAAAAATGCTAAAAGATTGGTCCTAAGAACATCATCCACAAAGACCTGAAACATAGACAATTGGCTCCTCAAATCCATAAACAAATGCAAGCTCAGAAATCATATGAAATTTTGTGTTGGTTATCAGAGAGTGAACTCAAAGAAGTAGAAGAAGGTGGCATTGTCTTTTGCTCTAGATATGAATGCTTGATGTCAGAGCTAATTAAGATTAAGTTTATTATAATTACTGTAGCCATTTTAATGTATTCTCCTCATAGCTGGCACCGACCGCGTCCTTAGACCGATGATTCTGACTAAACAACTGGAACCTCGGGACAGCAAGATGGCACCACAAGCTACACCAAGAGGAAATCTGGCCAGAGAGTTAGAGAAATACAGCCGACCTGAAATGATGAATAACTCTCATTCCATTGAGATTAAAACTGAGCCAGACATTACAGGTTCACCTGTTCCAACACGTCATGCACCAGACAGGCCTAATATTCTATCACGTCGACCACATATGCGGCACAAACCAAACATGCTGAGTCGACCTCGTTTTGGACCCACTGTAAATAGAATCCTCAGTAGTGCCAACTCCGTGAGAAGTCCAAGCCCTAGTTCTCTTACCTCAACATCATCATTGTCATCTTCATCATCATCTCCGGCATCATCAATGAGTGCAGCTCAAGATGGTCATCTACCTCCTGCTGGTAGTGGGTAGGTCCTTCATCATCCAATCTTTTCTTTGCGCATTAACTCTTCTTTCTGATATTTTATTTTACATGTATACTTCGTCTATCCATGCATTGTCATCTTTATCATCATTTCTTGTATACATTTACCCATTAGCTTTACATTTATGTGAATCACACGGTCGATCAGCTCCTCAATAAACACACAGACTATCATTTTGTAGCGCATGGGTAAGGAAAAATACAAATAACAGTATGCAATATAGTTTCAACATTTCAGTCTAAGGTTTTTTTCAAGGTCTGATTGTCTTGTATTTTCTTGAAAAAGATTTTAATGTTGACACGCCGAAACTGTCTTGTATACCGTTATTTGTATTTATGTGTACTCCTTACCCTATAGTCCATGTGGTCATTGTGGCGATGCTGTATGATCTTGTGATTTAAGTACTATTATACCATTTTGCAGTAGTTTCACTTATTACTGATTCTACATTTACATGATAAGTTTTAGAGCCATACAATCAAGTGATATGGTTTCATCATCTTTTTTGTACATATGTTCAGTGTAAAGATAAATATATTCAGATCTCTAGTACAAACTATACTTTCATATTATACTTACATAAAACACAGGTTTATATCGTTTCAATGAGGCACGACAGACTATAGCTAAAACTAGTAGGTAATGAATCGCACACAAGAAATCATAAAAATTACAATACACAAATCACATTCAACGTTTCAACCAAAAGGTCTTTATCAAGCCACAAACAAAACATCAAAAGACGACGAATGGAAAAATTATCACAACATCCAACGGAAATATGGAAATGAGATGCCCAAAGGTCAGAAAGTACATAAAAAACGTAAATATATGTGAAAACAAAACAAACAAAAAGATGAGTAAATGACGGAACAAAAAGAATAAAGACAAAGACCACACCAACCCAGTACTAGACATAAGAGTATTCGGAATTGAGTCCAAAAGGCTTGAGTGTACACTTTTGGTTGAAACGTTGAATGTGATTTGTGTATTGTAATTTTTATGATTTCTTTTGTGCGATTCATTACCTACTAGTTTTAGCTATAGTCTGTCGTGCCTCATTGAAATGATATAAACCTGTGTTTTACGTAAGTCTAATTGTTGTTACGTTTCACGCAGTTACCTTGTATTGATTGTTTATACTTTCATATGGATATGAAAACTGGATACTCAATGCAGACACAGAAAGAATGATTCAGGCTTTTGAATGCAAGTGTCCAAAGACATTAAGAATTATTTATTTATAACACAAGACAAATATATTCATCTGGGAACAAATAAACAAACTTGCGGGTTATCAAGAAACACTTTTAGCAGCAGTGAAATAGCTAGAGAAACTAGATTCTGTGGATGGCATTGAATTATTTATCCACATTGAAGTTGGATGTGTTGGGCCACTGGTGCAAATACAATGGTGACAATGCATTTCCATTCTTTGGACTACATTCTGCTGGAAATCTAGTAAGGGTCATTTGTTGTTAGAGAGATGCTGTGAGAGTTTGAAGACAAACGCACACAAAATAGAGTATTGATTATATAATATATATAAATATATATTATATCGTGTTCATTTCCTACATGTTGAACAGTTGTACTGCAATCTCCATTTCATTAAATCTCTATGTATCATTCCTTCAATAAATCCCCCACCCCCTTCACATATCCATGCACTTGAGTCTGGGCGTCGACAGTTACACAACTGAGAAGAACCTGTGCTTTTCTCAGAAAGGATATAGGCTGTCCAGAGCTACCTGCTCACAGCTAAAGGGATTATTTCATCATCATCATGTTTCAAGAGCTACCTGCTCACAGCTAAAGGAATTATTTTATCATTATCATGTAGTTTGATTGAAATAATGAACATTATCCATTAGTTCAGTCTAAGAAATCCAGTTTAAAAAGCGGGCATTGTTTAGTTCAGGATAGCAGTATGAAAGCAATAGCATTTCTGGTATTTAGTTCTGTTTTGTTTTATGTAAAACAGTTTCTAGTTTTTATTTTGTTATTGTGTACAGCATTCATTAATGTCACATGCCACGCTGTATATATGCTCATTGGTCTCCATATTTCTTCCTTTTCATCATTTCGTCTTAAACTCTTGTAGATTTGCAGGATTCCGTCCAGAGAATGTGTTGTCAGAGTTTACAGCTTGGATGCAATATCTGCATTTTTCTGCCTGACACCTTACTTCAGCATGGCTTCAGATCACTTTGACTCTCTATGGGTGAACAGCCAACTCAATCCCTAATAACCTCCTTAGTTACCACTTATGACATGCATGGAAGGTAAACTTTGCGCCCCTTTTGGACCCAGCATCACATGTGTTCCACAAAATTCTAATCAACAGTGCTGTATACCAGTTCAATTGCTGACTCTCTACCATATTGGTTATTGGGTATGTCCAGACCAAAAAATATCCAGGTCATAATTTCTTACCTGACAAAACCGCTTTTCCAGTCATCCCAGCTGTAAATGGATACCCAATGCATGAATTAGGGAATGTAAATACAGCAAGGAAGGGAATTGGCCATCCCACCTAATTGTTGCTGTGGCTTAGTACATGAGTAGTTATATTCATCCATGACACCAGGTTTCTGCCATGGGATCTAGCTTTACTTTAATGAGTCTCCATATGCACTCTGAATAAATCATTAAGTGCTCATTTCCCCCGTTGATGTTGAAAGGTATGCATACTAATATTTCCTATGATCTGCTAGCTAAATAACACTTCTCCTGCTACCTTTCAGGTGCCCAGTCTTACTTGTGTCACATTTAATACCAAATTGCCCAGTCTTACTTGGGTCACATTTAATACCAAATTGCCTAGTCTTACTTGTCACATTTAATACCAAATTGCCCAGTCTTACTTGTGTCACATTTAATACCAAATTGCCCAGTCTTACTTGTCACATTTAATACCAAATTGCCCAGTCTTACTTGTCACATTTAATACCAAATTGCCCAGTCTTACTTGTGTCACATTTAATACCAAATTGCCCAGTCTTACTTGTGTCACATTTAATACCAAATTGCCCAGTCTTACTTGTCACATTTAATACCAAATTGCCCAGTCTTACTTGTGTCACATTTAATACCAAATTGCCCAGTCTTACTTGTCACATTTAATACCAAATTGCCCAGTTTTACTTGTGTCACATTTAATACCAAATTCTCTCAATTGATGGATAGATTCAATATCAATTACACTGTCCATCCAACAGTCAATGTTTAAGTAACTTTCTTTCATCTCCTTGACACTGTACGTTCAACTTAAACTTAGTAAAACACAATGCACACTTACACAGAATCTGTATTATCTACCCGCATCTGTCAGCCATCTAAGGGTGTACAAGCTGAGTTCCAGTCAATTATTGGTTGTTCATTCTTTGGATCATTCCAGAGGTAACACTTTCTCCCCTCTCCCATGAAGTATAGGCAACTGGCTTACCGTTCGTATGTTGTAACAGGCATGTTTCTTCCCTTTAGTTAAGTCATTCTCTAAACATGCATATTGTCTCTTTCAGCTTTCTCTTCATCACTTTGTAGTGCATTCATAACAGCCCTAATTAACTTGCTCTGTCTTGTTTTATCACTGTCCATTCCACTAAAGCATTTCCTGCCAATGTATCAGCTCTTTTGTTGCCAGCTCATCTGATTTGGGCCTTTAGTGAGAACTTCAGTATCATGTACTTTATTGTTCCACTTTGTTCTGAGGAGTCTATGGATATAGCATGTGTGAAAATGATTTAGCACTCTGGTTTGTCTGCTGCACACTGTCCTTATCTCACAGCCCTATAGCTTCTTTCATTGACATTTTCTCAGCATGAATGCACCTGATTATTGGGTTGCAAAATTCACTTATAAACCTGTATTCAGTCACAGAGCTAATGTATGTGCAAGTCTGGACTTTGCCACTGTTAATATAGTTAATATATGCATAGGTCTGGACTTGACCACGTAGTTAATGTATGTGTAATTCTGGACTTTACCACAGAGTTAATCTATGTGCAAGTCCTGGTCTCATCACAGAGTTAATCTATGTACAAGTCTAGACTTATGAGAGTTAATCTATTTAGAACTCTAGAATCAGTCGGTCATAGAGTTATCTAAATACAAATGTAGATTTACAGACCAAGAATAGTTAAGCTATGTACAAGTATAGAATTGGGTACTAGCAAGCTTTAAATATCTAAATGAAACAAATATTCCAACCGGGTTTTCATAGTTAATCTAAGCCAAATGATTGATAAAATATGTGGAAGTGATCATGGAATATTGTTCCATAGTTTTCTTAGCAATAAGTACCGGTAGACATACTAGTAAATATTCAGGTGGACAACAACACTTTTATAAACTTTCAAAGGAGAAAAGGATAGAAATTAATTCAAGGGCTGCATGCATGTCTAAGAAAACAGCACACAATGGTATAAGTGGGCCTGTGATTCTTTGAACATACTGTGGAAGACTTTATGACTCGAGATTGGTCATGTAATTCACATATATCATAGCCATGGATGGTAAATTATATTTCTTATAGCACAGCAATAATACTAAGTTCTGGAAAGATGGAAAGGTGACTACTATACCAACAATTCTGTGCTTATAGTGTTGGATGTCTCAATTTGTCTATTCCCTAACATGCAGCAGGCATGTATGGTTGCAACATGTGTCTTGTGTACCGTTCTGTTGATGGTTTTACATTCCTTCACAGATCATCACCTTTCATTGCTTTGTGTGTGTGCTAAAAAGAAAACACAGTTTCACTAAACACTCTAATCTCACCTCCATTTATGACATCTAATTAGAAGAAGTAATACCATGAATTGAGCATTTGAACACAATCTCTGCAGAAGATGGATATGTCGGGCCATTGGCGCAAATAAAACGGCGGCACAATGCATTTTCATTCTCTGGACTTCATCCTGCTGGATATGAAATCTAGTAGGACAATGGTCCTGCTACAAGAGAGATCCAGCAGAAGTTTGAGAATGAACACTGAAGAAGAACATAATCAAACTGGAAAGAAGGATATTCTTCATAGAATCTTATGCGTTTGTTCTTAAGTTGAAGGTTCTGCAGGTGCTCATTGTAATTCATTTCTATCACATGTATTTTGTAGACAGTTTAAGGCATGCATTTTATGGTGAGCTGAAAAAGGGCATGGTAGTCAAAAGAACTGATACAAGGACTTGTTAAAGACATCACTGAAGGTCTTTGAAATATACCAAGATACATGGGAAGAACTTACACAAAATAGAGCTATATGGTGTTCTGCAATCACAAAATGCACAGTATCTTGTGAAAAGGGAAGAAATGCAGCAGCTAAATCAGAGAGTATCTAGAAAGTCACAGATAGATCAAAAACTGTCTACAGTGGGCATCACATTTTCGAACTGTCCACAGACATTTTTGGCCAGAAAAGGGCTTATTAGTTATCTACAAATTCATAGTCAAGGACATAGCTCTTCATTTCAAAAGTGGATGTAAGCTGGTCATCATCATCATGTTATGAATGAACAGAATACTACATGTGGTGACATATGAATGTAAAAGCTAGAAATCCACACAAGCAATAGACTCTAAATTAATCACCCTTGAAAAACATGTTTTTTAAAAAGATTATTGAACATAATATAGACAGGTTTTAAACAAGCAATTATAAGATGTTGTAATTACATTGGCCATGTACTTAGAATGGGTGAAAGCAGGCTCCATACACAGACCATTATGTGGAATGTAGAGGGGAAAAAGACAAGTAGATCACCCAAAAGAAACTCAATGCAAAACAATCAACAGAGAAATATCAATATTAGGCATAAGCAACACAAGAACTACAGCAACATGCAACAAAGCTCTCAACATGGAAAGAAATTACTACTTTCCTATATGCCATCTTAGTTCAAAAAGGAACTAATTAACTAAATGTGCTTATAAGTTGAAGCATTCACAATGTTGCAAAAATAACAACAGAAAGTAACATACAATTCCAACACATTCACATTATTTATGGAAACCTGGTTGGAACATTTTTCATGTTTAAAAATTTAATCTTTCCATAGTACCTAAACTTGATAATCAATCATAATTCATAAAATTCACATAGTTAATCTGTCTGTGAAGTTTAGATTTCAACAGTAACATTGTATATCTATGTGCAAGTCTAGAGATAGTCACAGAGCTGATACATGTACAACTCTATACCAAGATAGGGGGTTATAGAGTTGATCTATCGTACATATAAATATATGTCTAGCTTTTCATCATTGTTGGGACGAGTGACTGTTGGATGAGTTATTTGTGAAGTATTGGCAACTAACTAGTTGTTGGAATGTTCTAATAGGCATGCTTCCTTCCCCTTGTCCACTCTTTGGGTTAGGTCAAATGTCGATGAAGAGGAGGAAGATAACAGTGATGATAATGTCAGCAGTGTCAGTGACAACCAGCTGTCCAGAGATTCTTCTTCCTCCCTAACTCCCTGTCAATCCCTTGCTATCCCTGAACCATTGCTCGACATCCTGGGTCCTAGGCTAACCTCACGACACAAGACTGAGGCTACTTGTCCTACACCTGGTTGTGATGGTTCAGGTCATGTGACTGGCAATTATACATCACACCGCAGCTTATCTGGCTGTCCTTTGGCTGATCGAGCAACTGTGCAAGCCAATCAGGTGGAGCAGAAGTGAGTTTCATGACGTCTGTTGTCATTTTAGCTTTATCTTTTGTTGTTGGTAACTTTTCTTTGCTCTATCAATTTGATTTTGTTTCATGCTTTTGTTTATTTGCTTGCTTGGGTGTTTATATTAGGTGTCATTGTGCATGCTTAATATTTTTCTGCTTCTACTTTTCGTCAAAGTCAAAATAGTGTGCATCTATATGTGTACAATAAATTATAGATGTACATCTATTTGTTGTTATTGTTGTTTCAACCTCCAAAAGTTTTTGAACATTTGATATTTTCTTTTTATGGTATGTTTTATTAGCACCACATGTGTTTCTCCAGAGCTTTCTGTCATAGCCGAGAGACTAACTCGTCATTGGTCCACCATTACGTATAGAGAATGCATCCTCAGAATTTTGTTTAGTGTTCATTCTACATTCTCAAACTCTCACCAGATCTCTCATGTAGCAGGACAATAGTGTACAAGTTGTGTATTGTGTACAAGCTGGCATAATCAGTAGTAGTAGTAGCTGTTTGATTGTGTTCACTCTTGAATAACCACAGCAATTTCTCTTGTGATTTCAGTGTGAAATTTGAATGTTGTGCTACAATTTTATTTGCGTCACATGATCTAGCACATCCAATTTCAGCATTGTAATAGTCATTTGTCCTAAGCAAGAGCAGATTAAATTTTCAACAAGAGCTAAACAATTGATTCTTCTTCTGGTCCATGTCATGTGATGTGTCATGTGACCTTGGTTATCATGTCTTTCCGCTGCCATCTATTTCGTGTGCTGTCAATCATTTCCGATACAGATGTTCGGAACTTCAACTTGCCTGTTATAATGTTCAATTTTTCTTCTTCTCACGATGTGTCCAAAAAATGTGGACTGTGTCTTTCGGATGCAGGTAAGCAGTTCTCTTTCTGAATTAACTTAATTCAGTTAATCTTCATTACGTCTAATATCTTTCCACGGTGTACTTAACATTCTTCTATAAAACCCCATCCCTGCTACCTCAATATAATTGTTCCCTGTTCTGCTGAGTGTGATTGTTTACAAATGTTTTATGAATAATGAAACACAGGTTAGTGCAACAGTTTATTCACAAGGGAAAAACATATACAAAAACCACCAATAAAATGTGTAGAGTCTTCAGGGAAAGGAAAATGTTAACAAATTTATAGATACTAGCATTATTCAGGCATCATGAGAGCAGACAAGTTACCTTTAGTTTCCACAATTACAATCATTGCTGAAAATGGTGTACTCTAGCTTCCAAAAATGTATTACTATGGTGAACTGTTGTTTAGATAAACTTGGCTAAAGTGACTAACAGACAAAACTTGGAATAGAGTAATGGAGTTTTGATAATCAATGTTATGTTATGTTATGTTCCTCCAGGGCCATAGGCGGCTCATAGGACAGAAACCATAGCTTTCCATTTCTGTCTTTATGTTGCCAGGTCTTACAATTCTTGTGCTAATCAATGGTAGCACACATAATAACATACACAAAGTGATGTTTTGACCAAAAGGCCTTTATCAAGAACACATTCACAACATAATATGATGAGTAAGAATGGCACTATCCACATTCACTTGTCTGCAGTTATACATATCAATTTTCTGCTAAAGTGTTCAGTGGGATTGATGCACATACATGCTCAATGTTTTCCCTAAGAGTGTATTAAGGTCAGTTTTCTACAATATACAATTACAATGTGTACTCAGAGAGTGGCAGAAGTCTGCTTCCAGACATTTGTTAGTACCGTTATGTGCCTTTTCTGTGTTATCGACCAAAATGTCCAGTAGAATTGATACACAATTTTTTGTCTAAAGGCCACTAGTGTAGTTAGTTTTATGGAACATACATCTTTAATGGACTCCATCATCATCATGTACCATGCAGACTGACGTAGGCGATCATGGCTCTCCACAGCTATCTGTCTCCAGTATTATGTATCAAGCTCGCTGTTGTTTCCCTGCCGTGCCAGGTTGTCAAACTGTCTAACATTTTCTCACGTTGTCACCCTCTGTCTCTGTTGCCTTCAATATTTCCTGTTGTGACTATGTTTTCAAATCTCCTTGTCTCATGAAGTGGCCAAAAAAATGAAGATTGTCTTTTTTCTTATATTAGTGATTAAGGTCCTTTTTGCATTTGGCTCTTTCAACACCTCCACATTAGTTTTTCTGGCAATTCATGATATTCAAATCAGCTTTTATAGAACCACATCCCTGTTGCCTCTATTTTCTCACTTTCCAATTTGTTTATTGTCCATGACTCGCACCCATATGTTAGTATAGGAGTTATATAGCTTATATATATTTTACCTATGGTCTCCATAGGTAAAAATAAAAGTTAATATGAATTATGAATCAGTGTCATGTCACATGGTTTCCCATAAGTACTCAGCTACCTCGTAAATTGTTGAACAAATGCTACCTTGCAAGCATTGGCCTACCACACTCGCTCACTAGCAATGATGCCATTCCTCAACCTTCCAAGAATATTAGCCGTGCTACCTTACTTCCTGGTGGCTGGGTGAACAGCGGAAGTAATTTTTTATTTCAAACCATGAGTAACAAGTGGATTAGAAATCCGAGTTTGCTAGTCAGCGGATGAATGACAGAACACTATCTCACCTTGTCCTCCTCCTTATCAGTGGGAGTTCTCCGTCTATCTTTTATCATTTGAGTCGTATTGGTTATGGTCAGCCTGTTTCTTTACGGTTTCTTTGATTGTCTCTACCCATCAGGTCTCTAAAGATGCTTCCTAAATAATGAAAACTGAAACCTGCTTTAGTTTTGTACCATTGACAGATAGATTTAACTGGCCTAGTTTTCTGTTGAATTTCAGTTTCTTTTTTAGATATCTTTAATTTGATGTAGTATTGTTCACAAACTGCGACTTGTTTAAAATCAATTCTTTTCTTATTTTATTTAAAACATAACTATGTATCACTGAACATTGTGTACAAACATGTTACTGTTTATAATATAAGGGTGGTTGTTTTGATTCTGTTGTGCTTTATTTGATCTATTTATTTAAACTGTTTTTCTCACCTGCATTGATTGCACCACATTCATAAGGTATGGCACAGTTTTATGGGATGTAAGCCTTTCTAATAATCTATGAAAATGTATTGTTGTTTTTATTACAGGATTGATTTTTAAAATATATACTGGGAAAGTTGTGCATATTTTGATGTTACCTAGAAATGTTAGATCCATTCAACAGCCAACAAATATTAGATTTTTACACCGTTAAGCTATATTGGAAATTTGTTATTTTTCATGACCAATGCCATACTTACAGATGATATGGTCAGCATCATGACGCTGCTATTTACTATCCCAGAAAATTTGGTATGAATTTCTTTTAGATTGGATTTTATTCTGGCCAAAAAGGGTGTAAGCAAAGGCCAAATTGAGGACAGTGCCTGACATGATGAAATAATCTTTCTCTTAAAACACAGCTACCATGAAAAATGGCTAAACATACATTCAGAAAATGATGATGCATACTACAGACTGCCAAGAACAGACCAGATTATAATCTTCCAACTTGGAACTGACCATTACAGACTGAACTATCACATGTACAATATACTGAAACTTAGTCAGACAGATGTGTGTTCATGTAGAGAAGACAAGCAGGCAGTAGAACATTGCTCCAATAATTTTCATGAAATATGCAGAGCAGAGGTGTGACCATCCCTGACTTGCGCAAAGGAAAATCTGAATGCCAATGTGACAGGCTTCAAACATACCACCATCTTTATGAGAGAGATAACTGTGGTCATATGAGTGAACAACAGAAAAAACTGAATCGATCTGGTAGTCTAAAAACATAACAGGTGAAATAGATATGCACAATTTTGGACCATGTAACTAGGAAACCAGTGGACTAACCCCACTGAGGTACCATGGCTTAAAATAAATGATAATTGAATCATATCATGTACAGGATATTACTTTTCAGTTATTGTTGAATTTTTAGACACCATTTCATTTTTCATTATCCTTGCCAGAACTATGTGAAGCGGTTCAATCTACCCTGGGTTTCAAAACCCCGAAACAGAATTTCAAAAACATAATTTATATTCGTTGAGAGATTATTCGATGTTAAAACACTATGTAGACCAGTCACTGTTCTAAATACCAGTAGCAACTTATTTCAAGATAAAATTAAAGTGGGAGTTTTTGGTGATAATGCTGATGAGGAAAAAAATGTTGTTTTCTGTGTCCGTGATATCCTCCTTTGATTTTTAGGTTGGGGAATATTTTGTTGCATGCTTTTTTGGATGTTGTTTTCCTTGATTTGCTTTGATGATTTTTTTGTGAAGGTCCGAATATTTATTTGAAATTTTATTTTATATTGATTTTTTCACTAGATTGAATGAATCGGAAGTGAGATCTGCTAATACCTTTTTGTGTTTTTGGGCCACAATTTATATGCATAGTTTAGCACCTGGTTAGAAAATGTAGATGTCTGCTAAAATTTGAACTGGGATTTTGAGACTGAACTACTGAATAATTTGTGAAAATCAGAATGCTGCACACAAGACTTGAACTTAAATCTGTCCAGTTTTTCTTCCAGTAGTATAAGACAAAGTATTTCAACTAATCCAGTTAGTGACTTCAAATAAGTCTTGTGTCCAATCATCTGATTTTTATCACAATTACTTGAAGCTTTCTACTTATTTTTCATTTCTGTGAATACTTTGTGCCACATTTGTATACATTTTCATTTAATATTTACATTATAAAACATGTCATGAAGTCTATGCTACAGTAAAAACAAGATGTCATGTCATCAGGACTCTACACTTGACTAAGACATGATGTCATGTCATCAAGTCTTTACACTTCAGTAAGGTATGATGTCATGCACTTCAGTAATGTATGATGTCATATCACCAAGATTTTATACTTCAGTAAGGACATGATATGTCAAGACTTTACACTTAAGTAAGGCATAATGTCATTGTCACCAAATCTTTACACTTTAGTAAGCCATGGTAATATCACTGATTCTTTACAATGAGACACAGGATGTCATCCATTCTTTACATATGAGATATTTAGTTTGTGGTTATTTGTACATATGCTTACATACACTACATTTATAAATGTTTTCGCTGTTCATTCTTGATTCTATATTGTTGATGTATGCGTAACACACTTGGTTCTATTGCACCATTTTGGATATGAGACAAAGAGCTGGTATCTCGCAATGTTCCTTCTCTAAGATGTGTAGGATATAGCACATAAAATTTAGATATGTAGATCCAAAATTAATCTGCAAGTACCATCTAAAAAGTAGTTTTCACAGGAAAAATGGAGTCATGTTAGCTGCTATTTAAGCTGCACAAAATATTTTTGTGTGATCATTAGGTTTTAATTCCAGTCAACTCAGATTTAAATGAGTTAGTGGGTTCCTTTCGTGGCACATAGGGCAGAGGTTTTGATTCTCTATGCATTGTGGTCTGCTGACTGTGCTTTCAGTTCTTGCATGGACTTGCAGCCAATTATTTCTCCTTCTTGAATTTAAGTATAGTGCTTTTTAGGGTAATTTTGGGACTTCCTCTTTTTCTTTTCCCCTCAGTTGTCCATATAGGGCATGCTGGTTCAGTATGTTTTCATCTAGTCTAAGATATAAATCATCTAGATGTAAATGAGACATGACTGATATTTAAGTCAAAGAATAGTGACACTGTTTACCTGCCATTCATGTCATAAGAGATGACTAAAGAGATTTCGGGGGTGATGTTGACTTTCTCAACTGATAGAGGGTGAACTGACCAAAAATCCATGCTGAAGTTGTGTCACTAGGTAACACTCAAATGCATAAGATTTACTGTCTGAAAGACATGCTAAGGGTGGCTTATGGATGCATGTTTAGGTCCCAAAGGTGTGACAGTATCCCAGGATCATCACGTCCTGCCAGGAGTGTAGCATATGCGTCTGGGTCAACTAGATCATTCTTCTGTCAGGTCTGTTGATCCATCTGCAGTGATGGCACACCAAGCACTCTCCACCACCCAGGAGCCTGTCACAAAAAAAGACAAAGGTGCAATATTCACTGGCCTGCATCTCCACTGTCATCAATGGTGACCATTTTATATATGACAAATGCAGGAAATTTAGACGAGATTCAGTGACAATGACCTTTTCACCAGTGACAGTGTCGTGCCAGCCAATCCTCCCAACATTCCTTAGTTGTCTCCTATGACATGTCTGGAAAGAAGACAGTGGCCATTACCTATTCTTTGCAGCCTCAACAAGAAGTCTAGGCCAAGGTTGCTACACTGCTGGTATGAAACAAAACAGAATGGTAAAATCAGTAATGAATAGTTTTCTGAGGTTGCAGAGAACACACCAGCTTCTGTAGCATGTATGCAAACATTTGCCCATATTTATTCTCACATGATCATGTTGAATAGCATGTGTCTGATGAATACTGAAAGTGATTCATCTTCTGTGCTCATCTCAAACTCTTGCTGATTAGCAGGATGTAGTCCAGAGAACAGAATGCATTGTGATGGTTTACAGCTTTGCTGTGATATCTGCACCTTTAAGCCTGACACACCCTACTTCAGCATAGCTTCTGTGTCACTTTGACCCTGTATGGAATGGGACAGCCAACTCCCACCCACAAAATCTCTTTAGCAAGCTCTTACTACAGGTAATAGCGTAGCTATTATTTGCTCCCCATTTAAGCCTGGGCAACACACAGGTAGAAAATAATGAAAAGGCAGACCAAGACAATGTTTGATAAACATCACAGATTGTTTGAATACATCCTTGACTATTTCCCTATTTCTTTTCAGTTCCCTGTGGAACATAAGGTTGCAACTGTTGCTCTTCAATGATTTCTGTGCTATGCTCTAAAGCTCTAAAAGTGCCCATGAGGACCACATTGATTTGGTCTCTTCCCTCAATACTCTTCTTCAGGTGTCCTGTTTCCCAACTCTCCTTTTTCTCTTGTAGGTTCTTTTAGAACAGAGCCTGTCTGGTTATGTTGTCAGGTTTCTTTCTGAGGGTGTGTCTTATCCATCTCCAATTGTTTTTTAATCTCTAAAATCCTAGACTGTCACAAGTTAATTTTTCCAGAACCAGGAGGAGTTCATAGCATCCATAAAAAAGATAAATGTTCTGGAAAGAATATACCACCTGAAGAATTTGATAAATGGTTTTTGTTAACCCTGTGAATTGTATCAAACTTGTTAGGACACCCTGTTCTAGTCAGAAACATCCCAAACCCATTAAATATCAATGGATGCATTCAAACAAATCTATGACTTATCATCCATAATTAAATGTATGTTTTCTGTTTACAGAAAATAATTTTGTGAAATTGCAAATCATTTTTTATTGTTAAAACAATATGCAATCTTGTCTGAGTTATAGAATGTAAGAGGTGTGTGTGAATGTGTGAGCATGAGTGATGTTGTATTTAAAAATAAATGTTTCAAGCTGAAGTTTTTTTTTTAAATTGTTAATGTATGCCAGTATACATCTAGTATGAGGATAGAGGTTAAATATGTTACTCTGCCAAAGACGAATGTGTTGGGTCATTGGCATAAATAAAATTATGACAATACATTTCCTTTATCTGGACTACACCCTGATGGAAATCTAGTCTGACCATTGTCCTGCAACAAGAGAGATTCAGTGGGAGTTTAACAATGTACACTGAAGAACAAGGAGAAGAAAAATGTTACTGCTGCCTCAAAATGGCTCTCTGAGACTTTATTTACCAAGGTACCGGTAGTTTATTGTGTTAAATTCCCAGTCAATGTTTTGAAAGATCCAAAATGGCAGGTCGTGCTATGAGCAGATGTTATCTATATCTGCATCCAGCATTCAGGATATTAAATGAACAATGTTCCCATGCTTATTCTCACATGGTCAAAATAAATTGCATGTCTGATGAATACAGAAAGTAAGTCGTCTTCTGTGCTCATTCTCAAACTCCTGCAGATTAGCAGGATGTTGTTCAGAGTACAGAATGCATTGTGTCATGGTTTACAGCTTTGCTGTGATATCTGCACCTTTCTGCCTGACACATCCTACTTCAGCTTGCCAAGTTAATCAAAGAGTAAACAGGTTTGCACACAAGGCATCAAAAGATGGGGAGTCCACATGGGTAATGGGTATATGCTGAAACTGATTCACGAGTGCCTGTTGAATGCTGACACTATGATGGATGACAAATTTTTTGCTCTAATTTGGGAAATTTTGTATTAAATGTGGTACTAGTAGATTTTTATACCTGCATGGCAGAATGTGAGACATGATTAAGCAGTGAGCCACAGGAAACATTAGCATGTGTATCCTTCAACATCTTCTAGGAGAGACTGAGCACCTATGAATCTGCCAGAGGGCAATCATGCCAGTTAATAACAAAGAACCCACTTATGTGTTGCTTGAAATGGAAGAAAAGAATAGCAACACAGTGACATTCCATACATGTTGTAAGAGATGACTACCGCCAAAGATGGATGTGTTGGGCCATTGGCGCAAATAAAACGGCAACACAACACATTTCCATTCTCTGGACTATATTGAACTGGAAATCTTGTAGGACCATTGTCCTGTTACAAGAGAAATCCAGCGGGAATTTGAGAATGAACGCTGAAGAAGAAGAAGTAAGAGATGACTAAGGTTATGGTCCAGTATCTCATAGGTCTAAAATGAACCTAAACCATACAGAAGTCAGATTTGTCTGGCCGAAAGATGCCTATATTGAAGCTATAAAACATGACAACATATTTCATTCTCCAGGCTATATCCTGCTAAAAGCAGGAGTTTGATGTCATCACAGAAGAAAAAAAAAAGAAGAAAGGGGTTATTATTAGGGTTAGGCGTAGGCTTAGTGGTCCTACCCTTTGAAAACTAGTTTATGACACAAAAGGGAGATAACATTTACAGTTTATTTTGTATGTGGTTTGTAAAGAAATAGCCACAAAAAGAAATAAAGGAAAAGACAATGACAATAGATGCACACAAATTTCATTACAAAACACAGTGTTCTCAATCCAAGAATGATACTATTTAAAGTATAGTGATCAGTACCCACATAATTCATGGATTTATATAGATTAATATTTTGTATAGGAACTGAGAACAGAGGCATGGCAAAATGTTGTGTTTATATTACCAGAGTGTCACCCCTATGACCCTTAAGATTATGGCTATGATGATGATGATTATATAAATCTTGAATACAATGGAACTAAAGCATACCCATTTATAGCAGATTTCCCTATTTAACAACACTTCAAATTCCCCATTTATAGCAGATTTCCCTATTTAACAACACTTCAAATTCCCCATTTATAGCAGATTTCCCTATTTAACAACACTTCAAATTCCCCATTTATAGCAGATTTCCCTATTTAACAACACTTCAAATTCCCCATTTATAGCAGATTTCCCTCTTTAACAACACTTCAAATTCCCCATTTATAGCAGATTTCCCTATTTAACAACACTTCAAATTCCCCAGTTATACAATTATATTTATTGTTTATACTGTAAATAGCAAATACATCCATTAAATACATGTTTTATCAGTCCAGACCATGTTGTTATAATGGGATTTAACCTCGAATATTGTTTGAATGTGATAGATGCACAATTAAACTAAACATTGTGAGAATTTTAAAATGTATTAGTTATACAGGGTGGACCACATTGTACTATGGTTTCCCTATTTGTGCTCTGTCCCTATCAACGAAGATGTACCGTGCCAGCCAAGTGTACCAATATATTATGTATCTTCATAACTTAAACTGATAATCACCAAAGATCTCTTTAAAAAAATGCATCTTGCAAACAATTTGTAATTAATTTGATTAAAACTCATCAACTTGAGGCAAACAGCATAACCACTATACCATGATGATCCACCAGGAGCAGAGAAGAAGAATACAGGCTTTAGAAAACAAGTATTACAAAAGCGGATTGTGTATCCATAGTAAAGAACATCATGCCAAGTTATACATGAGAAACAAAATAAATAATATAAAGCCAACAAGAACATTTCTTGGCAATAGTGAATTGTTGCAAACTTGCGGTTTGATCATGTGATGAGACATGATTATCTTTCCAAATCTAGGAGATAGTTGTGGGAGGAGGGTGAAGAGGGAGACAAAGAAAAGTATGGAATGATAATATTAAAAAATGAACAGGATTAAGATTCTCTACAAACAAAGGAATTGAAAACAGAGGGGCATTTTGGGATTTTTGTGTTAAAGTTTCCAAAGTAACAGTTCTGTAAACAGAGATTATGGGTGTGATGATGATGAATTCAAGGATCATACATTAAAATCGTCTACATGAATTTAAAAATATTATACCCTACAGGCAAAGGAAATCATAGAAATAAACAGAAAAATTACATTCATATTGAAGAACTTTGTGTCCAAGTTGATGGATCAGTAACCAACCAACCATTAAAGAACTTGACCATAATATATATCTACATTTGTTTCAGAATAAAAAGCAGTTAAAAAACCACACACCAAATCATCATTTCAAAACATGAGAAACATTCCATGCAATGTATTATCAATGCATATGCAAATTATGAGAAACATTCTATGCAATGTAGTATTATCAATGCATATGCAAATTATGAGAAACATTCTATGCAATGTAGCATTATCAATGCATATGCAAATTATGAGAAACATTCTATGCAATGTAGTATTATCAATGCATAGGCAAATTATGAGAAATATTCTATGCAATGTAGTATTATCAATGCATATGCAAATTATGAGAAACATTCCATGCAATGTAGTATTATCAATGCATATGCAAATTCGAGTGCTAGGATGTTATGTAAAATGTAAAACCAATTTATCTTTAAGGATGTGAAGCATGGATGGTAAATAAAAGAGATCAGGGTGCGCTAGAGGCATCTGAGGTGTTATTTTTTTTAGAAGACTATTGAAAATTTCTCCTGGGGAAAGGGGTGGGCGGCTGTGTGTGCGTGTATTACTTTTAAAAATAGTTATTCATACGTTTTTATGTGTCAGATCTTTTGATGAAATCAGATTACCCTGGAAAAGGGTTGGAACACCCTACCCCCCTTATCTGAAGGTCCTGGTCACAATATTTCAATGTTAACAAGATGAATTTTTTAAATTTTACCTCAGGAAGAGAAAATCTAATACTTAACTAAGATTTGAACTCATAATTACAATCATGAGACCGGTACTCCTAAAAGTTCCAGGAAAGAGAACAAGAGGCAGAACAATGCTACAATAGACAAAGGATATTGAAGACCTGAGCATGACACTGGAAGAGACTGGATAGTTTACACAGAACTGAGAGGCTTACAGAATGACAGTGAGGACAGCATTCTGTAGAGGACACGTCACATAAATAGATATATTTCCCGCCATCAGTTTACTTCATACATTCTCGCAGATACAAGTTTGAAGCATATACTTTTCTTCCTTTCTTTTGTTATTTTGTTCTTTCGCTGCATAAAGCCTGAACTATCAGAAAAGTTCTTTATATGAACTCTTTAACATTTTGTGGAGTTCTTTTGTTCCATGAATCTTTAGTTGCAAGGTTGAAGAAACTGGTCCAATATCTTGATCAATTCTTCATACAGTAGCATATGGTAACATACATTCTTCTCCACTAACATTATTGAATTGGAAACAGCAGTACAACTGTGCACAATTGGTAAGAAAATATATATATAAAGAGGGTTAAGTAGCAGTTTCATGTTTACATTCATGTTTCAACCAAAAGATCTTTATCGAGATAGGAAAAAACAGTCTATGCTAGATTTTGTAGTTCAATGTTATGTATGTTTGTCTCTTTCTTGATAAAGACCTTTTAGTCAAAACATAAATTCTATGTATTGTTACATGTAAAACTGCAATTTATCCCTTCTTATATATTTTTTTTTATACTTCTGTAAAATGGAATACCCGGTAGTTGTGCTATTTCTGCATGCCGATGAGTGAAGTTTCTGAGAGATGTCGCCGCTGAATAAAAATCTATTAAAGTTCTGCCATTAGAGTATTTGGATAATATAGATCGTTTCTTTTTGTGCCAATGTCTCCAGTGTTGCACTCATACAACCTTGATGAATTATGTTTCTCTGTGCCAATGTCTCCAGTGTAGCACTCTTGCAGCCTTGATGAATTATGTTTCTCTGTGCCAATGTCTCCAGTGTAGCACTCTTGCAGCCTTGATGAATTATGTTTCTCTGTGCCAATTTCTCCAGTGTAGCACTCTTGCAGCCTTGATGAATTATGTTTCTCTGTGCCAATGTCTCCAGTGTAGCACTCATGCAGCCTTGATGTTTCTCTGTGCCAATTTCTCCAGTGTAGCACTCTTACAGCCTTGATGAATTATGTTTCTCTGTGCCAATGTCTCCAGTGTGGCACTCTTACAACCTTGATGAATTATGTTTCTCTGTGCCAATGTCTCCAGTGTAGCACTCTTACAACCTTGATGAATTATGTTTCTCTGTGCCAATGTCTCCAGTGTGGCACTCTTACAACCTTGATGAATTATGTTTCTCTGTGCCAATGTCTCCAGTGTGGCACTCTTACAGCCTTGATGAATTATGTTTCTCTGTGCCAATGTCTCCAGTGTAGCACTCTTGCAGCCTTGATGAATTATGTTTCTCTGTGCCAATGTCTCCAGTGTAGCACTCTTGCAGCCTTGATGAATTATGTTTCTCTGTGCCAATGTCTCCAGTGTAGCACTCTTGCAGCCTTGATGAATTATGTTTCTCTGTGCCAATGTCTCCAGTGTAGCACTCATACAACCTTGATGAATTATGTTTCTCTGTGCCAATGTCTCCAGTGTAGCATTCTTACTACCTTGATCACTTATGGATTTTCTTATGTTATTAACATATTGCCTTTGAAGCAAGCAAACTACATACTCAGTCAAGGAGACATGTTTGCATGACTTTCTTCATGTACACTCACAGACTGTCTGATCTGCTAACTTCATGTACACTCACAGACTGTCTGATCTACTAACTTCATGTACACTCACAGACTGTCTGATCTGCTAACTTCATGTTCACTCACAGACTGTCTGATCTGCTAACTTCATGTACACTCACAGACTGTCTGATCTGCTAACTTCTTGTACACTCACAGACTGATCTGCTAACTTCATGTACACTCACTGTCTGATCTGGTAACTTCTTGTACACTCACAAACTTCTGAGCTGCTAACTTCCTGTACACTCACAGACTGATCTGCTAACTTCATGTACACTCACTGTCTGATCTGCTAACTTCATGTACACTCACAGACTGATCTGCTAACTTCATGTACATTCACAGACTGATCTGTTAACTTCATGTACACTCACTGTCTGATCTGCTAACTTCTTGTACACTCACTGTCTGATCTGGTAACTTCTTGTACACTCACTGTCTGATCTGCTAACTTGATGTACACTCACTGTCTGATCTGCTAACTTCTTGTACACTCACTATCTGATCTGCTAACTTCTTGTACACTCACTGTCTGATCTAACTTCTTGTACACTCACTGTCTGATCTGTTAACTTCATGTACACTCACCGACTGTCTAATCTGTTAACTTCATGTACACTCACCGACTGTCTGATCTGCTAACTTCATGTACAGTCACAGATTGTCTGATCTACTAACTTCTTGTACACTCAGAGACTGTCTGATCTGCTAACTTCCTGTACACTCACAGACTGTGAGATATTTTGACTTCATGTACACTCACAGACAGTGAGATCTGCTGACTTTGTATTGATATGTACAGTCAACAGACAGTCTGATCTTCTTCTTGTACACTCATTTCAACTTCTAGCTGATGTCATTGTTGTTCCTAAATATTTGAATTGATGTACCTATTTGAGTATTGAGTAATTCACTTGATCTTGCGGACCTGTTTGAGTATTCAATAATTCATTTAATCTTGCGGACCTGTTTTGAGTATTGAGTAGTTCACTTGATCTTGCAGACCTGTTTGAATATTGAGTAATTCACTTGATCTTGCACATTAGGGGAAAGGGTGGTGGTGTTTGTGTAGCAATAATAATAAAAAATATAAATACAAGAATCAAGGGAGGAAAGGAGACTCGTCTAAAAAGAATGGGACATTGCTCAAAACAGTTTGAGAAACACTGGCCTAACAGTTCAAGAAATAATCATTTCTATCAACTTTTGAAACATCAATGACAGACCAGATCTTATGTGACTGACATCATAATAACTGGATGAACGTCCTGCGGGGATTAAATCAGTATTGAAATATCAGGTAACATCTATTGTTATGTTTGATTCATTGTTAATTTTTTGATGGTTGCTTTTGTTGTAGTCAGTATTCAGTATTGGTTATTCTGAATTGAAATTATAAATTAAAGTTAAAATAGCCTAATAAAGTAGAACTATATCGAGTATCTATAATACAAAATATTTCAAAATTGTTGATTATTTCTATTCTGTATTTTATATAATTGTACATAGTGAAATTCTGTTATTCTTCTTCTGCATTTTCTCTCATATAACCACAACGAATATATCATGTAATTTCCGCCAGGGAGCGTGAAGTACATTGTGCTGCAAGTTCCACAGTAGAACTTTGTTATTTGCACCTCGGTTGGCCACTTGTGGTCTGGACGTCCGAGGTCCAGCGCATCCGTTTTCATCAA
Organism: Meghimatium bilineatum; assembly: GCA_034231615.1. Classification (NCBI taxonomy): domain Eukaryota; kingdom Metazoa; phylum Mollusca; class Gastropoda; order Stylommatophora; family Philomycidae; genus Meghimatium; species Meghimatium bilineatum. The sequence goes on along the minus strand of CM067315.1, from coordinate 33,689,972 downwards.
AATTCAGTCATAACAATGTTATTGGTCTGGACCAATTTGTTATAATGGGAATTAACTGCACATGTATAAGGTCACTTAATGTAATGTTTCTTATTTAGCAACCCCTCTGACATGATTCTCATGTAGTCTGTTCATGGTTGTAGATTCACAAGCATTTGTTGCAAGTCACTCATTCATCCTATCTCTTTAAGAGCATCCAGAACATCTGTCCATTAGCATGCCTGTGTGCTTCCATTTCCTTGGACACTGGCATGTCCAGGCACAAATATGAAGTTGATTCTTGTCAGATTAAGCTGCTTTACTGACTCCAACCACTGTCTGCATGCTAGCCATTCTCAATCTTTCTTAGCATGTTTATTGAGTCACTGGGAAATCATACGTTAGTATAGGTTTGCAGCAAGTTTATTGAGTCACTGGGAAATCATATGTGAGTATAGGTTTGCAGCAAGTTTATTGAGTCACTGGGAAATCATATGTGAGTATAGGTTTGCAGCAAGTTTATTGAGTCACTGGGAAATCATATGTGAGTATAGGTTTGCAGCAAGTTTATTGAGTCACTGGGAAATCATATGTGAGTATAGGTTTGCAGCATGTTTACCGAGTCACTGGGAAATCATATGTGAGTATAGGTTTAAGATTCCAACTACATCATTGTCATGTTGCTGCCATGTTCTTCGTGGTCATGCTAACTAGTCGCAGCAAAAGTACCACCGTCATTCCTCACAATTATTTTTACAACTTGTGCCATGAATGCACATTCTGTGTATAAATTACCATGTTTCTGCAACAGGATCTATATCCTTAGATGGACGTACATGTTGAATAATATCCTCTGCCCGACACCCATCCAAACTTTCTTCCTTTTGAGTCTTCTTCCCTTTATTCTCCTAATTTCTCAGTGTGTGGGGTGATCCATGTTTGCACTAACTTCAAGAAAATTTCCATGTTATTCTATTGTCTATTTCTCTGCTTTTGCTGTAAGATTTAATTCCAGTTTTCTCGCTGTGGCATTTATCATGCTAGTACAGTGGAATTCCTCTATAGCACATTCTTTTATAACATTTCTCTAAATAATAACACTTTTCAAAATCCCTAATTATATTTATTGTATTGTTTGTACTTTATATAGCGAGTTTCTGTTGTTGCATACAGATTTTATTTGTCCTGATCAAGTTGTTATAATGGGATTCCACTGTACTTTAGTTAACTATTAAACAAATTAATATATCATTAAATCAAAATTTATATTGGATAAGTACATAAACCTCTTTGGTGAAGTGTGCTTCTTTCAACAATGGACATTAGTCCAATTTGGTTAAATCAAAGTCTTTAAAAATAAAAAAATTGTGACGACTGCTATTCTGGTAATCCAGCCACCAAGACCTCTGTAAATAATGCACTATTAAAAAGTTAGCTATTATTAATCAATAAACATGTGGTAATTTGTTTAGTAATATTAATAATTGTTAATTTGTTTAATATTATTAATTTGTTTAATATTATTAATAATTGTTAATTTGTTTAATATTATTAATTTGTTTAATATTATTAATAATTGTTAATTTGTTTAATATTATTAATTTGTTTAATATTATTAATAATTGTTAATTTGTTTAATATTATTAATTTGTTTAATATTATTAATAATTGTTAATTTGTTTAATATTATTAATAATTGTTAATTTGTTTAATAATATTAATAATTGTTAATTTGTTTTTGATAAGATGTTAATTTGTTTAATAATATTAATAATTATTAATGAGTGTTTAATAATATTGATAGTTGCTAATTTGTTTAATAATATTGATAATAGTTAATTTGTTTAATATTATTAATTTATTTAATATTATTAATAGTTGTTAATTTGTTTAATAATATTAATAGTTTAAAAAATATTAACATGTTAATCTGTTTAATAGTATTAAGAATTACTAAATTATATTGAACAAAATGTTAATTCTTCTTACTTCATTCTCCTATCAGAGTCAGATGCTGATATTAATTTCTTAGATGAATTGTAATGTGGTCACCAGCCCCAAGACAGAGCCGTAGAGATTGTCTGAGTTGTTTCAGTTGTCCATAGTCTTCTTGTGGTTTTATACAGTGGGCAGTTCTGTAAAATATTTTCTTTAGTAAGTTTAGTTTACTATCTGCAGATTTTCCACAAGGACACATATTGAGGTCACCAATTCAAATATTTTCCATACATTCAAATAATATCAAATATAAATTTATATTTTTTAATGGTAGTGAATCAATATAAACTTATTTGGTTTGTACATATAACACTTTGGACATGACTCACTTTCTAAAACTATTTTGCAAGGAACAAGCGAGAGTTAAGAAGAAGAGGTGGTAAAAGAATATCTTGGATTGACAACATCAAGGAATGGTCCAGGGACGATTTGTCTACACTTGTTTGAATGATTGTGGACAGAGGTCTTTGGAGGGCTTTTTGTGCTGATTTCAATGTGGCACCCCTACAACCCTGATGTGTTATGGGTCCTATTATAATATTATATGCTACTTGGGAAGAAAACTGTTTTGGACACAAAAGGAGACAAAAGTTAAAAGTATCTGTTTTGAGGACAAGTACTAAAATGTGTTATAAAGTGTACTAGTACCCATTTCTCTAGGTAGAGTTTACCTGAGAGTCATTTTGTTATTGGAAATGATTCAGCTCAGACTGAAATCAAATCTGAAACTCAAAGGCTAAATAACAGGTGCAATAATCAGTGCAAACTACAGCTTGTTATATCACAGTACTTCTTCTTTCATTCGCCTGAAACGTGCTTAAGTCTGAAGTATAAACATTGCTTTATAAACTTTCACTAGAAGATTCACGTAGCACATTCTTAACTTTCTGTAGGTTCACGTGGCACATTCTTAACTTTCTGTAGAAATTGCATATAGCACATTCTTAACTTTCTGTAGAAGTTGCATATAGCACATTCTTAACTTTCTGTAGAAGTTGCATATAGCACATTCTTAACTTTCTGTAGAAGTTGCATATAGCACATTCTTAACTTTCTGTCAATGGTCCACATAGCACATTCTTAAGTTTCTGTAGAAGAATGTTCCATTATTTATTTAGTTCTTGAAGTTTCTGGATTGTTGACGATGATAATGAAATAATCCCTTTAGTTGTGAGCAGGTAGCTCTTGACACATCATGGTGATGAAATAATTTCCTTAGCTGTGAGCAGCTAGCTTCTAACAGCCACAGTCTTTCTGACAAAAGTATGTCATCATCATTAAGTCCACAACGAAGGTTGGCTGAAACAGACTTACAACATCTTCTGTCCCTTGCCTTGGTGGTTCACTCTATCAGACTGGAACCTGTTCATCTCATGATGTTTTTCTCCCACTTGCCTACCTATTGCTCACATCCCCTTGACTTTACCCTCAAGTTATGTTTTCAACAAGGTCTCATATCTTTTCTTCTTTTCTTTTTGCTTTATACCCCATTATGCTTTGCAGTGTCATGAGTAGAAGAGTTCTCTGGAGATGGTTCTGTGTGCTTCATATATGTTTGTTTTCATTGACTCTTTTATTTCTGAAATCCATCATTTTTAAAGCCTGCCCCTGACTTTGTGTCCTTCGTGTTTGTATAGTAATGCTTTTTAAGGGGCACTGTGTGATGGTAGTCTGGAAGCATGTGAAAACCATGCAATCTGTTGTCTTCTGATGTAATCCAGAATTGGTATTGTGTTTGTTAGTTTTCTGATGTTTTTGCTTCTGATTCTGTCTCTTATTGTTACTCTGAGCATTCTACATAGACACGCATTTTTGTTGTAACAAGTTTTCTTTTGAATTCTGTTGGTAGTGTCCATGTTTGACATTGGTAACATAGTGATGGTATGATGATCATTTTATATAGTTTTGATGTTCATGCTCACATATTTGTTTTTGAAAATAGGAGACATCTGCTCCATGATCTGGTATGCTATGTTGCATCTATGTTGGATTTCTTCGTTGTTTTTCCTATTCAATGATATTATGTTTCCAAGATAAGTGAATTCTTTCACCTGTTTAAGTAGTTGGTCATTGATTGGAATAGTGGTGTTTCTTTCTGTTTTTGTGATTGACATTACCTTGATTTTTTAAATGTTTTTTAATGTCTTTTATTATGTTTAAAATACTTTAGTTGTTTGATCTTTATTTCTTTTCATAGTTTTTTTTTCATACAAAGTGTTACAAAAGCATAGGTTCTCCTTAATTAAGTTACTGAGGTGGCACTCAAATGCATGAGGTTTGCTGTCTAAAAGGCATGGTTGTGTTAAGGGAATTTATGATTTATAGTGTGAGGAAATATTTGATAGAATGATCTGATGTCTGCTTAGTGTAATTTTGCCTTAAGTATAAATATATAAATATAAATAGATAAACATATACTATTCAGTGTTATTTTTACCTTAAATGTAGGATAAACAGAAGTTATTTAGTGTCATTTTACCTTCATGTTTGAAGTCACGTTCTCTCCAATGTCAGGTGCCCGACACCAGGTTGTGATGGATCAGGTCATGTGACAGGAAACTATGCTTCACATCGTAGTTTATCTGGATGTCCAAGAGCGGCTAGGATCAAGAAGATATTGATGAAAGATGGAGAGAAGAAGGAATCAGAGGATCCAGCTCGGTAAGTTTGCATGTTTACATTGCTTTGTTGTGCTGATGATAGAATCCTTAGGAGATATGTGTGGCATCCCTGTAACATTTGCCAGATAGTGAAGGTTTATTTCATATTTCATAGTTTGGCACCATTGTATCCTATGCCAGATAGTGAAGGTTTATTTCATATTTCATATTTTTGTACCCTTGTACCCAATGCCAGATAATGAAGGTTCATTTAATTTCATATTTCATAGTTTGGTACCCTTGTACCATATGCCAGATAGTGAACTTTCATTTCATATTTTGGCACCCTTGTACCATATGCCAGATAATGAAGGTTCATTTCATTTCATAGTTTGATACCCTTGTACAATATGCCAGATAGTGAACTTTCGTTTCATATTTTGGCACCCTTGTACCATATGTCAGATAATGAAGGTTCATTTCATTTCCTATTTCATAGTTTGGTACCCTTGTACCCTATGCCAGATAGTGAAGGAAGAAGTTTCCCAAGAGTTATTTCAAGTACTAAATGACCATGTGACTCGCTGTGATTTTAGAGTACTTTTTCTTCTACTTCTGCAATCAATTTTTAAATATCCAGTCCAATATTGGTCTTGTATAGAGCTGTTTGTTTTAGGTCAGCTTGTCATGCACACCAACTGATGAGTCTCTTTCAGGACATGACAACACGCTTGTGATATATATATGTGTGTTCATCCATCACAAGTGATGATGACCATTTGTTACATCCACTTTTGAAAATTCAGTTAAAATTATGTCCATGCCTAATAGTTTGTAAATGGCTAAAAAGTCCTATTCAAGCTGTAAATGTCGTTGGACAGTTTGAGCATGGAATGACCACTATAGATGGATTTTAGTCTATCCATGACTTGTTGGCTATTCTCTGCTGTTGAGCTGCTGCATTTCTACTCTTTTCACAAGATTTTTGACTGTAGAGCACCATGTAGATCTATTTTGTGCAAGTTCTTCCCATTTATCTTGGTCTATTTCAAAGGCTTTCAGTGCTGTCTTTAATGAGTCCTTGTAGCAATTCTTTTAGCCACTTTGAGATTGTGCATCCTTCTCCAGCTCACCATAGAGAAGTATCTTTGGCAGGTGATGGTCTGGCATACATACCAAATGACCTGTCCAATGAATCTGTGTCTGCATCAGGATAGTGTCAGTGCTGGGGATACCAGATCTATCAAGGACAGTGGTATCTGGAATCTTGTCTTGCCATCTGATGTTCATTACTTTTCTGAAACAAGTTGTGTGAAAGTGATTAAGTTTCCTCACAACGTCTATACACAGTCCATGTTTCACTAGCGTATAGCAGCACTGGAAGTACCACTGCTCTGTAAACTTTAAGCTTAGTCTGTAGGTTAATGCCATTTCTATGCTACACATTTGTGTACAATCTGCCAACAGTGCTGCTTGTCTTGACGATACATGTATACACTTTATCATCAATGTTGGCATCTTGTGATAACGTACTGCCTAGGTATGTGAATCTATTCACAACTTTCAGTGCTATGCCATTTACATTTATGCAGGGTTCAAGATAGCTTTTGCCAGGTGCTTGTTGTGACATGATTTATGTTTTATCTGGGTTAATAGTAAGTCCAAAGTTGGTGCAGGTTTTATAGAATCTGTCTATAATACTTTGTAGATCAGCCTCAGAGTTGGCATTTAGGGCACAGCCATCAGCAAATAGGAGATCGCTGATTGTGTGTGATTTGACTTTGGTTTTTGCTCACAGCCACCAAAGGTTGAATAATTTTCCATCTATGTGATATATGATGTCTACTCCCAAGTACAGATCTCTGAAAAAATCATCCAACATAGTAGAGAACATGATGCTAAATAGGGTAGGTACTAATACAGATCCCTGTTTTACTCCATTTGAGACAGGAAACGTTTAATATCAGTCATCCTGACCTCTAGCTTGCATTCAATCATGCAATTGCTGCAACATTATGATAAATTTCTGTGGGCATCCATATTTTGCCATAATCTTCCACAGCCCCTCTCTACTTACTGTGTCATATGCATTTGTTAAGTCTATGAATGTCGTGTACAGGTCACAGTGTTGTTCTTGTCATTTTTCTTGAAGCTGTCTTTCAGCAAAGACCATATTAGTTCTTCCATATTCTTTTCTGAAACCACATTGATTTTCAGGAAATAATCCTTCATTAAGATGAGATGTAAGACAGTTCAAATGGATTCTAGCAAATATATTTCTAGCGATTGACAGTAGAGAGATACCACGATGGTTATGACATGACTGGCAATTCCCTTTATGTTTATACAGGTGTATAATTGTTGCATCCCTGAAATTTTGTGGAACAGTTTCGCTTTTCCATGACTTTTGGAAAATTATATTAAGTTTTTCAATGAGATTGTTACCACCATATTTATATATTTTGAATGGTATTGAGTCAGAGCCAGGTGCTTTTCCACTAAAAAGCTGATGAATTGCTTTACAAGTTTCCTCTAGGATGTCACCTAGCATTCCATTGAGAGGAACCTGCAGTAGGCAGTTGTTATTCAGAATGTGCTCAAAGTGTTCTACCCCACCTCTGCAGAATTTTATCTTTCTCTACAATTAATTGGGTTTTCATTTGCATTGAGAAGGGGAAAAGATCCTGATGAGGTTGGACCATATAACGTATGAAGTGCATCATAGAAGTTTCTCAAATCGTTGGTGAATCATGTGTGAACATAGGGAGAAGAGACAGAGAAAGAAATTTCTGAATGAGTTGTCACTGTGGCACAAAAAGATATCACCAAATGAACTTACAATCGAACACAAGAGACAGATGTATGAAATGTTGAATTTATGGATTTGTCTTATTTGTAAAGCTAAAGTTTATCAACTTTCTTTATTTTTTCACTCACCATATGACAGACAGTTTTACAGCATTTTTTTTTTTTCATTTTCATTTTTGAATAATGTAGAAAATCTTATCTGTTTTCTTTGTTATCATTGTATCTGTGCCAAATTTAACGGACTTAATTCACTAAAACTGTCATACAAGTCTTTAAGAGACAGACATCACTACTAACTTTGCCCCATAATTTTAGCTGCCCTGTCCCAGGATGTGATGGAAGTGGTCATGTGACAGGCAAATATCTGTCACACCGCAGGTATTGCTTATGTGCATGGCTTTTGGAGTCGTGTGTAGTATTTGGTGTGCCAATATGTGATTATATCTTTAAACACATTACACATTTATATTTTCTGTGTGTAAATTCGTGATCTCATCTCCCAATATATTTATGTGTTCTTAAAATGAAGAGAAAAATCTGAATTATGTCCGTTTCAATAGAAGTGAGGAAGAATGTTTTTAAAGTGCTGTATACAGGAAATGAGCTATATATGTGAATTTTCTAAGACTTAGAGGGCATGGGTTGTTTAAAAAGGTTTCTATTTATTTTGGAATATCTTTTTTTGTGTAAAAAATCACTAGATATCAAGTAGTTTTATTATAGAGATTGGGGGGGGGGTTACTTATAATGCAGTGCTAAATATCATATTTTATTATCAGTGAGGGGAGGGACAGTTTGAATCCTACAACACCAGGACCCCACTACTCTATCAACAGCTTTTTTATATAATACATAGGTGTCAACTTATTATTTCATGAATTCCTATTTTTAACAATTTATTTCCGTATTTCAATAAAAACGTCAGTGTTTAGCACACCGAAAAAAAAGTCCACAATTTATTTTCTGCATTAATACTTTCAGAATGTGCAAAATGTCTGCATTATTAGTAATTACTGAAGATGTAACACCAAATGACCATTTTAAAGAAAAACACTCACAAAAAATATGTTGTTTTTGGGGAATTTTTTGGGGGGATGGGGGTGCGAAATCAGTATCGATATGGAAAATCTATATTAGTTGACACCTATGAAATGACGTATTGATGTGAGTTTTGGACAGTCATTAAATAGGAGAGTTGAAACCATAAAGGTATGGTTCTATAGAAATCTTGGCCAGCTAGAAAATCTTATGAGGGGCTGTGCTGAAAATGTCAAATATGAAACATTGGTTAATTATTAATATCAGAAAGAGATAGTCATATTTTTTCAGATGGGTTAGGAAAACATTGTTGCAACAGGAAAGATTGAAAGAAAGAGTGACAGTAAGGCAGCATGATAAAATATTGAATAAGGAAAGATTGAAAGAAAGAGTGACGGTAAGGCAGCATGATAAAATATTGAATACGGAAAGATTGAAAGAAAGAGTGACAGTTAGGCAGCATGATAAAATATTGAATAAGGAAAAATTAAAAGAAAGAGTGACAGTAAGGCAGAATGATAAAATATTGAATAATCTAACATAATGGCAAAGAGTCATCATTGATTGATCCTGATTCTTCTTCAGCCTTTATTCTCAAACTCCCACTGGATCTATTTTGTAGCAGGACAGTAGTCCTAGATTTTCAGCAGGATGTACTCATATAAGTTGAAAGAATTGGAATGTGTTGTGTAACCATTTTATTTGTGTCACTGGCCCAACACATCCGTCTTTGGTGGTGATCCTGATTCTATATACTAGAGACCCAGATAAGATCCATGATCTTTACTCAGCACTGCACTTGATGATGATATATATTCTCTGTGCCAACATATTGAGAAACTCCAAAAAACATTTAATAATAGAAAGTTTTCTCTTTTCCACACATTAAGGAGTGTTGGTGAATATGTTATGCTGTTAACCCATGTTTTGGTTAGGACAACCATACTCAGTTAGGACGAACTGCATATCTACAGATAATGTGTTCAGCATCAAGTCGGCCACCATTACCCATTTTCCTTTAGCTGGATTGACGTAAGAACCATTAGTGATTTTAAAATGCTTCCAGTTAAACTGAAAATTGAACCATGGGTCATCAGAAACCAGACCCTCTACACCAGCATCATAGGCAACAACAGATCATCATTTTTTAGCTGACCACTGCATACTACAGGGTCATCTGTACTGGATTAGGGTGTCCCACACAAATGAATGTTTGCGTGAAACAGAAATACAGACCTCTGAACATATACTTCACAACTGTCCAGTACAAAGAGCTGCAAGACATGGCCACAGTGGACTGAACTTAGACAAAAACTTTGAGACAGCCACTCTGAAGTGGAAAAGACAGGGAGCTTCCTTCTGGTGATTGGTCTGAAGATCTAGCAAAACCAACAAGAATCCTTAAAGCAGAAGAAGAAGACTTGGATCAGGAAGCCATTTCATGATAGAATAATCGAAGGGATAACAATATTTCCTAAATAGGTGCAGTTGTAAGGGTGGTCTGAAAAATTTCTCCAGTGGCCCTCAGGCTAACCATCATGTAAGGGTTGACGGCAACAAAAGAGCAGACTCATTTGCTGGCAATGCTGTGGCTGATGGCACAGTATCTGTGACTGATGGCACAGTATTAAAATGAGAAATGGCTGACCTAGTAAAAGCCATCATTGATTAAAAACAGAAAGAAGAAGATTATGCTGGAAGTGATAATGTGCATATACAAAGAATGACAGAAATGGAGGATCATGGGTGAGGTGAGAAAGTTCATCCTCTCTGGAAAGTTATGAAGATCACATACTCCACATCTGACTTGGACTTTAAGTCTGTATACTCATGGATGGCTGTTAGAACAGAGAGCAGAGCACTTTTGGGAATGTCCTATGTGCTGGTTTCTGATCAAGAACCAATCACGATACCAGATTAAACCCCTTGTGGATGGGATGGCATACCTATTATTCATTCATTCATTTTCCTTTTGCACTGAAGTTAGCGCATAGGGCAGAGGTCAGATCTCTCCAATTCTGTCTGTTCAAAACTATTCTGTGCAGTTCTTGAATAGTATGAATATTGGTTGTTTTACTTTCTCTAAGTATTGTTCTTTTGAGTGTTTCTTTTGGTCTACCTCTTGATCTTTTGCCTGTAGGTATCCATTCAAGAGATTGGTGGTGTATTCTGTTGGTGTCTGCACGTAGGACATGCCCGATGTAGGAACAACAGTGTTTATACCTATTATAGTGAGACATAAATAGTGCTCAGTGATGTACTGATAAAATCTAATTCTGTTAGCATACAATATTGATGAAGGGGCAGACATGCTGGGCAGGATACATGGTCTGCATTGAAAAATCATCATCTACCAAAAAGGTTGTTGTATGGAGAACTCCAGACTTGCCCCCCGCAAGGCCAGAGGACAGAAGAAGCATTTTAAAGACACTCTTTAAGATATTAGTGACTCACTTTAAAATAGACACAAATTCATGGGAGAATCTAGCACGAGACCAATCCAACTGACGTCGCAGAATCAAGGGTGGTGCAGCAGCTGGATAAAACCTCAGACATCATACTTTGTAACAAAAACATGCTAGAAGAAAGACATGAGCTACTCAATGTCCCACAGACTCCTCCCTCACATGCTCAGAGTATTTTAGACAATTTCAGACATGCAAATGAGTAATTAGTCACGGTTTCAGTCTGTAGTTATTCTCAAACTCCTGCAAATTAATAGGATGTAGTCCAGAGAACAGAATGTGATATTTCATGGTTTACAGTTTTGCTGCCATATCTGCACCTTTCTACCTCACACATCCAACTTCATCATGGATTCTAGGCCACATTGACCTTATATCGGACGACACAGCCAACTCCACCTCATAACTTCCTTATTGTATGCATGGAAGGCAAACAGTATTGCTATTCTTTGCTTCCCTTTCTGACCCATCAACACACAGGCATTCTGATATCTAAATTGAGCAATAATTCCAGTGACAGCAACTATTTTTACTATTGAGCAGTGTCAGGCAGTCAGGAAGAAAAACTTGCAATGTACTATTTGTGCTTTTTATGAAGTGTGTTTTTTTGTACAATCAATGTTTAGATGTGTATTTACAAGATTTATGTAATTTTTTTAATTCTAATATCAGTAAATATAGTTTGCATGCCTTAGGTAACTCTTTCATTACTTCTGACTCTCACATGACCTCCACATGTGATGCTTTATATATACATATAAACATTGGCCAAAAGGTTGACCCACTTTATTTCTGTGAGCCTGAGAGAAGTGCTGGTGATATGAGAAGAGCAAAACTTGAACATTTATTAACCACCGGAAAGATGAAAGGGAACATTTATTAACCACCGGAAAGATGAAAGGGAACATTTATTAACCACCGGAAAGATGAAAGGGAACATTTATTAACCACCGGAAAGATGAAAGGGAACATTTATTAACCACCGGAAAGATGAAAGGGAACATTTATTAACCACCGGAAAGATGAAAGGGAACATTTATTAACCACCGGAAAGATGAAAGGGAACATTTATTAACCACCGGAAAGATGAAAGGGAACATTTATTAACCACCGGAAAGATGAAAGGGAACATTTATTAACCACCGGAAAGATGAAAGGGAACATTTATTAACCACCGGAAAGATGAAAGGGAACATTTATTAACCACCGGAAAGATGAAAGGGAACATTTATTAACCACCGGAAAGATGAAAGGGAACATTTATTAACCACCGGAAAGATGAAAGGGAACATTTATTAACCACCGGAAAGATGAAAGGGAACATTTATTAACCACCGGAAAGATGAAAGGGAACATTTATTAACCACCGGAAAGATGAAAGGGAACATTTATTAACCACCGGAAAGATGAAAGGGAACATTTATTAACCACCGGAAAGATGAAAGGGAACATTTATTAACCACCGGAAAGATGAAAGGGAACATTTATTAACCACCGGAAAGATGAAAGGGAACATTTATTAACCACCGGAAAGATGAAAGGAAAATAAGAAAAGAAACAGAATAAGAAAAAGAAAAATTTCTGGATGGGTCATCACTGTGGCACATAAAATGTCACTAACTGAACATATTAGCAACAGGCAAAGCATAAAACAGGGTAATGAAGTTTTTCTAATCATTGGAAACACACATAATAACACACGAAAATCGACATCTCAATGAAAAGGCCTTTATCAAGACTACATACACAACCAAAAAAACAACAAGCAAGAATGGCATTATTAGCAGCACTATTTGAGTTTTGCTGCAGTGAGTAGGCCCTCCATATTATTAACAAGACATGAGACAGAGATTTGTGGAGAAATATGATCGCCTACATCACTCTGCATGGCACTTAATTGATTGAATTTATCTGGGACATAGTATCTTCTATGCAATGATGCCGAAGAAGAAGAAGAAGAAGAAGTATCTTCTATTTATGAAAGAATTCAAAAAGAACTTCATTGCTGATAATTTCTGGGGATTGAGGCAAACAAACAAATCTTGTATATTAGAAACTTTGTGGCAGACACTCTGAACTGGAGAAGAATAGGAGCTTTGTCTTTGTCCTGGTGACTGGCCTGAAGATCTAGCAAGACCAAAACAATTATGAAAGCAGAAAAATAAGAAGAACCTGAGATCTTAAAACCAGTTCATGATAGAATGGTAGAAAAAGATAACATCTTTTAAGTCGGTTGGTTTTAACCCCATGGATATGCATGTGGATGGTCTGAAAGGTTTCACTAGTAGCTCATCATACCAACCATCATTCAGGGGTTGGAGACAATGAAAGATCAGACTTATTGGCAAGCAATGCTGTGATTGATAGCACAGTAATGAAGAGAGATAGGCCAAAATAATGACAGTCATTGATTATCTACAGATTATAGAAGATGATGCTGAAGTGATAATGTGCACATACAAATAGTGGCGGAAATGGGGATTACTAGGGATGAGGGGAGCAAGTTTATTCTCTGTGGAAACCTTTTAAATTGTATTGGAACTACAGTCTTTTTCTGAATTTGTTCTCAAACTCCTGCAGACTAGTGGAGACAGAGGAAGTGAGAGCAACTCTCTCTTGACTGGTAACACAACTTCCAGCACAAACAGTACTTCTATCAGACTAACAGATCATACTGCACAAGATAGAATGTGTATGATAATAATAAAGTGGGTCATCCTTTTGAACAATGCTTATGTGCAAAGTATCATATAAAGCTACTGTCCAAGTGTGACCGATTGCAAAATAAGACCTAACCACAGAATCAAAACCTTCTAAGATAATGTTTTTGATTATTGCTGCGATTTCTGTTGGTCACTGTTTATATACTTTGTGTCACCTGTCAATACTTACTAACAAAATGCATTGGAATAAACGAAAATGACACAAAAGGCTTGATTAAATTATGTTGGTAGGTCTTCTATTGGCAAAAATAACAGTCCAGGTCATGTGAGTCAGAAGTAATGAAAGACTTAATGCATTGGTAAAATGCACTATAGTAAATGACACAGTGATGAGAAAAGACAAATCTGAGTTGATTAGGGAATTTATTGGTACTATTGGTACACTGCATGCTTTATGTTGCAGGGCTTGAAAGGGAAAAAAAAGAATAGAAACATTGTTTACTTTTCTTTCATGTCGTAAGAGGTAACTAAGGAGGTTATAGGGTGGAGTTGGCTATCCCATCCCATATATGGTCAAAGTGACTTCGAAGTCATGCTGAAATTTGATGTTTCAAGTCGAAAGCACAGATACCGCAGCAAAGCATTAAACTGTGACACAATGCATTTCGCTTTCTGGACTACATACTTCTAACCTGCAGGAGTTTGAGAACGAATGCACACATGAAGGTGCACTACAAGTTGATGAAAATGAGACTGAAAGATACAATGTACATGCTTAACATGGGAAGAAGGTGCACAAAATACAGCTACGTGGTGCTCTAAGTAAAAAAAATGTGAAGTGTATTGTGAAAAGAGAAATGCAGCAGCTCAACAACAGAGAATAGCTAGAAAGTCACAGGTAGACCAAAAACCTTCTATAATAATCATCCCATGCCTGAACTGTCCAAGGACATTTGCAGCCAGAATAAGACTTATTAATCATTTATGAACTCAATCAAGGACATAACTCTAACTGAATTTTAAAGGGGGATGTAATAAATGGCCATCATCATAATGTGATGGACGAACAACAATACACACTCTCAGAGAATTATAGAAATGGGAGTGATCAAAGTAGAAGGAACAAAAGTGTGCACTTTATGGAAAGATCTGCAGAACCCACAACTGGCTAGGACACCAAGCATATATTCATAGTTAGCTGATAAGCTAACACTTATGCCCAGAGTGTTCCCAGAGCCATGATGATGATTGCCCCTGATCAAGAATCCAGAAATGGAATTTCTTTATCATATTTTATTTTCAACCACCTAACAAACTAATAAGAAAAAATAAGTAAATATACCAAATACAACTGTTCAAACAAGTGCAGGAATTTAAATATTTTGAGAACATTTTACAGATGACAGAAGAATGGACAAAGATCTCGAGAAAAGAATTCATAAAGCCAACTACATAAATTATAAACTTACACCAATTTTGAAACACAAATCTATCTTGATGGAAACTAAATTGAAATTCAATCTTCATACCAAGATTATATTAGCAATGTCAGACATGGACACTAAAAAAAAAGAACATGAGAGAAAGTTCACTACTTCATAGACTTCACTCCAAACATTAAAATGGATAACAGACTGTTGTCATGCTATAAAAGAGATTGAATGGAAGTTTGCGAATGAACTGCCAAAAAATAGTTTTTGTTAAAATCATCAAAGTGGGCATCACTATGGGTCTAAACAACATGCAAGATTTATACAGAACAGAACGACGTCACTAACAGAAAAGCACTAGTTTCTACCCTGTGTGGCACATTCAGTGCCAATAGAAAATACATAGTAGTTATAGGGTGACAATACCTTGATTCTTTCTCTCTGAAGTTTTTTAATATCATGGAATTTGTTTTAGTCTAGTTAACAAAATTGTGTTCTATTCTTGAAGTCATTTCTCATTGCATGATAAATGTGCTACGATGTAAACATTTCTCATGCAAATGGTTGTTGATGTTTTAGCCATAACAAGTTTGTAAACATGGTTAGCTGAATAGATGTTTTGGCTAGAGCTGTACTTTATGTTAGACTACATACCTTTATGTTGTGACAGCCCCATCAAATGTTGGACAATATTCCTTTTTTGTTGCGACAACTCCATCAATTGTTGGATAATATTCCTTTATGATGTGACAGATCCATAAAATATTGTGCAATATCCATTATTATGTGACAGCTCCACCAAATTTTTTGATATATTTTTTTATTTTGTGACAGCTCCATCAAATGTTGGACAATATTCCTTCATGTTGTAACAGCTCCAGCAAATGTTGGATGTTGGACAATATTACTTTTTGTTGTGACAGCTCCATCAAATGTTGGACAATATTACTTTTTGTTGTGACAGCTCCATCAAATGTTGGACAATATTCTTTTATGTTGTAACAGCTTGATCAAATGTTAGACAATATGCCTTCATCATGTGATAGATCCATCAAATATTGTGCAATATTCCATCATTATGTGACATCTCCATCAAATGTTAGACTACATACCTTTATGTTGTGACAGCTCCAACAAATGTTGGATGTTGGACAATATTACTTTTTGTTGTGACAGCTCCATCAAATGTTGGACAATATTCCTTCATGTTGTGACAACTCCAGCAAATGTTGGATGTTGGACAATATTACTTTTTGTTGTGACATCTCCATCAAATGTTGGACAATATTACTTTTTGTTGTGACATCTCCATCAAATGTTAGACAATATTCCTTCATGTTGTGACAGCTCCAGCAAATGTTGGATGTTGGATAATATTACTTTTTGTTGTGACAGCTCCATCAAATGTTGGACAATATTACTTTTTGTTGTGACAGCTCCATCAAATGTTGGACAATATTACTTTTTGTTGTGACAGCTCCATCAAATGTTGGACAATATTACTTTTTGTTGTGACAGCTCCATCAAATGTTGGACAATATTCTTTTATGTTGTAACAGCTTGATCAAATGTTAGACAATATTCCTTCATCATGTGATAGATCCATCAAATATTGTGCAATATTCCATCATTATGTGACATCTCCATCAAATGTTAGACTACATTACTTCACATTATGAGAGCTCCAAACTCCATCAACTTTCACATTATATTCGTAAGTATTTGTATTAAACAAAACATTCACATTATATAATGCAGCTCTTTTATTAAAATTTCACTTTATATTCTGACAGAACTTGTATTAACTAAACTTTTACTGTATGTCCTTCAATATTTGTAATAACTAAACTTTCACTTTATATCCCTTAATATTTGTATTAACTAAACATTTACTTTATATCCTACAGAACTTATATTAACTAAATTTTTCGTTCATATCTTCTAATACTTTTATCAACTAAACATTCACTGTATGTCTTTTGGTATTACGAACAAAACATTTACTTTATACCCTTCATTAATTGTATTTACTAAATTTGTGTTTTTATATCCTGGTGTAATTGACTGTTTCACTTTATATCTAGTGCATCTGGCTGTCCCATAGCTAACAAAACGAGAGGGACTAACAGGTCTGATATGGGAGATGACCAACAGGATCCAGAGTTTACTCATGATGATTGCAAATTTGAGAATATCTAGTAAGCTTCAGTTATTTCATTTTCTAAATTAGAATCTATTGTAACATTTCTTTCCTGATTCATCATCATTATCAGGTGCCATGCAGACTGGCGTACACTATCATGGATCCTCTCTGTTTCCAGTATCTTTTATCAGGAACATTGTGTTGACTCTTTGCCATGCCACAATATCAGGACTCACTTTGTCATCCGAAACCTTCTATCTTATCTTGCTTGTTGTAACTATGTTCTCCAGACCTCCCTGTCTCATAAAGTGTCCAACAATAAATATTGTCTCTCTTTGATAATATTAAGTAACCCCCATTTTACTCTTTCAGCATCTCCCCATTTAGTTTTTTTCTCGTTGTCCATGACACTCTGAGTATTCTTCTATAGAACCACATTTGTATTGCTTTTAATTCTCCACTATTCTGTTTATTTGTTGTCCAAGACTGGCATCCATATGTTAGAATCAGTGTTATGTAACTGATGAACATTATTCTTCACCTCTATTGACAGGACATATTAGACAGTATAGGTCTATTAATTTTTTCTGAATGCTGCCTTTGTCTGATTATATTCTGTTTCTTATCTTTGTTGAACTTCTTCCATATAATGTCATCACTTTTCCTTAATATTTTCATTATAGACCTGCTTGAATATTGAGTTGTTCACTTTCATTTTCAATGTTGAGAGATTTTGTTTCTTACAAGCAACCATCATTTCCATGTGACCTGTCCTTTACATAATGTTGTTCTCCCTGCCACTCTATAAGCTTTTCAATTCTGTACAAACTGTCCAGCCTCTCTCAATGTCATGTTCAGAAAGTCTTCAATATCCTGTGTCCATGTCTGCCTCTTGTTTTTTTTCCTGGAACTTTCCCCCCATGATCAATCTTTATAAACCATCATGTCTTTTTATATGGCAAAAATATGTTAATTTGCGTTTTTAAAATAGTTTTGAGGAGCCAGTGTTTTTCTCTGCTCATATCAGCGTTGGTTCATCTTTCTGTCCATCATCATTCTTAGTACCTTTCTATAACATTTTATTTTGAATGCCGATATTTTGCATGTTAGCATTGCCCATGTCTCACAACCATATATTATTACTGGAAAAATATAGCTGTTACCATGAGTTTCTTTTATTGTATATGTCTCAGTAGTTTGCCATTGCTTTCTGAGCTGGTTCTGATCACTTATCATTTACTGTCTTTGATGTGCCCTCAGCCCAATATGGGGGACTTTCCAACCACAGCATTCAAAGCCACAGAGAGGAAGATTGAATAGAATACGCACTCAATAAATTATGACAACTATCAGTGTGTAGGGGCTTCCCCATTTATTGAAATACATTGAATACTTACGAGCATAGAGTGGGGGGGGAGCAGAGATCTGTAATTTTCACCTCTTATTGTATTCTGACACTTAGACTTAACTACTGGACAACAAACTGTCATCAGTGTATACTTTTATCTTTGAATCTTACTTTAGTAAAGGTATTAAAAACATACGATTTATGTGTAGACAATAGAATGAGAGTTTATGAACTTATGTAAATGTGAATCTTTGCCCCACCCTATGGGGTAAAGATATGCAGTCAAAATGGTGATCACACCATTATAAACTTGAGGGGGAATTGACAAAAACTGCCAAATATGAATTCCTGACTATGAGTTCCTGACTGAATTCCTGACAATGAGTTCTTTACTATGGGTTCCTGACTATGAATTCCTGACAATGAGTTCTTTACTATGGGTTCCTGACTATGAATTCCTGACAATGAGTTCTTTACTATGGGTTCCTGACTCTTGAGTTCTTTATTATGGGTTCCTGACTATGAATTCCTGACTATGAATTCCTGACTATGAGTACCTAACTTAGAAAGCCACCTGGTTGTTACTTGTAAGATAATCTTCTTCCTCTGTGGTCACTCTTTGATAACCATCACACATTTTCATGTGGTTTCCATCAGAGAGCATGAAATACATTGTGCTAATGTTTTGTTTGCTTCATGTAGGACTAGCATTTCTAATTTTTGCATGCTTTTTTTATTATTTTGTTTTTGTATTCATTCTCAAACTCCCACTGGATCTCTCTTGTAGCAGGATATTCCTACTAAATTTCCAGCAGGTTGTAATCCAGAGAATGGAAACACATTATGTCACAGTTGTATTTGTGTCAATGGTTCGATACATCAGACAACGGTGATCGCATGCTTTTAATTCAAGTGAGCTTCCCTAGTCAGTAACAGCCTTCCTATCTGTCACCAGGAGACAAGTGTGTATCATCACTATGCTGTGATAGTTTATCCCCCACTGTGCCCTTGGAATTTGTTGGCTAAAACATGTCCCTGGGATGCAGTCCCTGGGAGCGGAGATGAAAATTTGGGTTGACTACATCTATCTTATTTTACATTAAACATTTCACTAAACAAGTTAAGAAGAAACACTGGCCCACAGAGATGGATACCCATAGAAGGTTATATGGGAACCTTGAGAAGCTTTCAAATACAGCAGTATTTATTAAGAAAACCGGGACATGCTGTGTAGACATGTTAAACTGAGGAGAAAAAGATGATCTATCTGATGTAAATTGTTTCACTGCCAGTCAACTTATCTTGTGTAATTAAATTTCCATTCCCCTCGTACTGAACCTTTTCTCTTCTGTGAGTCTGGTTCTGGTATATGAAATGCTTGATAGTAGAGTTATACTTGGTGGGCACCATATTTATCTGCCTACTGAACAAGCTAACTGCAACTCCAGCATATGACTGGAAGAAAACCACAGCATTTGTTTTACCTGCTGACCAATTCTTGATTCTGAGAGGATCCATTTTTATTGAGACCAACTTTCAGACACAGCTACCAGCGATATATGCTCATCATACAGACACAGTTCATACACCAACTCTCTCTTTTCTTGAGAAGCTAGTCAGCTCCCTGTTTGCCATGCTCAGCAGCAGAAAGTGAAAACACACACTGCTTAACACTGATAATGTTCTTGCCGATTATTTGGGGAGAGCATACCAAATGCTTATATCAAGAATATGGAATTAATTTATGTCTTAGATAGCTGAAACTTGTTTATTCTAGTTGTCCTATGATTGGCTGTGATGGCTCAGGACATTCCAACATCGGGTCTCAGTCCCAACATAGTATCTCTGGGTGCCCTTATGCCAGAGCAACTCTGAAGAAGGCCCAGATTTCTCCACAAG
Organism: Meghimatium bilineatum; assembly: GCA_034231615.1. Classification (NCBI taxonomy): domain Eukaryota; kingdom Metazoa; phylum Mollusca; class Gastropoda; order Stylommatophora; family Philomycidae; genus Meghimatium; species Meghimatium bilineatum. The sequence goes on along the minus strand of CM067315.1, from coordinate 33,669,601 downwards.
AACTTACTATGGTGCAGATGAGAGCACAGGCTGGAGAAGGTAAGCTATAATCTTTTGTTTGTCTCTCTATTCTAAAAAAGTTTGTTTTTTTCTCTCGTTAATTATTGTATCAGGTTCAGGCCCAGAGATGACATGCACACCAGAGTGCACCGGACGGCGCTCCATAGCTGGTCGAGCATCAGGGTCAGCGAGCCACAGCTGGCTAAGACTCTCAGTACACTTCCACGCAGTGGGCCTGGAAACAGGAGTGCAGCAACCCTGCTGTAGCCTGGCCAGGTACTATAGATCGAAGATACGGGAATGCGAACCCCGCCCAAAAAAATGCTGGCTGAAGACGGATGTGTCAGGTCGAAAGGCACAGATAACGCAGCTTGCTGTAAAAGGACACAATGCAGATCACCCTCATACGTCCTTCTCAGGACAGTCAGCGGAATGCTTTCAGAGTGTCCGTCGCAAGACGAAGAAGAAGAAGAAGTATCAGGTTCTTGCCAAAAACTTCAGTCAGTCTCTTGAAGTTAATGTTTAACTTTTTCCTTATATTTAACTACTGTAAAATTCATGTATAAACCGAAAATGTTTGGAAAAAAAATAAAAACTCGATTTATAAACGAGTACTCCCAAATTTTTTTTACAAATTACGTCTAATTCCAGTAAAAAAGAGAAAAAACACTGATTAAAAATAAAGTAAGTGACTCATATGTTTTTGTCCGATATATTCACGCCAGGATTAAATGGCATGGGCTCACCAGCAATCCAGAGCGTACTTATCAGAATGCTAGGCCTAGATTTACATTAATTTCTATATACAATATTACCTTCTAAATCTCTGATATTTCATGATAAAAACTCGTCCGATGAATATATCTGTATTCCACACATGCCACCATTTTTACACAACATAATTTCCCCGGAAACGCTATTTTTAGTAATGTTATTGCAATGGGTATTACTGGTTTTTTTTTTTACGTTTACAGATATTTCTGATCTATCATAACGGTTCAATGATCATGAAGTTGGTCAGGAAAGTATACCAGTATCTGATGTTATTTATTAACCTTACTACGGTAAAGTGTAGGTAGTTACCAGGTACATATAATGTCTGTGGGAAATAAATGACGTCTATACACCGGTAACTCTCGTTTATCATCCAGCCCTACTGGGTAGTGTTTTAATAGTAACAGGCTAAATTATAATGGGTTTGGTTTGCGTACAACAAAATGTTTAAACAAAATTAGCTATAGAGACGTACAAAAACAGAACACAGAATAACATCAAATATCGAGAACAGAAGGAAAAACTTACTGGTGTAAGTTCAAACAGTCATTGAAATCCTTCAAACTTTTGCGCCAGCTTAGTGCATGTTCGTAGAAACAAGTGATGTGTTTATGAAGCGATTGCACCACTCCATTGACGCAACGAAGTCCCCAGATTTGTGTTTCTAGAATGTAGGATCTTGCAATATCGAGAACTCACTGATTCGAATATTTGTGCGGGTTATAATTAATCCGTTCTGCCTAGACTCCATTATCCATTCTGATAATTTCTTCTCCAGCGCAGGAAATGATGCTGTATAGCCGCATGATGCTCTCTTTGACCTTGGCATCAGAGACAATTCTTCCTTTTTTTTCCTCCATTCTCGCACTTGCTTTTCATTCACAACGAAGTGATGGAAAGCCATGGAATTTTTTGATTTCACTGCAAAAGCGAAAACATCCAATTTAAAACCAGCAGTATACAATGTTCATTTCTGTCCAGGCATCCTTCTTATAAAACACGAATAAAATCACAATGATAATCAAAATGTATGAACTGGAAGCTAAACTACTTGTGCAGTATTCTTGGCTAGTTACTGGGTAATCTGTTAATTAGCCCAGTCCACAGAGACCGCAGATTGACTACTGGCCCTACCAATTTAAATTGGTCAACCAATCCACATTTCCCTCATATTTTGATAATGTCATTCAGATAAGTGACCTAATGCAATCTTTCTTTATAGAAGATTTGAAACGAGGTTCCAAATCCCGACACATCATAGGCATGTTGTAGTAAAATTCTGCCGTAGTTGATTCCCCCCCCCAATGCCCATTTAGTGACAGATGATATCAATTTCACAATCCTCTGTCATGTTTATTATCGTATACTCCCCACAAGGTGAAAGATCTGACGGTGCCCATTTGTCTAGCCATTCTTTTATCGTATCGTTTCCCGCTTAGACTGCTGTATTTTTGTGAGAACCGGGTGGCAAAATAGTTACTTAGTAATTACTATTCACTAGTGTAGTTCCGCATCAGAATGCCAGGACACCTAACACAAACAATTGGTTCAGAAAAGTATGATCTGTTGTTCCAAATTCTTGCCACGTCATAAACCGTCTATAGATGTGGTTCGGGAAGACAACATGGTATTATCTTTGGATGTATTGTTCCCGGAATACAGTGACCTATTAATTCCCTGTTTCTTTCATTCAGGTAATGTGAGTAGGCAAATTAAATGAATGCTCCTATCTTACAGTTGCAAAAGTTTGTGTTACCCGGTAATTTCCATTTAGCATGTCCGTTCATTCTTATGATGATGAAGTTCAGTATTACCGGCAATGTTACCATATCGGTCTATAAACAGACTTTAGACTTTGGAAACTTTAAAGGTCCTGAAAGTATTACATTGACTTATAATCAGATAGGTTTATAGTCGGGATTTGACGGTATATTCCAATTCTTTTTTCATTATTCCATATCCTAGTTCTTGTTTCATTCAGCCATATCCCAGTTCCTGTTTCATTCAGCCATATCCCAGTTCCTGTTTCATTCAGCCATATCCCAGTTCCTGTTTCATTCAGCCATATCCCAGTTCCTGTTTCATTCAGCCATATCCCAGTTCCTGTTTCATTCAGCCATATCCCAGTTCCTGTTTCCTTCAGCCATATACCAGTTCCTGTTTCATTCAGCCATATCCCAGTTCTTTTTTCATTCAGCCATATTCCAGTTCTTGTTTCATCGATCCATATCCCAGTTCCAGTTTGAGCTCCACATTTCTACAGTGTTTCTCTTGTATGGTAACATAGATACCTATATACTGTCTCACATGTAGTTCTTTGCAATTCTACCTGCAGTTTTTATGTTTGCCCATCTTTATTAACTAAAATCATACATATTTCATTGGTCCGACCAAGTTGCTATAATGGGATTTGTCTGTTTGTTCACATTAATTCTCAAACTCCCACTGAATCTCTTGTTGCAGAACAGGGGTCCTGCTAGATTTCCACAGAACATAGTCCAGAGAATGAAAATATGTTGTGCCGCTGTTTAATTTGTGCCAGTGACCTGGCACATCCATCTTCGGCATGTAATGGGATTTTAATGTACTTCTGTTACATTAGTTCTGTTTGATGTAGTAATTTATGTGAAGGACAAATATCAAGATCTATTTTTCTGTCTCACAGATGTTGAGTTTGATGAAAAGCTACGACGTCTGGATGAGGAGATTGAAGAGCTAAAAGCTGCCAATTCTGAGCTAGAAGCCAGGGTCTCCTCACACAGAAATGTGGTCAATGCAAGGGAATTAGACGTCATCAAAATAGTATGCCAGAATGAGGCTGCAGAAACAAGAATTAAAGACATGAGTCACAAATTAAGGTGTCTTCAAGATAGTCTTGTCCAATCCCTGAAACCAATACTCACCCAGTACCCTCAACTTGGAGACAGTGACCAGTTGAGTATCATGTCCGTGGCAGATTTGGTCAACAAGATTCAAATTTGCTGTGAGCAGAAGGCTGGTCAAAGTGACCACATTATTTCAGCTGTGGCTGCTGCTGTCGCTGAAATTCCTGTTCTCTGAGCGAGCTTTTATTTATGTTTTTGGGATCTTTCTTCTTATATTACTTCAGACTATAATTTCTTAAACCAAACCTCTGTCATATCTGTCAACATAGACGTTTCACCCTTATTTTACATAAATTTTGGCAACAGAAAACAAAAGATTGGAGATAAGAAAAATAAAAATAGATGCCAAACAGCAAATACTATGATCTACCATCAACTTTACTTCTACATACAAAAGTCATGATGGAAATCGAGACATGTCGAGAGCTTTAAGTCAAAATTTTGACTAAACGACGTTGTCTATTGTTCTTCTTCTTCTTCAGCGTACATTCTCAAACTCCTGCTGAATTCTCTTGTAGCAGGACATGTCCTACTAGATTTCCAGCAGAATGTAGTTCAGAGAATGGAAATGCGTTGTGTCGCCGTTTTATTTGCGCCAATGGCCCGACACATCCATCTTCGGCGGAGTCTTTTGTTCAACATAGAACTGTTATTTAATCCTGTTTTTTAATATTTAAAAATCACTATGTATACCATTCTATGTCTATTTTACGATTCCAATCATCACATATACTCATGAATATGAATTTTATCATTCAATTCATCACATATACTTATGTCAAGTTTATCATTCTAATCATCACATATATTCATGAATGTTCGTTTCATCATTCCAATCATCACATAACCATTTATGTTAATTTTATTAATTCAGTCATTATATATACCCATGGCAACTATGAATCCAATCATCACATCCATATTTATTTTATTCCAATCATCACTCACTGATGTCCATTTTATTATTCCAAACATCACATACGCTAACCAATATCCATGTCAATTTTATCATTCCAATCATCACATATACTCATGTCAATTTTATCATTCCAATCATCACATATACTCATGTCAATTTCATCATTCCAATCATCACATATACTCATGTCAATTTCATCATTCCAATCGTCACATATACTCATGTCAATTTTATCATTCCAATCGTCACATATACTCATGTCAATTTTATCATTCCAATCATCACATATACTCATGTCAATTTCATCATTCCAATCATCACATATACTCATGTCAATTTTATCATTCCAATCGTCACATATACTCATGTCAATTTTATCATTCCAATCGTCACATATATCCATGTCAATGTTATCACTACAATCATCATTCCATGCATACCCATTGATATTTATTTTATTAATCTAATCATCACATATACCCATGCTGACTGTAACAAAAGGGTCAATCAAGTTTAACATGGTTAGCTTTGAAGTTGTGGACCAGTTCTCTCGTACAGCTCTCCTACTAGTGATATGGCTTCAGACATCCAATATTTAGTAGAAGTGACAAAAACACAGAACTTTATAGTTACCTCTGCCTAAGTAGAATTATCGGGTCATTGGCAAATATGACACAATACATATTTGTTCTCTGAACCACTTACTGCTGGAAGTCTAGTATGTCCATTGTCCTGCAGGAAGAGAGTTCCTGCAGGAGTGTGATAACAAACAGAAAAAATGATACAAATCATATACCAGTTGGATGCCCATTTCCATTCCATTCATCACAAACATTCACCAATATCCATTTTATCATTCCAATCATCACAAACATTCACCAATATCCATTTTATCATTCCAATCATCACAAACATTCACCAATATCCATTTTATCATTCCAATCAATCACATACACTCACCAATATCCATTTCATCGTTCTAATCATCACATACACTCACTGATATCCATTTTATATTCTAATCTCGGCTGAAGATGGATGTGCCTGGACATTGGTGCAAATTAAACAGCAACACAACACATTTCCATTCTCTGGACTACATCCTGCTGGAAATCTAGTAGCATCATGGTCCTGCTACAAGGGTGATGCAGTGGGAGTTTGAGAATGAACGCTGAAGAATAAGAATATTCTAATCATCACATGCACTAACAGATATCCATTTTATTTTTCCAAACATGGCATAAGCACCTACACTCATCAACGTATCTCTAATATTATCCATATATAAATAAATGACTATTATTCCAGTTCTGATACTCATTTTACACATTGTATCAGTTAGCATAAATTACAGAGCATCTTGATGCTCTTGTTCAGTGCAATATTTTACATGTAATTAATTTATTATATACATTCTTTAGCTTAGCTATTGTTGATATATATATATATATATATATATATATATATATATATATATATATATATATAAAATCTATGTGCTATATTATGACATCCACACTTGCTGTGTAGATATGTTGAACTGCGAACGAGAAGAAGATGGCATCCACAATGAAAAAGAAAATATTGCCATACGAAATGAAATGTTATAGAAAGTCCTAAGAATATTATGGACAGAAAAAAGAAAAGTACAAATGCAAAGATCTGAACATGAGGAATACTGGCTCCTTAAAACTATCAAAAAAGGCAAGATAACATATTTTGGACATATAAGAAGACACAATCGGTTAGAAAGATTACTCATGGAGGGAAATGTTCCAGGACAGAGAACATGAGGCAAACTAAGACTATGATTGACACAGGAATTTGAAGACCTTCTGAAAATGACACTAGAAGACGTTGAACAGCTTGCACAGAAATGAGAAGCTTACGGAGTGGCCAATATTCTGTAAAGGACAAGTCACATAGATAGATTTGCCATATTCACTCATAAAGGGGGTGTTTCTGTTTGAGATGGCATACAGGCATTCTAGATATTTGTCATACCAATAGATGACAACAGTGATTCTTTATATGTTTATGATATTGGAGATCAGTGGTTCTAATATCTGCCATATGGCCTCCTGGGGACCACAGCATTTTTATGGGCATTTTATGTCTGGTGGAATGGTCACACTGCATCACTCATCTTGGCTGATCTGAGCCAGGTTTTCCAGGAAGTTGACAAAAGAGTGAAAATGACCAAAAACGTGTTTCATGGGCGGTAGCATTTAAAAATGGCCAAACTCTGGTAACCCCGATACTTTTCATTGGTCAATTTGAGTATTTATTATGTTGGCAGTCAATGAAATGCTCAGATCATCCAAGATTATTAACATGTGTGACCAATCTGTAGAACCTATGTCTTGAGGATTTTATAAATTGGGCATAACAGAATTACTTGTGACAAATCATCAATTTCTAAAAAAAATTGATTAATTACAGGAATCAGTGGTAACATTTTTAATAGAACAAACCATAGTTCGCACAAATTTAAACCTAATTTATGTTATGAAATGCAGTAGGGGCAAATAAACATTGTTGGTATGCTTATTATGTCCCTTTGTTAGTGCACAGTTGACAAATATCGCTGGGAGGAAATACGGCATTTTTTAGTGTTTGTGAGGGTATTTACAGTTAGGGGGGGTTTACGGCTGGGCTGGTTTCAAAGGTGGGGTTAGAGTTAGGGACAGTGTTGCCAATGTTTGGTAGAGGCATACTTTGGAGAGGGGTTGGGTGTTGGTGCAGAATGGTTCATGAGGATGGGTGGTTAGATGATGATCCTGACTGGAAATCTTTTCTTGTTATAGCAGTCATCGAGTTTGTAACAAACTTACAGCGTCTTTATCTGTTGCTGATAAGCTCAGTAAACAGACATCTGCAATTTATTTACCCAGTTTTAGTGGTGGCTAGTCAGCTAGCTCTGCTAGTCATGTGAGATTTCTGTGATGACATGAAAGATGCACAAATTATACCAGATCTTGAAATGTTTTGTGTATAACATTAAAAAGTTGGACTGTGGAAACATTACATGGCCACTGATTCCCGTAAAGTACCAAAAAATCACATGACTAATCATGTGTCTTCTATCAACTATGTAGGCCCTACCGTTATTATGAGCAGCGGCAAATGGAGAAAGTGCAATCAATTATTTTATATTTACTATTTGTTACTTTTAACAGTTACGTAATTAATATATATTTTATATTCACTATTTGTGTTACTTTTGGCCATTACATTATCAATCTTTCTTTTATATTCACAATTTGTGCTACTTTTGGCCATTGCTTTATCAATCTTTATTTTATATTTACCATTTGTGTTACGGTACTTTTAGAATATTTATTGAAATATGTTCTATGTATTTCTATGTTCTAGGTATTTTTCAGTTGATTTCTAAACTCATCATACTCAGAATTCTATATTTAAAAAAAAATTTGTAGCATATCCTATTCAGGACATAGCCATCAACCCAGCATTTTTTAGCTGTAGTGATTTTCTAGACAATATAAATGTTCAGTAGTTTGCCATTACTTTCTGAAAGGTCCGGATGCTCAAATGCCTGTGGAGGGATCAAACTCGGTACCTTGGCCGTCAAAGAAGCTTTCTGTACCACTTCGCCACAGGGCCAGACGAATTCTATAATCCAAATTCTATATATCTATCTATTTATTGCTGTTTCCACTTGTTCTTTTAAGTGTTGTGGGGTGTAAGTTGGAGTTTTCTGTCTTTGGCCAAATTTGGTTGCATTGGCCATGGTCAGCCTGTGTCTCTCTACGGTTTCTGTTTTTGTTCTAATCTAACCTATTTAGTTCTTGGTCTTCCTCGTGCCTTGCAGCTCAATCTTCTACTGTTCTATTAATGAAGGCTGGTTCCATTCTCATTGTGTGGCCAAACCACCTTGTTTGCTTTCTCTCAATGAAGCCTTGGCTTGAGATGGTCTTTATTTTCGTATATCTTCAATGCTCTGTTGGTCTCGTCTGGTTACATTTAGTTTTCCTCAAACATCTCATTTTACACACTGATTTTTGTTGTTGTTGTTAGTGTCTTTATCAAGGGCCACGTTTGACATTGGTAACATTGTACAAAAATACTGTTTATTAATTGTCATTTTGTAGTCATGTAGATTGTTGGATGTTTGAGTTGGATGCCTTTTACAACATACGTGGAAGGTAAACAGTGTTGATATTCTTTGCTCCCCTTTCGGCCCCCGTCAACACACGGGCGACCTTTATTTCTTATGTGGAGCTCAAATATATACAGCCAAATCCCAACATGGTCCTAACTGATTAAATATGTATGTAATAACAGAAACTCTCCATGTACAGTACAGTTGAATCCCTCTATAGCGCATTCTTTTATAACATATTTCCCTATACAACAATACTTTTCAAAATCCCCAATTATATTTATTCTATGTTTGTATTGTATGTAGTGAATGTCTGTTATTAAATGCATATTTTGTCCATCCGGACATAGTTGTTGTAATGGGATTCCACTGTATAAAGAATAAATATAATTGTGGATTTTTTTGCCTGTGTGTTGCCAGGGTCCAAAAGGGGAGCAAAAAATAGCAACACTGTTTACCTTCCACGCATGTCGTAAAAGGCGACTAAGAAGGTTATGGGATGGAGTTGGCTGTCCCATCCCATATAGGGTCAGTGACCCAAAGCCATGCTGAAGTCGGATGTGTCAGGCTAAAAGGCGCAGATATCGCAGCAATGTTGTAAACCATGACACAACACATTCCGTTCTCCGGACTACATCCTGCTAATCTGCAAGAGTTTGAGAACAAACGCAGAAGAAGAAGAAGATTGGGGATTTTTTAAAGTGTTGTTAAATAGGGAAATTTGCTAAAAATGTATTAGCTATAGAGAGGTTTCACTTTAATATTAGTCAGTCCTCTTGCATGAAAAATTGTACTGAGGTGAGCAATTACTTTAACGAGTGATTTCTTCATTAAAAGTACCAATTTCAACATCTGAGCAATGAACATGGAATAGTTTCCACAAGTTAGGACTATTCAACTGTCTCAATAGCCCCTCTGACATAGAGAATGGTCATGTTATTTTTAGCTGTTACATAATCATTATTTTATACTCAATATTTGCTCATTACTTTTTATCTGTTACATATCAGTTATATATCTGTTATATAATAATTCTATTTGCTAATCTTAGTGATATGATGTATGATCGTTACTGTGACGTGTTTTGATACTGTGCAATATTTGGATGTGCAATATAGACATTGTGTATTGAAAGTGAGCAAGTTTGCATACTGATAGACATTGTGTATTGAAAGTTTGCATACTGGTAGTTTATTCAGGCAATTCTGTAGATTGGTGATCTGCAGTGGTAGCTAGTAGACTGTGGTCTGCAGGGATCAGTTTGTAGATAGACTGGTGGTCTGCAGTGGTCAGACTATAGTCTGAAGAGCCAAGTTTGTAGACCTATAGTCTGAAGAGCCAAGTTTGTAGACATATTGTCTGAAGAGCCAAGTTTGTAGACCAATAGTCTGAAGAGCCAAGTTTGTAGACAGATAGTCTGAAGAGCCAAGTTTGTAGACAGTCTCAAGAGCCAAGTTTGTAGACTGATAGGTTGCACTGCCAAGCTTATAGACTGCAGGGCCAAGTTAGACCGATAGGCTACAATGCCTAATTTGTTGAATGGTGGTTTGCAGTGATCAGTTGGTGGATTGATGATTAGCAATGGCCAGTTAGTAACTGCAGTATGCAGGGATCAGTTTCTAGAATGTTCATCTGTAGGACCCAGTTTATAGACTGACCATCTGTAGGATCCAGTTTATACATTTGTGGTCTGCAGAGCAGTATGTGGATCACAATTTGTAGACAGGTACTGTCAGGACCCAGTTTATAGAATAATAGTCTACATGGGTCTGTTTATAGACTTCAATGGAAAAAGGATTTATTTACTTGAATAATCATTTTTTTTATGCCTCATAACATAACAAACAATACCAATGTCATGTCATTTTCATAGATAATTCATGAATAAACAAAAAGATAATTGGGTCAATACTTTTTTCTGTTTGTGCATTAGTGACTGTACATATGAGTGACTTTGTACACCTTGAGTGACTCTGTGTACATGAGTGATTCATAGCTGTCGACTTATTTTTCCATAAGTCTGTTTTTAACAAATTATTTCCATATTTAAATTAAAATGTCCTTTTTTAGCAACAAAAAACTTTCTTTGCCCATCAATATGTGCATGCGAGATAAAAAGTTCCGCATTAGCAGTAATTAACCAAGACTTAACACCAAATGACCTTTTTTTTATTTAAAAAAATATAATTTTTTTTAAATTTGATTTTTTTTACTGGGGGTTTTTTTTGGGGGGGGGGGGGGGGAGGGCCATAATCCATACTAGTTGACACTTATGATTCTGTACACATGAGTAACTCTGTACACGAGTAACTTTATAAGTGACTGTACACATGAGTGACTCTGTACACAAGAGTAACTGTACATAAGAGTAACTCTGTACACATGAGTAACTCTGTACATGTCATGTGACGTATTCCTTCTAGAACATTGTCTTCCCAATGAATTCTCTGAACCTCTCTCTGACTTGGGTGAAGCGGCTTGCATTTTCTAGTGATGTATTCGTTATCTTTAATGTCGTCAGTCATCGTCTTCTTGGTCTGCCCTTTCTCCTCTTCCCAAGTACTCTTCCCTCCATTATTTGTCTAAGCAGTTGTGTCTCTTTATATGACCAAACAGGTGTAGTTTTCTTTTTGTTATTGTGTTTAGTAACCAACACTCTGGAATCTTCAATGTGTTTATAATATCAGAGTTTCTGATTTTTTCCTTCCATGATATTCTAAGTATCTTCCTGTAGAATTTCAGCTAAAAGGCGTTATCTTCTTTGCCGCTGTTTTACTTAGGGTCCATGTTTCACAGCTGTATGTTGCAACCGGAAAAATAAGAGTTCGTAACATTAGCAGTTTCGTTTTCTATTTTGTTGTTTTTCCATATTTTTTTCAACCGTGTTATTTTACAATATGCCATTGCTAATCTCTTTCTTATTTCTGTCATAAAGTCTCCTGTTGATGTTTGCTCCTAAGTATACAAATTTATCCACACATTCTTTCTCTGTATTGTCTATTCTGATTTTTGGTTGTTATGTTGTTATATCTGTTGACATGATTTTTGTTTTTTGCGTGTTTAAATACAAGTTTTGTGATTCGCTATATTTTTTGTGTTCTTGATTAGTTGTTCCAATCCCTTTATATCATTTAAAAGAAGCACTGTGTTGTCTGCGTAGTGTAGTTCCTGGATTTCGAATCCACTGATGTTTAAAGCATGGTAGTCAGCGTTGTGTATGTCTTCTCTCACATTCCTCATTATATTTTCTGCGTAGTTGTTGAACAGGTATGGGGAGAGTGTGCATCCCTGCCTTACTCTACTCTGTACCTCAAACCACTCTGAGAGATCACCCTCTAACTTCACTGCGGTCTTTTGATCTTGGTAAAGTTCCTCAATCTCATGTTAAGGATGTGATCTCTTGTTCCTCTGCCCGATCTAAAGCCGGCCTGTGTTTCGTTTATCTCCATCTCTAATTTCTGTTTGATTCTTTGCATTATGATGTTTAACATTATTTTACTTGCTTGACTTATAAGGGCTATAGTTCAGTAGTTAGAGCAAATTTTTATCCATTCCTCCAGCCATGTGCTGCTTTCCCATATTTTGCAGCAGAGTTTGTGGTAAATCTTGATTCCGGCCTCGCCGCCTGTGTGTATCATTTCTGTTGTTAGGCCATCATTGCCTGGGGGCTTTTCATATTTGTTTATCGTTTGGTTTTTCTTGGGTCATTATACATCTCACTGCAGTATTCCTTCCATCTATGTAAGATATGCTTCCCTTCTGTTATGTTTCCTTGTTTAACTTTCAGCACTTTTAATGATGGACTGTACACATGAGTAACTTTATAATGACTGTACACGTTTGAGCGACTCTGTACACGAGTGACTTTGTATACTTGAGTGACTTTATACACATGAGTGGCAAGATTTTCAAGGTGGTAATGCTTTTCCTTCTTCAAAAGTAGGTCATCCTATGGCAGCAACCTGCTGTCGGGATGAAGCTATCTCTTCATATACTAAGACACAGTAACTATTGGGTTGAGTAGCCAGTTCCCTTCCTTGCTGTGTTTACATTCTCCAACTCATATGGCAGGTACCCATTTACAGCTGGGTCAGCTGGAGGACCAGTCATGTCAGGCGAGAAATCGTTTTTGTGTGTCCAGACATGGTTTCGGTCTTGGCACGCTGTAACCCGGTGATAATATGCAAGCTCATCATTATCAATTAGGTTACCGCATTTCTCTACTGCTCTCCTTTCTTCTTTACTTGACAGTTGTTGGTGTTATTATCATAGTCACTGGATAGCATCAAGTGTGCTTTATAGAACAGACTGGTTGTGGTTGTCAAATGGATACATCTATTCGAATATAAAAGAGTGATTCTATAATAGTAATTTTGAAGTTTATGTGATGAGCTAATTTACTTCAGTATCAACAAGAAATTGAATCGCTCACTATGTAACTACAGTAGACCTAACGTGTCGTGTGAACACAGCACCAGTGGACTGCCTGAGGCGTGTTTTGGTTCCACGCTCAACTGACAGCCTGTTAGGCAGCCATAAAGTAGGTGATGTCATGCTGAGACTGTTTCAAAAAAGCATACAGGTCTCGTCTAACCATCTACTCGTAAACTCTGATATTCTGCGAATTTACGTGCATGAGGCTATGATAGTTTATCAACCCACCGGGTAATGTAGGCGGACTCCAGCAACATGGTGTGGACCGCATCGGACATGGTGAGACACGTAGAAAACCATGGTAATCCACTGCATCATACTCCGCTTCCAGTCATCTCGATTCGTCTTGCCACTGGTTTCAAATGAGGCCGACAAGAGAGAGGTTGACGCTTTGCACAACTCCTCCTCACTTTAATAAAAATCCCCAGTGCAAGTCATTTTCACATCCATGAAAATTCACCTGAAGGGAAAAGGTTTTCCCACTGAAAGTCATGGATAGACCACAATCCGCCTACAGTGGTCATTCCATGTCCAAACTATCCAAGAACATTTACAGCTCAAATAGGGCACATTAGCCATCTACAAACTATTAAGCATGGTCATAATTCTAACTGAATTTTCAAAAGTGGATGTAAAATAATGGTCATCTTCACTTGTGATGGACGAACATACATACTTGACTGTTAAGTCAAGGAATTGATGCCTTCTTGACTGTTAAGTCAAGGAATTAATGTATTCTTTACTTGACTGTTAAGTCAAGGAATTGATGTCTTCTTTACTTGACTGTTAAATCAAGAAATTAGTGCTTCTTTAATGGACTGTTAAGTCAAGGAATTAGTATTGTCTTTACTTGACTGATAACTCAAGGAATTGATGCCTTCGTGACTGTTAAGTCAAGGAATTGATGCATTCTTTACTTGATTGTTAACTCAAGGAATTAGTGTCTTCTTCACTTGAGTATTAAGTCAAGAAATTGGTCTTCTTTACTTGACTGCTAAGTCAAGAAATTAGTGTCTTCTTTACTTGACTGTTAAGTCAATTAGTGTCTTCTTTCCCATCGAGGCCAGCACCATGAAGTGATGATGGGGCTTAGTTCAGCCATCGGGGCTGGAAATTAAGACTTTTCGGGCAGACTCACAGTCCTGCCCAAGTAAACAACTTGCTGAAGATGGAGGCAACCAGCCAAAAGGCGCACAATTAATCAGGATGACACGCACAAAACACAGAGTGAACGAAAGAAGAAAAATTGTCTTCTTTACTTGACTGTTAAGTTAAAGAATTAGTGTTTTCTTTACTTGAGTTTTACGTCAGGGATTTAGTGTCCTGTTTAATTATGGGGCAGGATTGAATGACAATGGGTTTTCAGATTATGGTGTGTTTGGTCGCTTGATATTCAGTAATATTGTGATGTCTCAGAATATTGGTGACTTCTTCAATCCACCGTCTTGGTTTTCGTATGCCTTTTTCCGTTTCAATTCTCATGTCATATGCTCTTGCTGCTGAGCAATATGGCTTCAGTCTTATTAAATGGCCATACCATTTCAGTCAGTGTTTTCTTCAATATATTTGACCTCTCTCACTCAGCCTACAAAAACATTAATTACATAACATCGAAGTCTAACCAGTCGTTCAATACTTCTTTAATGTTTGTAGAATGAGTAGCTCTGCAGAAAAATACAGTTGATGTCATGGTAAACAAATGGTGGACAGGAAAATAATACAGTACAACAATTTTTAAAAAGTGTCTGAATAATGTTACATGTACCAATCAACATATACAAAATAAATTAATAAAAATGTCTTGTCCACCCAAGCTAGGGGCCAAGAAGGGAGTAAATAACATGGGACATATTAATATTGAAACAAATTACAAAGTAAAAATGAGAATTATATAATTACTTCATCTATTCTCTATTAAAAATAGTGGCCAAGAGAATAACATCATTTGAATTAAAGTGCTATGGAAGAGTTTTGAGAATATCATGGACAGCAAGGAAAACAAACCAGGTGTTACAAACAATTAACGTCCAGGAAGGGTGGCTTCTGAACACCATATTAAAGAAAAAGCTAGTTTTTTTTCTGTCACATTAAGAGACATGACGGCATGGAGTGTTACTGGAAGGGAAGATAGAAGGCAACAGGGGGAAAGGCCGCCCTTAGAACTAGAAGACAGAAATGATGCCTTTTAGATGTGGATAAATAGAAGAATAAGGAGGACTTCATGGAAAGAGAAGAAAACAAATAAGAGGTTCTATAGCATGTTTCACTAGCTTTGCCCTCAGACAAATGTAATTATTCGACTAACCATCTAACATGTCAACTTTTGCATATGATGTTATTTTTGGTCATGTGATGTATTCTCTCCAGAATGTTGTCTTCCAAATGAACTCCCTGAACCCTTCTCTTGTCTTGGATCAAGCGAATTGCATTCTCCAACGACGTATTCACATTATCTTTAACGTCATCAGTCCATCTTCTTAGGCTGCCTTTTCTGCACCTCCCATGTGCTCTATCCTTCATTATTTTTCTTTCTAAACATTTGTCTCTTTATATGATCAAACATGTGTACGGTAGTTATATTTTTGCTATTGTGTTAGTAACCAACATTCTGGAATCTTCAGATATTTTTAAGTATTTTTTTCTATAGCATTTCATCTGAAAGGCGTTGATCTTCTTTGTCCCTGTTTTACTTAGAGTCCATGCTTCACAACCATATGTTGCAACTGGAAAAATTAAAGTTCTTAGCATTAGCTATTTTCTATTGCATTTCTATTTTGTTGTTTTTTCATATGTTTTTAAAACGTGTTATTTTACAATATGCCATTGCCAATCTCTTCCTTATCTCTACCATGCAGTCTCCTGCATCGTTGATGTTTGCTCCTAAGTGTTCAAATTTATCCATAGGCCCTATACTCTATCTGGGTATTATCTATTCTGATTTTTGGTTGTTGTGTTCTTATATCTGTTGGCATGATTTTTGTGCATTTAAATATAAGTTTTGTGATTTGCTGTATTACTTTGTGTGCTTGATTAGTTGTTCCAATTCTTTTATATCATTTGAAGGAAGCAGTGTCATCTGTGTAGCGTAGTTCAGAGATTTCAAAACCACTGGTGTTTTAAACATGGTAGTCAGTGTTGTGTTTGTCTTCTCTCACATTCCTTATCATATTTTCTGCGTAGATGTTGAACAGTTATAGGGAGAGTATGCATTCGTGTCTCACTCTACCACAAACCTAGAGAATAAAGTTTGAATAATTCATTAGATATTTCTAGGCACAATATTCCCATAGGTTGCCATTACTTTGGACTAATTGTTTTTCTACTAACCACACACTTTATGTTGAAACACTTCTGATGGAGAATTTGAGCATGACACTCCTCATTCTACTCCTGGATCACTTTAAGTAGCAAGACTTTCTCATTCTACTCCTGGATCATTTTTTCATTCTACCCCTGGATCACTTTAAGTAGCAAGACTTTCTCATTCTACTCCTGGATCACTTTCTCATTCTACTCCTGGATCACTTTCTCATTCTACCCCTGGATCACTTTCTCATTCTACCCCTGGATCACTTTCTCATTCTACTCCTGGATCACTTTCTCATTCTACTCCTGGATCACTTTAAGTAGCAAGACTTTCTCATTCTACTCCTGGATCACTTTAAGTAGCAAGACTTTCTCATTCTACCCCTGGATCACTTTCTCATTCTACTCCTGGATCACTTTCTCATTCTACTCCTGGATCACTTTCTCATTCTACTCCTGGATCACTTTCTCATTCTACTCCTGGATCACTTTCTCATTCTACTCCTGGATCACTTTCTCATTCTACTCCTGGATCACTTTCTCATTCTACTCCTGGATCACTTTAAGTAGCAAGACTTTCTCATTCTACTCCTGGATCACTTTAAGTAGCAAGACTTTCTCATTCTACCCCTGGATCACTTTCTCATTCTACTCCTGGATCACTTTCTCATTCTACTCCTGGATCACTTTCTCATTCTACTCCTGGATCACTTTCTCATTCTACTCCTGGATCACTTTCTCATTCTACTCCTGGATCACTTTCTCATTCTACCCCTGGATCACTTTCTCATTCTACTCCTGGATCACTTTCTCATTCTACCCCTGGATCACTTTCTCATTCTACCCCTGGATCACTTTCTCATTCTACTCCTGGATCACTTTCTCATTCTACCCCTGGATCACTTTCTCATTCTACCCCTGGATCACTTTCTCATTCTACCCCTGGATCACTTTCTCATTCTACTCCTGGATCACTTTCTCATTCTACTCCTGGATCACTTTCTCATTCTACTCCTGGATCACTTTCTCATTCTACTCCTGGATCACTTTCTCATTCTACCCCTGGATCACTTTCTCATTCTACCCCTGGATCACTTTCTCATTCTACTCCTGGATCACTTTCTCATTCTACCCCTGGATCACTTTCTCATTCTACTCCTGGATCACTTTCTCATTCTACTCCTGGATCACTTTCTCATTCTACCCCTGGATCACTTTCTCATTCTACTCCTGGATCACTTTCTCATTCTACTCCTGGATCACTTTCTCATTCTACTCCTGGATCACTTTCTCATTCTACCCCTGGATCACTTTCTCATTCTACTCCTGGATCACTTTCTCATTCTACTCCTGGATCACTTTCTCATTCTACCCCTGGATCACTTTCTCATTCTACTCCTGGATCACTTTCTCATTCTACTCCTGGATCACTTTAAGTAGCAAGACAATAGTACTACTCAATTTTTTTTAAGCAGGATATAATCCAGAGATGTGTTGTGTCATGGTTTTATTTGTATCAATGGCCCGACATATCTGATTTCAGCAGTGATATTATTTTTAAATAGGTATGCTAATTTGTAGGCACCACTAATACATACTTCCATAAAGCAAACAGCGACTTCAAAACTTTCACCATTACTTCTCCAGCCAAAGATCAAGATGGAAATCAAAAGACAAGGAAATCATAATATCTACAATTTTTATACCAACACTCTGCTACCAATGTCAAACACGGTCTTTAACAGTTGGTACAATCATTACTTCTTCTTCTCATTCGCAGTTTGACATGTCTACACAGCAAGTTCGGTTTTCTTAATAAATGCTGCTGTATTTGAAAGCTTCTCAGTGCTCCCATACATTTTTCTGTGGATATCCATCTCTGTGGGCCAGTGTTCTTCCCTTAACTGGTTTAGTGTACTGCAGGATATGTTCAGCGGTCTGTGCTACCTGCATCATTACATGTGAAATGAAATGTGTGAGAAATGCTTCATTGGTTACTAAACTAGATAAAATAAGAAATGAAGAAATTAGGAAAATTGTACTGGTAGTTATATATTCTGTATTAAGCCTATCGAAAGACAGCAAGTAAAATGGTTCGGTCACCTTATGAGAGTGAAATCAAACCAAATATAAATTAGAACATATATCCAAATAACTAGATAGAGATTCAAAGGTAGACCAAGAAAATTGTGAATAAAAATCATCAAATTAACCTTGAACAAAATTTGACTCAGCACAACAAAAGTGACACACCTGGCCTTAAAACGACATCTGAAGCTCTTATCACTACACGTAACAGCAAGTGTGGATATGATCAACTATCATTTACCTGGGAATTGACAATAGACTAGTACTCCCAATTTCATCATCAGTACAATGTGGATGTCAGCTTTCAACCCACAAGCAAGTTATACTGAGTTATGTTCACTAATCCCTCTACCAGCAAGCCAACTTATAGTGTCCTTCTTTGATGTCCATCCTCAGCGAAGTTGACGAGTGTGTATAAATCTTGACCTGTCCAGTCTTTGATATTGTCTATCCATTATTTTCCTTTTCCAATTTCTTCCATCCTCAACTGTACCTTGGAATATCATTTTTGCCTGGTAATTATACTTCACGCTCCCCGGCGGAAATCACACACAATATTTGTTGTGGTTATTTGAGAGCGAACGCAGAAGAAAATAGAGATGTGTGCAGGTGTTTAGGAGTCATTGCTTTCAATAGTGTAATGATGAAAACTAGCATGGTTTGGACATGTATGCAGACATGATTCCTTGTCAAAAACAATACTGCAGGGAACTGTCGAGGGTAGAAGAAGCAGAGGAGGACAAATAAAGGCATGGACAGACAACATCAAGGAATGGACTGGGAAAGATATTTACACACTCATCCGCATCGCTGAGGATAGAATTCGCTGGAGGACTCTGTGTGCTGAGGTATCCAATGTGGTACCCCTACGACCCTGAAGGGTTACGGGTTCATTGATTGATTGATACTGTATATAGTGAATTTCTGTCCATTTTATCGGTCCAGACCAAGTTGTTTTAATGTAATTTGACTGTACAGTGATTGCTGTTTCCTTTATTTCTGTGTCCCCAGCTAAATGAGGCCTACAGTTTGAAGGTTCTAGATTGTCACAACACCATGCTGGTTCATTCAGATTTATACAGAAACTAGAACACCTTCAAATACCTCTCCTTTGTATTCTTTCCATTGTTGCCAGGTAGTAAAATTGATTAAAATCAAATTTCAGGTAAGATAGAACAAAATTCTAATGTTATAATAATTACAATAATAATTCTTCTTCTTCTTCTTTCGTTCACTTGAAACATGTCTATATCTGTAATTCTGTCTCCTTAATAAAACTCACTGTCTTTTGTAGTTCATACAGTGTCCCATAGAGTTTTGATTCCAGTGTTGTTTCCTCTGGCCAATATGTCTGCCTCAGCGTTTCATGCTCAGAACACTCTTGAAGTATATGTTTGGCACTCATGGCTGCCTGTCCACATGTACACATGGCTGTGTTGCCAATCTTGAACTTTGTATACATGTGACTACGGAGTCGGTTGTGTCCTGTTCTGAGACGTAGAATTATAACTTGTTCTGGTCTGTTCATAATATGATAGTCATCTTGTGTTGGTGTTTGTGGCTTTCTTATTGACTTGATCATCTGTTTTTTCTGATGGTAGGTGATTGGTATATCTGGTTGGTCTTCGGCAGCACCTTCCTTAGCCAGTTGGTCTGCTTTTTCATTTCCAGGTATTCCACAGTGAGAGGGTATCCACTGCATGGTTATCCTGTACTGGTAAGACAATTCACTAAGTAGTTTTTTCAAGTCTGTTAGTTTTTCAGACTGGAGAGCTTGAAGCACTGACCTTGCATCTGTCAGGAATACCACAGGCTGTAGTTCAGAGTTGGAGTTCAGCAGTTTTTTAGCTGCCACAATAATTGCCTGGATTTCTGCATCATAATTATTGCAGAATTTTCCTGTCGGTGTTCTGATTGTATCTCTAGGCTACAATAATAATAATATAAATATTAACCAAACTGTCAGAGGATATCCGACAAGGTAGAGAGTGTCGCAGCAATAAAAATAAGAAGTGATAACACGCATGATAAAGTATTACTGTCACTGATTACTAATATAATTTTTAATACTTTCTCAAATTTACCAAAAATACAAACATGACCAAAACATAAATTTAATAGTCATTGACTTTTAAACTGGCAAAAAATTCAATTTGGCCATCATGATGACTCTTACATATCTTCCATTGTGTGGTCTTTGCTTCTTTTGCGATGGTTTTAAAAATACTTATCTTCTCATTCAGGATTTGTTTTAGGGAAGATTTCTGTAGATCTCTTTCTTGTTTTCTGTCAGTGAACCAATCACTTCATTCCTTTTATTCTTGTTTTGTGTTTCTTCATCTTTTCGTTCGCAGTTTGACACAGCAAGTCCGCCTGTTTTGTGTTTAATATAAACATTTCCAGAGAGTGAATATGTTGTTACTGTTTTATTTGTGCCATGTAAAATAGCACATTCTTCTTTCACTTTCTCCAGTTGAAGTCAGACACTGATATGGATTCCATCAATGAACTGTACTATGGTTACCAACCTGAGACAGAGATGTATAGCTTGTCCATCAGAACTGTTTCATATGACCATATTGTCCTCGTATGGAGTAGTACAGAGCACAGTTCTGTAAAATTTGTTCTGCATTTTCTGGAGATTAGGTGCACATATCAGTGTCACCATCTCCAAATCTCTCGTACGTGTTGAGTCTGTTGTGGCCATTCTCAGTCTAAAAATGAATGTTTGTTCCTTCCTCCCAAGTATGTAGATAGGATCATTTTTTTGCTGCATTGGCATTAAGTTCCACTCCATGTTAATGGGAGTTCTGAAAATGAAGTAAATATAAATTGTCCTCTGGCTTCCTACTTATATTTACTTGTATAAACAATTATTCGAAGCAAAATTGTATTGTCTATATATGTTATCCATGTTTACAAGAAGTCCTATTGGCCCTTGTATAACTAATACGGATATTATGTTATATGTTTGTTGTTACTGAGGATATTTCAATACCTGTACGGGATGTTTGTTGTTGTTGTAATAGTCCTTGTCTCGATCTGTCCGTTCTGGTGACTTTGTGTGCACGGTTTGAATGGCTTGATGAAATCGCATCTTTTTTTGGAGATGCGGTTAGTCAAGTACGGAAGAACGCGTGTTCAATAGTTGCTAGGCGATTTGGTGCCGTTGAACGGACTGGTTCAATTCCCGTTAGTCTCAAGAATTTCTGAAAATGAACTAAATTCATCTGTTGTTAGCAGTTACTTCCCATTTTTGCTAGCAGGTCTGCTGTCTCATTTCCCCTGATTTGTGCATATTCTATTTTCGGCATGCCTTTGGTTCAGGTCGAATTTCTTAGCATGTGTAGCTTTTCAATCTGTCGACAAGGGTGGAAAGTATGTCATCTCCATATGACAGTTCATCACCCACTGGCACGGTTCTCTGGCCAATGTTTCTCTGGGTGTTAATTTCAGGGATGGAAATGATAGACAAAAGAGTTGGACTTTGGTCAACTATGTGTCTCAAATGAGGTATGGAAGCTGCATAAAGGCATCATCAGAATGCACACACAACATGTACAGCCTGAACAGAATACAACCACTACACACTCCAGGGTACCGGATGTGCACTCATCCCTATGAAACTGTTGACCACCACCTTTTTGAATGCTCACCTCTGGATGGTGCCAGTAAAATGTTTCTCCCTCCAGGGCCAGATAAATGGAACATATTATATAGAACAAAACAACAGCTCACAAACACATGCATATATCACACAATGGAATTGGGTCAAAGGGTATGAGCCCATGGACAGCTGGATCAGCAACCAACCAATCATGTTTATAGAAAACATCTATATAGTTTTTAAAAAAGGGTTCAAAAGTCATAGAGGATTGACTTCACTGTACTCTGCTTCCCATATGTACTCTGTCACTCTCAATGAAGCGGCACGCTGCCTTCCGAGAGTACCACTCATAGCATTAACTTCGTAGCTTCAAGTTATAATCACAAGGATCTCCAAAAAAATCTACCTTGCAAACAAGATGACACGAGCCGGATTCGAACCAATGACCTCTTGAACACAAGGTGAACAGCTTAACTATTACAATGAAGTTAAACCAGTCCATTTCATTAAAGCTTTGTTGTCCTCTAGTTATCATTCCCATTTATGTTAAGTTTATGATGGTTTTTTTTGCATCTTACAGTCAAGAAGCAAGCCAGTATAAAATTTCAATAGACTATGAACCGTTAAGAAGCAGCTTCTCCTGTGACTGATTTTGCAGATTTTGGATCTGCAGGGGCGAGAGCAGAATATACACGACAGATCCAAGTTTAAAGGTGCTGATGCTTTACATCTGTCTTGCTTGTTCGCTCAGGGTCACTTTCAGATGATTGGATGCCTTGATGCATGCTGTATCTCATATTGTATGATCTTCAGTTATTTCTTCCCGTGAATTAGTTTTACGAACAGTAAATAAATATACGGCAACTTTCTATAATAACAGCTTCAGAATTCTTCATCTGGAATAGGTGGATTCATTAATGTATGTATTAATTAGAGATCACAGAATAACCAGGTGAGGTTTTCCCGATACAACACTGCGACAGGATTAGCAATCCGACAGTAAGTCGCTCGTAGAAAATGGAGGGTTTCCCGGAGACAAACCAGCTGTCTCCTAAATACTATCCCTGACGCCAAAAGGCAATAAAGGGTTTCAGCGAATAGATAGACAGCTTCACAACTAAGGAAAAATAGCCATATTACAGGCTTATACTCTCAACATGATGGACTATTAATATCTAATTTCAGGAACATCTTTGAAAACAAGGGGGGAAAGTCACACAAAGTATAAGCTACTTACAAACATAAATAAACTATTAGGCAACTCCATTATAACAATTTAACAGAAATTTGTTATAGGTCTATAGAATACAAACAATAAAGAATAAATATAATTGGGAATTTGAAATGTGTTGTTAAATAAGGAAATTTGTTATAGGCCTATACAATACAAACAATAAAGAATAAATATAATTGGGAATTTGAAATGTGTTGTTAAATAGGGAAATGTTATAAATAGATGCACTATAGAGATTCTCGCCCGTGTGTTGCCGGGGCCCGGAAGGGGAGCAAAGAATAGCAACAATGTTTACCTTCCACGAATGTCGTAAAAGGCGACTAAGGAGGTTATGGGATAGGGTCAGCGACCCAAAGCCATGCTGAAGTCGGATGTGTCAGGCCAAAAGGCACAGATATTGCAGCAATGCTGTAAACCATGACACAACGCATTCCATTCTCCGGACTACATCCTGCTAATCTGCAGGAGTTTGAGAACGAACACAGACGAAGAAGAAGAAGAGATATTCTACTGTATTTCATTAAATAACACCTTCCCAGCGGTTGAATTTTTAGAAATCAGAACTACTAATACATTAAATATTCATGTAAGAGAAGAAGAACAATCATTGGCATTTGTTGCAATAATTTATTCTTATGAATACCACAATGTAAATGCGTTCTATTGTTTTTAATTTATATTTCATATACTGGAAAAATCCACATTTTTCGGATCAAATGTTCAGGTAATTAAATTTAGTCATAACTTTGATTTGGGAACATTCTCCAGCACATTTTTAGCTTACTTAACCAGGAATATACACAAATATTTTGTGTTCTAGAATATAACCAAGATTGTACTGGAACACCCAGGTGATACAAATGTAAATAAACATGATAGTGTACATGTAAGCAAATACAGATGTAATGATGAAACAAGTACAGTACAAGCGATGTCATGGACAACAAGTACATTTCATGTTCGATAGCATCTCTGTGGAAAAAAACAAAAAAACTCATGACATGATAAGACTACGATGCCAGCAAATGTGATGTTTGATACCATCGATTGATAAAATAAACACACAAAACTGCATGATACAGATACCAGCAAATGTGATGATATCTCTTGATAGAAAACCAGACATTATGATAAAACTACTACATACCTGCACATGTGATGTTTGATATCATCTCTTGAAAAGAAATCAGACATTATGACAAAGCTACATGATATGATGTTTGATATCATCTCGTTGAAGAAACTAGAAAAGACATAAACTACATGATACCTGCACATGTGATGTTTGATATCATATCTTCAAAAGAAATCAGACATTATGACAAAACTACATGATACCTGCACATGATATTTGATAGCGTCACTTGAACACAAATCGACATTATGACAAAACTACATGATACCTGCACATGATATTTGATAGCGTTACTTGAACACAAATCGACATTATGACAAAACTACATGATACCTGCACATGATATTTGATAGCGTCACTTGAACACAAATCGACATTATGACAAAACTACATGATACCTGCACATGTGATGTTTGATATCATATCTTCAAAAGAAATCAGACATTATGACAAAACTACATGATACCTGCACATGATATTTGATAGCGTCACTTGAACACAAATCGACATTATGACAAAACTACATGATACCTGCACATGATATTTGATAGCGTCACTTGAACACAAATCGACATTATGACAAAACTACATGATACCTGCACATGATATTTGATAGCGTCACTTGAACACAAATCGACATTATGACAAAACTACATGATACCTGCACATGTGATGTTTGATATCATATCTTCAAAAGAAATCAGACATTATGACAAAACTACATGATACCTGCACATGATATTTGATAGCGTCACTTGAACACAAATCGACATTATGACAAAACTACATGATACCTGCACATGATATTTGATAGCGTCACTTGAACACAAATCGACATTATGACAAAACTACATGATACCTGCACATGATATTTGATAGCGTCACTTGAACACAAATCGACATTATGACAAAACTACATGATACCTGCACATGTGATGTTTGATATCATATCTTCAAAAGAAATCAGACATTATGACAAAACTACATGATACCTGCACATGATATTTGATAGCGTCACTTGAACACAAATCGACATTATGACAAAACTACATGATACCTGCACATGATATTTGATAGCGTTACTTGAACACAAATCGACATTATGACAAAACTACATGATACCTGCACATGATATTTGATAGCGTCACTTGAACACAAATCGACATTATGACAAAACTACATGATACCTGCACATGATATTTGATAGCGTCACTTGAACACAAATCGACATTATGACAAAACTACATGATACCTGCACATGTGATGTTTGATATCATATCTTCAAAAGAAATCAGACATTATGACAAAACTACATGATACCTGCACATGATATTTGATAGCGTCACTTGAACACAAATCGACATTATGACAAAACTACATGATACCTGCACATGATATTTGATAGCGTCACTTGAACACAAATCGACATTATGACAAAACTACATGATACCTGCACATGTGATGTTTGATATCATATCTTCAAAAGAAATCAGACATTATGACAAAACTACATGATACCTGCACATGATATTTGATAGCATCACTTGAACAGAAATCAAGACATTATGAGACTATATGATACCAGACATTATAACACTTCCAGCTCTCATATCTACCAGATTTCACCTTTCACTACAGTTGAGCATATTTCCTCAGCGAACATCCTACATCTTGTGCAATCTTTAACTATTTATCCCAGTTCTTTCCATGCTCCATTCATTCTACGTATCTGTTATATCTTTCCTCCAAGTATTTCTTAGTCTCCTATTTTTCTGTGATTTTCTGTTGATCTTCTAATGTATGTCCTATCCATTTCCACAGCCATCCCTTGAGATCTCTCTACTGATGCCTTGGTTAGTTCTTTGATTAAGTGCCTCATTGACGATTTTGTGATAGCATTTCAAACATTCTACTCTATGCAGGTACATTGATAAAATTTGTAGCTTGAAAGGCTGTCCCTTTCGTTGTTCCACATGCAGTGTTAAATGGCGCAGAATCTTGTGTAAAGAGGAGAAATTCAGTAACTCAACAATAGAGAATAGCTAGAAAATCACAGGTTAACCAAAAACCATCTACATTTCACCAAGTGGTCAAAACTGTCCAAGGATATTTGTGGCCAGATAGGGCTCATTAGCCATCAATGAAAGTCAAGGTTATAACTGAATTTTTCACTGAATTTCAAAATTGGATGTAACAAATGGTCATCATCACTTGAATGGACGAACAACAACAACATGTAAGCTCTCATATAGTAAGTAAAGTTTTACCTTATTCATACCAAAGACATAGCTTGCAACATGGTTTTAGGTATGTGTTTTTCATTGACCAGTGGTACATCAACAGATGTGGTCATCATCATGCCAGCCACCTTTACTTTCTCCAGATGATCTGATAACCATTTCCTTAGACTTGTTGATCTAGGTAATTTTTAAATACACTGGAATCCCTCTACAGCGAAACCTTTTTCGAACAAATTTCCTTATTTAAAAACACTTTTCAAAATCCCTAATTATATTTATTCTTTATTGTTTGTACTGTACATAGCGAATTTCTGTTATTACATACATTTTTTTGTCGGCCCAGGCCATGTTGTTATAATGGGATTTTATTGTATATCAAGTTCAACTGGGAATTGAACCTTGGAACATCTAACTAGGATCTAGTGCACTAAACACTGAGCTTCCACAGCTCTCCTATACTACATTTATGTTTTTACCAGTTGAGCTCATGGTCTCCATGGATGAGGAAGAGATACAAATCAGTGAACAATGCACATTTTTCTGTTGTGGCAGACTCCTAGGTTGCTGGGAATAGTAGGTATGCCATTACACAGATGGGACAACAGATTTGACAGAAGAATGACAAACTAGTTGACCCAAACATATGGGCTGTACTCCTAGAAGGATGTGATAATCCTGGGATTTTGTCACACTGAAATGCCTCCCTTCTTGAACAAACCATACATCCATAAACTCTCCTTAACACAACCATGCATTTGAGTGTCACATCAGTTACTCAACTTTGGAGGACCTATGCTTTTACATTACTGCGACACCCTCCACTTTGTCGGACACCTTCCGACCATTTAGTTATTTATATTTGCTATTGTAAGAATTAATATCGACTGTTAACTTATAACTAAAGGAATTATTTCATCATCATCACCAGTTGAGTTAAATTGACTGTATTGTCATTCAGAAGACCATTGGGTGACCAGTCTCTTTCAACAGATGCTCAAGTTATGCTCCTTCTGTTGTTCACTGGATACAGCCACATTTTTGACACCACTACCTACATTTCTAATGTTATTTGACAACATATCCCTGCAGTCCCAGAATGATTGCCTCACCTTCAGGAGAACTATGAACAGTGAATATCATACCTTACGTAAGCCCATAATCTATCAGGGATGGGATACCACATTGGACAAAACACAAGAGTTCATCAATTTATATCTTCAGCGATGCAGATTGGTGAGGATAAATCCTGACCTGTCCTCTCTTCATGTCTGTCCATGATTTTCTTTATTCCCCCTGCTTCTTCCACCCTCAACTGTTCCCTGTAGAATCATTTTTTGACAATATTAGCATATATGTCCAAACCATGCAAGTTTTCATCATTTCACTATTGAAAGTAATGTTTCTTGTGAACACATATACATTTCTATTTTACCGTATTTCTTATGTACACATTTGTCTTATATTCTCCATAGGAGGTACATAGAATTGATCTGTAGCATTTGTATTTGAAGACTTGTAACCGTCTCTCTATATTCACAGTGAGTGTTCAACTCTCACAACCATACAACACAAGTCAATAAATATCAAATTATAGTTGCTCCCGTGTGTTGCCGGGCCCGAAAGGGGAGCAAAGAATAGCAACTGTTTACCTTCCACGCATGTTGTAGAAGACGACTAAGGAGGTTATGGGATGGAGTTGGCTGTCCCATCCCATATAGGCTCAGTGACCCAAAGCAGTGTTGAAGTCGGATGTGTCAGGCCGAAAGGCGCAGATATTGCAGCAATGCTGTAAACCATGACACATCGCATTCCGTTCTCCGGACTACATCCTGTTAATCTGCAGGAGTTTGAGAACGAATGCAGAAGAAAAAATTATAGTTGAAATCATATGTGCTGAAATCTTGTAATACCATTTCAGACTCATCAATAGCAGCTTTTAGTGAAACAAATGTCATGCTTTTCGTCGTGTTTCATATATCTGCTGCAATGCCTGTGTCTTTCAGCCAGTCATATCCAACTTCAGATGACATTTTGGAATCACTATCTACAAGATGCTGTTGTTACCCTAGGCCTAAAACTCCTTAGACATCATAAAATAAACAATGCAGCTCACAATTACTATTAATGTATTATTTTCTACATTTTTGTGGACTCTTGCAAAATATAGGTGAGCGCTGTATTGAAATGCAGATAACAAGATTATGGATGCAACTATTGGCTGCATACAAATTTCTATGTTCTGTTTGTTTTGATACCTGGGAACTACAAGCAATCGTGCTTTTGTATTATTTTGTACTATGGGGAAGTTTCACTAGATTTATTTTATATTCAGAAAACTTCCAATTCTAAGCAGCATGTAATTTTCTTTAGTAGAAGTCTCCTACTCCGAGAGGGTATATTTCTGGGAGTTGTGAGGCTTTTCTACCTTTCCGCATGTTGTAGAGCTAGAGCTATGAGCTTTGATTCTCCTGCCGAACATCCATTTCCTGTCAGATGTGTTCATAGCACCCCAGCCTGTCCTGGTGGAGAAACAAGTTACGCATTCCCCGCCATTCAAGGGGGCTCTCCAATAATGCAGGGCTAACAAATTTGCTTGATTCTGGGCTCTCCCAAACTTGTCACATCCTGCACAGAGCTAATCTAATTTCCACCAATAACAATTTCACTGCCGCTGATGGCAAACATTGTCAAAGCAGACAGTCCAATAATGAAGGGCTAACAAATTTGCTTGATTCTGCGTTCACCCAAATCCTGCACAGAGCCGCTTTTCACCACACCCCATTGTACCTATTCATAGGTCAGACACACCATGTGCACCTGTTCATAGCTCAGACATTCAATACATATTGGTTTCACTATTCTATTCTACTTTGTTGCTGGGATGTCATTGTGATATCAATAATTTTATCACATTAAAGCGTACACATTTAATAACAGAAGACTTATCATGAACTCCTGACCCACAAAAACGAAAAACTGCTATTACACTGTAAATAGAAGTCAATCAGAAAGTTGTATTTCTGTGAACAAGAAATCTAATTTCTGCTAATACAACTTTCGCTGCGGCTGACATAAAAAGTAATCGAAGCAGAAAATCTCTTTTACTGCCACTGACTTTTTTTTTGGAATCATTTGTGAATATAACGTTTTGAGCTGATTTTTTTAATCGTAGCAGTCATTTATATTATAATTAATAGTCATAATTATTCAGTCCAGCACTTCCCACATATTAAAAATGTCATTCCAACACGGCAGTCAGTGAATGAATGGATTTAGAGCCAATAATCCAAGATTTAATGATTTTATTACTTTTTTCTATAAACATTCAAAATGGGTGACGTAGCAGATGATATCAATTTCCAAAATGACTCTGATTCAGATTTTTTAATGAAAAATGACAATAAAACAGAATCAGATACACAACTCTCGCCAAGACGGATGTGTTCGGCCATTGGTGAAAATAAAACGGAAACACAATGCATTTCCATTCCCTGGACTGTATCCTGATGAAATCTAGTAGGACCATGATCCTGCTACAAGGAGATCCAGCGGAAGTTTGAGAATGAACGCTGAAGAAGAAGATATAGAACTAAACTATAATTCAAGTAATAGATAGCTCTGCTGGTGCAAATGTGAGTGATGGATTCCCACTAAAAAAATGGGATGGTGGCTAGACAAAATCCTGCATATAATAAATAGAAATGAAGCATTTTCTATAAAAGCTTGAGAGAAACTTTTTGAAAGCTCATTCATATCTGAACGTCTTCTGAAAGTCTTAAACTTTGTTGGTTGGTTTTTAATGAATTAAAAAAATAATCACCTACAAGACTCATGCCCAAAAAAATGGTGTGGGAGTGAAAAATACTTTGCTGAAAAGGAAGTGGTAGTGAAGAGCTAACCTGCGAACTAATTCATAAACTACCCAACAGAACATCATCAATAATAATCCTGACAGAGTCTCAACTCTCGATGGAACAGTCCTGACAGAGCCTCAAATGTTGGCGAAACAGTTCTGGCAGAGCCTCAACTGTCGATGGACCAGTCCTGGACCTCAACTGTCAATGAAATGACCAAAAAATAATCTTAACTGAACTTCATGTGTCAATAAAATATCCCCAACTGAACCTCATATCAATAACAGCCTTGCAAATATGACAGCAGAACATATCCTACAAGAATGTCCCCAGTATGCAGACCTGAGAAACAAGACATGGCCCACCCCAATCAGTGTTGAAGAGAAACTGTATGGCACAGTGGACACTTTAAAACAGACAGCAGCCTATATCATAGAATCCGAAGTCCCAAACTGACTGAGTAATGATCGCCGAAGAAGAAAGAAAAATATCAATAACATATCCTTACAATCCCAACAGCTGATAACACTAACAGAGCCATATATGTCCACAACACTGGTGCAGAGTTCAACATTTATGCCTACAGCTGGTTTATCAGTGTAGTTTTGGTTTCTGAGCAGATGCCATAGTACTCTGGGCAAACCTAAAAGTGCTCAGTCTCCCCTAGAGGATAACAAAGTGTGTGCATGCTGATGGTTATTATCACTCACTGATTAGACACTCATCACTGTCCTGCTCATGGTTACTATGACTCACTGGTTACACAGACCATCACTGTCTTGCTGATGGTTACTATCACTCACTGGTGGTTACACAGACCATCACTGTCCTGCTGATGGTTACTATCACTCACTGGTGGTTACACAGACCATCACTGTCCTGCTTATGGTTATTATCACTCACTGGTCAGACACTTATCACTGTCCTGCTGATAATCAATGACACAATGGTCAGACACTTATCACTGTCCTGCTTATGGTTACTACCACTCACTGGTCAGACACTTATCACTGCCTTGCTGATAATCAATATGACACACTAGTCAGACACACTCATCACTGCCCATTTATGCTCGTATGAAATGTAATATAGAATTAATTCAATCCCAGTAAAGATGAGCTATTAATTGCAGTTCCTACATAAAATAGAGTGGTTGTTACCATGTTCCCTATTACTGAACTGCCCACAACTGACTAATCATCAAATGTCCAAAATTGGTTTGTTAATGTGTGTCTCTCTATACACGTAACTAGTGAATCATTGCTGGAATTTCACAACTGGTTTGTCATAGATGATGTTCCCAACTGGTTTGCCATCACTGATGTTCATAACTGGTTTGCCATCACTGATGTTCATTAACTGGTTTGCCATTGCTGGATGTCCACAACTGGTTTTGTCTTCACCGATGTCCACGGCTGAGTTGCCAATGTTATGTTCACACCTAGTTAGTCATCGCTGATGTCAATAGATAGTGTGGCACTGATAGCACCCACAACTGGTATTTAAACACTGCTAGTATATCAGTGATGTCAATGACTAGTATGTTGTCATCCCTAACAATCTATAACTAGTATGTTGTCATTACGGACATCCATAACTAGTATGTTGTCATCCCTAACTAGTATGTTGTCATCCCTAACATCCATAAAAAGTATGTTGTCATCACTGACATCCATAACTGTATGCCATCATTACTGACATCTATAATTTGTATATTGTCATCCCTAGCTGGTATTTTGTCATCAATGACATGCATAACTATTATGTTGTCATCCATGACAAACATAACTAGTATGTTGTCATCCCTAACTATTATGTTGTCATCCCTAACTATTATGCTGTCATCACAAACATCTATAACTTGTATATTGTCATCCCTAATTGGTATGTTGTTATCACTGCCATCCATAACTGGTATGTCAACATTGCTGTACATTGCAATGTAAGTGATATCAATAATCTGTATGTTATAATTATTGGAGTCCACAACCGGTCCGATAACACTGGTATGAGAATGTCAATGTCTATGTAATTTCTAACAATTATACAGCCAGATTACATTTTATCAAATAACACTGCTGATTAATAAGTAAAAATGACATTAAAAATAAGTTTTAAGAAACTGTAGACAGTCTATGACTTCATGCAAAAAATAAATATAAATCGTGAACAAATGAGTGACGACTGCCCTATCTTGCTGGCGGATGACAGCAAGACTAATGTCAGCAACAACAATCTGCAGCACATTGACATAGCATACACAACAAAAGTAACTGGACATGAATATCTCAAACTTTCAGTCTGTTTCAGTGGAACACTAAAGAACGAAGAGAAGAAGGGAGAGAAGAAGGGGAGGGAGAAGAACAGTATAATCCAATGGCCACATATCAACAGCAGCGCTTGGAGCCAGGTTCTTGCTGGCTCACATTAACTCCGAGTGGCTCCGATATTCTGCCTGGAGTCTGAAATAAAGGATGTGCTACATTAGAACAGCAGAAAATATAAATACAGAGTCATTATAATGTTACTTCACCACATAACAATACACTGTTCAATTATTTGTGTTGTAATAAAACATTATTATGCTACTTCACCAAAATAACAATACAGCTCCCTGTTCAATTATTTCTTCTTCTTCTGCATTTGTTCCCAAATTCCTGCAGATTAATATTATATAGCCAGAAAAACAGAATGTGTTATCACAGTGTACAACATAGTTGTGATATGTGTCTTTTGCCTGACATATCTGACTTCAGCATGACTTTGGATCACTTGGACTCTCACCACGAAAAGTACCATAATCATCTCTTATGACATACATGGCAAGTAAGTTTCACGGTTCCCATTTCAGACCCTGGCACTGCACAGGCATATTTTATTCACATTCTGATTAGTTTTTATCAGTGTTTGTTCTCAAACTCCTGTTGGATCTCATTTGCAGCAGGTAAATGGTCCCACTATGTTTCCTGCAGGACATCCCAGAAAATGGAGATGTGTTCTGCCTATAATTTTATTCGCACGAATAGCTTGATACATCCGTCTTAGGCGGTAGTATTTAAGATGTTCTGTGTTTTACCAGTTCCACTAAACGGTGGGTGTCTATAGTCATATCACAAGTAGGCCAGCTGTGGATAGCAGCCTATTTAACAGCAATATCACCACTGCACATTGGCTGCCTACACAATTCAAATGCTATCCACGGCCAACTGTTCAAAATTGGGTGCTAGCATTCACACAACACATTTATGTATTGAAGAGTTCAGAATGAGCCAACATCACATCGAATAGCACAGGTGAAAGAATATTTTAAAGTTGTTTTCTTCTACATTTGTTCTCAAGCTCCTGTAGATCAGCAGGATGTAGTCCAGAGAACAGAATGTGTTGTGTCATTGTTTACAGCGTTGCTGCGTTATATGCGCCTTTTGGCCACACACGTCCAACTTCAGCATGACTTCTGGGTCACTTTTACCCTATATGGGATAGAACAGCCAATTCCATCCCAAAACCTCCTTAGTTTCCTCTTATGACATGCGTTACAGGTAACAGTGTTTCTTCTTCAGCACTAATTCTCAAACTCCTGGATCTCTTGTAGCAGGACAGTGATCCAACTAGATTTCCAGTAGGATGTAGTCCAGAGAATGTAAATGCATTGTGTCATCATTTTCGTTGCACCAATGGCCCGACACATCTATCTTCAGCGGTACACAGTGTTGCTATTCTTTGTTCTTATCTCAGGCCACAACAACACACAGTTGGAGTTAATAACAATAGCCACCACCACTTTTGCATCATCACAAGTCATATTTTGCCTCATTTGATGTGGACTACTGTGGCAACCACCACTTTTGCACCATCACAGGTCGGTATTTTGCCTCATTTGATGTGGACTACTGTGGCAACCACCACTTTTGCACCATCACAGGTCGTATTTTGCCTCATTTGATGTGGGCTACTGTGGCTATGACAACAGAGACGAAAGCGACAAAAGATCAAATATATGTGACTATGGTTAGCTATCAACGTGTTGACCAGTGGGTAGGTACAGGAACCAGTTCTCTTGTACAGCCGACTGACTATACTATTGATATGGTTACAGATGTAAAACCAATGTTCTAACCTCTCGGCTATGCACTACAGTAGCCACGTTTCATTAACACTGATTTCTTTAAATTGGAAGTAGCAATCTGTTTTATTCAGCGGATAAATTCAAGAATTCTCTTTTGGGATGGGGCCAACAAACTTTTATATGAACTACATAGCTTCAAGCAGTAATCCCAAAAGATTTAAGAAAAAATCCACTTTGCAAACAAGACATTCCAAGCAGCATTTGAACATGCACACAGGGAACAGCTGAACCACTATGTCTGAGAGATTTACAATATTATGCAATGCACACAATGTTTGTTGTTAGCCATCAGGATTTACTTCTCTTTTTAAAACTTTTATTTAGCAAAATATATTATAGGTTGGCTACGGTAACTTGCTATTTGATAAGCCTATAGTCATTGCATATAGTAAATTTCAATCAGCCTGTGACGAAAACGGATGTGCTGGACCTCAGATGTCCTGACCACAATTGGCCAACCAAGGTGCAAATAACACAGTTCTACTGTGGAGCTTGCAGCACAACGTACTTCACGCTCCGGCGGAAATCACACAACATATTCGTTGTGGTTATATGAGAGTGAACGCTGAAGAAGAAGACGAATGAGCCTGCATATCACTAACAATTGCTTAGTTGGCAGACATTGGCCCATGGGTCATATATTACTGAAGCCAGTTTGAAATCCATGAAATGTGGAAAAGAAATGCCTGTGCTCTGTTATTGACCTAATTCTGTAATTCTGACAATTGGTGATATATGAATGCTGATATAAGATAGGTGATGACCAGTGTGGTCAATGGTTGGACTATCACTATATGATTTTATGATATTACTTTGATCATTAAAAGCAGTTACCTTGTTGAGAATAGCCTGTGCCAAGCTCATGAAAGCCTTTTCCACATTGATGTTAGCCTTAGCACTGGTTTCCAGGAATGGTATGTTGTGTTCTTTGGCAATCTGAAATAGAAAAATAACAACTGCCCTGTGTAACTGGATACAAGGATTGAGGGTCAGACAAATATGCATATATATATATATATATATATGAAGTGCAGTAAATCCCTTTTTAATCAGGCCCTATATTAAGCAGAAGTATGTCTTCAGCTTTTTTTATTTTCCGGTCCAATTTTTTTGTAACTGAAATAAAATATTAATTCTTAAGGACTGAATTGTCTGCTGCACCAATGGAAATAATAAATGTCTTTACACGAAAAAGTTCCAATGTTCAGAAATGCATGCCTGGAGTACCCTTGAAAACAATCTAAGAATTTTGGGAGACCAGTGTAGTCTTTCCACAAACAGATTAAACAATCCTACCCGCCTTAGAAGTGAGATAAGAGGGTGGAGTTTTATAACACTGTAACACTGAAGATTACATCAAAACATGCAAAATGAAACTGACACAATGGATATTGATGTCTTATTTGAGAATTTTGGAAAAAGTTGGAAATGAGATGAGGATGAGAAGGAAGAGAAAGAAGAAGAGGACAAAGGAAATTTGGGTTGTAAGAAGAAAAGTATAATGATGCCTTATCAAGATGTTATCAAAAGTTTAAAGGAACTACAGCAATATTTACTACAACGGGGGATGATCCGAATGTGCTTAATCTGATTTTTCAGTCTAAAGTCTATGTTGAAAGTCAGATAAACAAGTGTGTACACAATGTGCAGAAAGTCAGATAAACAAGTGTGTACACAATGTGCAGAAAGTCAGATAAACAAGTGTGTACACAATGTGCAGAAAGTCAGATAAACAAGTGTGTACACAATGTGCACAAAGTCAGATAAACAAGTGTGTACACAATGTGCAGAAAGTCAGTCAGACAAGATAAATAATATAACAAAAGAATATCTGGGAAAAGGCCAAAGGTGGACCAAGAAAACAGTGGATAGAAAACATCAAGATAACCTTGAACAAACATGGACTTAATGCAACCAAGGTGAAACATCTAGCCTTGGAACGACAGCTTAAGTTTCCACCCCTACACTTAGCGGCAAGTGTGGATACGAACAACCACTATTCACCTCAGGATAGACAATGAGGATATTTCAAATGAAAACATTAAATCTTTTTAGAAATTAGAATAACCATGAAATTGTCTTGTAACCACCAAGAGAGCCTTGAACAAACATGAACATAATGTAACCAAGGTGACACATCTTGCCTTTGAAAGACAACTTAAGTTCCCACCCCTACACTTAATGGAAAGTGTGGATACAAACAACCATCATTCACCTAGGGATAGACAATGAGGATGCTTCCAATGAAAACCTTAAAAGTTTTATAGAAATTTGAATAACCATGAAACTGTCTTGTAACCAATAATACTGTTGTTAGGGATGTCACAAGTGTTATGCACTCTTAGTGCACATAAACAAAGTGATGTCATAATGGTAGTTTGAAGATGGCCGTCCCACTATTGACATGTTCCTGAATGTAGAAACACTATCTGATCATAAACAAGTCTTTATAGACAATGCATCTTTAAAGAAGCATGCTAGGAATGACTATGGAGTGCTGAGAAAAATACATGAGACCTAAAAGTAACTAAAAACAAACAGTTGAACAGTACTTACAGATTCCCCACGAGCAGTAGGCACTTGCCTCTTGTCATCCATGTCACATTTGTTACCAAGGATCATCTTCTCAACATCTTCATTTGCATGCTGAGAACAAACAAACATCATGACATCAACAACATTCACAGCAAGCTGGTTACCATATATATAATACACTTAAAATAAACAGACATAATAATAAAGTTGTCAAAAAAACTATGACAAATAATATGGCATAAACACAAGTTGCCTTTTTATGATTTTGATGTCCAAAGACAATACGGAGCACAGTATAGTGAGCTTTCTTACTATCACCGGGTTACAGCATGCCAGGTTCGAAACCAATTCTGGACAAAAGAAAGTAGTGACTGATATGATTTCTCACCTGACACAAACCGCTCCTTTAGTGGACCCAGCTGTAAATTGGTACCTGACGCATGAGTTAAAGGCTGCAAGGAAGGGAACTGGCCACCCCACCTAATAGTTGTTACGGCTTAGTACATGAAGAGTTATCTTCATCCCAGATGGCAGGTTGCTGTCATGGAACCTACCTTTACAGGCAACCAGAAAAGAAGCCTACTACTCGGGGTAAATTTTAGGTTTTGTGGCTTTTCTACCTCTCTGCAACATGCAGAGTTGGAGTCATGGGATTCATTCTTCTTTTTCTTCTTCTGCGTTTGCTTTCATATAAACACAACAAATATATCATGTTATTTCTGCCAGGAGCGTGCAGTACGTTGTGCTGTAAGTTGGGATTCAGTTCTTCCAATCATCCTACCTATCAGGTGTCCAACACAGCCATGTGTACATGTGGACAGGCAGCACAGAATGCCAAACATATACTTCAAGAGTGTAAGAAATGTTGAGGCAGACATATTGGCCAGAGGAAACATCACTGGAATCAAAGCTCTATGGGCCACTGTATGAACTACCAAAGACAGTGAATTTTATTCAGGAGACAGAATTACAGATATAGACATGTTTCAAGTGAATGAAAGAAGAAAATCAGGCGTCTATAACATCCCAGCGCAGGGCCATGGTAACTGGGATGGATGGACCTTAGCCCTAATGCTAACCATAACCTTGACCCTAAGGCTAATCCTAGATTTGTGTAGGTGCTGTTGTCTTCGAGTTAATGAAATTAATTGTATTACTTACATAATAAAGAAGACTTCACATATTTATCATACAGTTATTTTATCTAGGGAATCCTCATGTTATCAACGGAGACCCATTTGGGACAATACCAATTACATTTTTTTGCTTTAAGGATCATTCTGCATAAGTACCAAAATTTGATTTTAAAAAACAGCAAATGAAGAGAACAAGAAAGATGTCAACAAAACTAATAAAATGCAATAACAAATATAGGATAGCCAAGAGATAAATCTCTTTTCTCGAGTAGATTGGTTACCTCATCAATATTACGTAGCCACTTGGAGATGTTATCAAAGCTCTTGATGTTGGTGATGTCATACACTAG
Organism: Meghimatium bilineatum; assembly: GCA_034231615.1. Taxonomy (NCBI): domain Eukaryota; kingdom Metazoa; phylum Mollusca; class Gastropoda; order Stylommatophora; family Philomycidae; genus Meghimatium; species Meghimatium bilineatum. The sequence continues at coordinate 33,630,852 of CM067315.1, read as the reverse complement.
CATGATGCCCATTGAGCCTCTGTAATAGGAGGTTGTGATGGTGTGGAAACGCTCCTGTCCGGCTGTGTCCCTGTCACACAAAAAACAGCCATGTCGTCATATTGACTGTGTGATAAAATTTAAGCTAACATAGACACATTGTAAAATCTCACTATAACAACTTAGTTCGGATCAAGGACATTTGCTGTATACTGTACAAACAATTAAGAATAAATTTAATTGTGGATTTCTGAAAAATAAAAAAATTGGTAGCATATCCTGTTCACGATGTAGCTACAAATCCAGCATTTTTTGGCTGTATTTATTCTCTAGACAATATAAATATGCTCCGTAGTTTGCCATTTCTTTCTAAACTGTCCAGATGCATAGTTGTCTGCCTGCGGCAAAATTCGAACCAGGTGTCCGATTATTTAAATGTTTTTAAATTGGGAAATTTGTTATCAAAGAATGCGCTATAGAGCAATTTCACAATACAACCTAATGATTGCAGGTTTTCATGATGTCTTTGTACAAAATAGAAGTATGAAAGAGAATTTCTACCTTTAAAATGAGATGTTACAGAAGGATACTAAGAATACCATGATGATCATGGATGTTTATGATGATGAAATAATCCCTTTAGCTGTAAGCAGCTAGCTCTTGACAGCCCATAGTCTTTCTGACAAAAGCACAGATTCTTTTCAGTTATGTAACTAATGTGACACACAAACTCTGAGGGAATATTAAAAAACCCAAGCCAATGTCAACAGATGGTGTTCTTACTGATGAACACCTGTCCTACAAGCTCTTGGCCATAACCTGCCAGATCTGAAAAAAAGCCATACATGAAGTAAGCATCCAAAGAAGGGTAGCAATACAGTGGATACCATCCCACTGTGGCATACCAGGAAATGAAAAGGCAGATATGTTAGCAAAAGATGCAGCAACACAGGAAAAGATAAAGAAATCACCTACCAGGAAAAGAAGACCCTTATCGAAGCTATTAGAACGTCAACCACACAAAAGACTACTACCATTACCACTATCTTGATAGAACTGATCAAGTTATCATCTTCCACATCAGGCCAGGACATAATAGACTGCCACTTAAAATGACATCATGAAAACGTGAGCAGGCAGTGGAGCATATCCTGCAAGACTGCATTATATTAAACTAGTTAAGGGAGTTTGCCCCACAGAGAGCTGTATGAAAACACTGAGAAGCTTTCAAACACAACAGCACTGATTGAGAAAACTGAGCTTTCTGTGTAGACATGTTCAACTGCGAATGAGAAGAAGACATTTTTGGGTAATGTTATGTAATGGGTGGTGACTGTTTTGAAACCGCTCGAATTTTTTTGTAATTAGAGATATTTAAATAATATTTGTACATATAAATACAGAATTGAATTCTGCATATATTGGTGTACGTCGTTTGTGTGTGTGTGTGTGGTACGAGATGTGTGAGAAAGTCATAAAGGCGTTTTTTTCCACACAAAAAACACAAACTGTACCCAAAAAAGACCAAAAAATAATAGTAAAAAATGTCTGACTTTCTTTGGGAAATATTTTAGAGTAGCAACACTATTTGCAGATCTAATTCGGCAGTAATTATAATCAAATTGACATAATTACACTGGGAAAAATAAATAAACATACAGGTTAGTCATAAAATCCTTCTATAAATCTAGATCTACTTTGAAATTGATTGATATAAGACAGTTGATTTATAAAGTTAAAATATATGAAAACTGCGTGGTCCAACGTATTTTTGAGTGTGATTTCCTACTTACCTCTCAGGAATCCACGTTCACACGAATAATCCATGATGATTTTAATGAAAATATGATAAAATAAAAGTCTATAAAACCTGATTCACATCATGGCGCTTATCTGGCTTGAAATTGTCAAGATATTGTGAAAATTTCGATATTTCAAGGAGATTCAGTTCACGTCGTCACTACATTTGTTGAAAAAAATGGTAGTCAATTGAATAACTTGCTAGATTTCAAATAATCTGTTAACCAAATTTTTTTTTAAATGGGGCTTCTTTCATTGATTACCGGGAACATAGCAACTTTGTGGGGCTTGTACACTCGACCGCAGATATTTTAGATAGTGTAAACTGTTGTCGAACTCACTCTATGGCCGCGTGCTAAAGGTTAATATCAGTTGTAAGAAAGTCCCACATTTTCTACTTTAGCTGTCAATGTTATTTTTTAACATGGATTGGGGCAATTATCTAATCCATTGATTTCTTACCAGATCTGTAGCTTGATCTTTTTACCACCCAGTTCTACTGTCTTGATTTTGAAGTCAATACCTGAAACAATAAACAGTATAATCATAATCACAAGTTATTGGGTAAATTTTGAATGAAAATGAATTATGATGCATTGAGAAGATAGAAGAAAACAGAAGGCAGCAGATGGAATTTGAACCAGATCCTTTCAGCTGGTACCTATTCACCTCACAATTTGAGTCAATATGTTTTCCAAATTCAACCACACTGCATCTCTATGGTTGGTTGGTTATCCAGCGGTCCATGGGCTCATGCCCTTTGACCTAATGCCATTATATTGCTGGGAAGTCTGTGGATTTTCGGCCCACACCGGGACAGAGTCATAGAATAACTATCACACCTCCAGGAAGGTAGGTTTCAACCTATGCACTGCTCCTAGCCACTGTAGCCAAGATAGGGTTCACTGTGCTCATTCCCCGCCACCAATTGACTACTGGTTATGCCGAACTACTCTATTGCTCCAGGCATGCAACCAAATGTTCAAGTCAAAAGGATTGTCATGTCCTGAGTCACTGTACCTCTATGATGGGTTTCAGCCATAGGAAAAGTCAGTGCTGTCAGTTTCCTCCTCCACAGTGCTGCACAGTACATCTCTGGCTCCCTCCCAACCACATACATATATATTCCATACATATATATTCAGGTAAACATGAAACACATTTCAACAACAAAATAAAAGCACAATTGTATAGATGACGTGCCATGAAGCTTCTCTAAGAAGATAACCTCAATATAACGGCATGTCATCCACTAAGGTTTTCTGTTGCATGGGTGGGCCATTGGTGAGACTTCTGTCTAGTGGGCCATTGGTGAGACCCACAGACGCAACAACATGCATACTGCATCTCTATAAAAGATGAAATTTTAGTCCAGACTTGTGTTTTATCGTCTCTATGTTCTTGATTTGTCTTATTTCACTGCCCATAGTTTTATTAATATGCATCTGTAGCATCTCACTCCAAATGAAGGTCATAATCATGGTAATTGAGGATTATATATAAAATAGGACTCCCCCCTTTTCTCCAAAAATCAAACCACTTGATGCTTACATTGACTTCACCCTTTCTGCTATACAGCAACTACGTCTTCCACGATTTTGGTGCTCTAACATTACTAGATCAGAGTCGCAGGTGCTCTCTAGACTTCACACACATCATATCGTTATTAAACCAGCTGATAAGAGCAGCACTGTTGTTGTTTAGCAGAAGAACTTATACATTAAAGAAGCAACACGCCAGTTAGAGGACCTGACTTTTTATCGTCCTTGTGCTAAAGATCAGATTTTGGCGCATAAAGTTGACATAACTATCAAGCAACTTGTTAACAGCTACTAACTTTCCCGTAGTGCTCCTAAACTTCAAATTATTAAGAGTAATCTTGGATCTCCTACTCTGTATCTACTACCTAAAATACATACGCCATCTAACCCAGGTAGGCCAATTGTTTCCGCCTGTTCTTGCCCTACGGAACTAATTTCTAGTTTCTTAGACAGTGTCTTACAACCTCTTGTCGTATCTCTTCCATCTTATCTTAAGGATACTAATCATGCTCTATCCATCTTTCCTTTTATTGCTCTCGATCCTTTACACACCTATCATCTATTCCTTCTGGATGTTGTTTCTCTCTAAACAACTATTTTTCATAATGATGGGCTTCTGACATTACAGTTTTTTCTTAACATTAATCCACACAAGTCTATTGCCAATGCTACTATTTTTCTACTAGTTGAATTAGTCCTCACCTTGAATTCTTTTGAATTCAATTTCACTTTTTTAAATCAAATTAGCGGTGTAGCAATGGGTACTAAGATGGGACCCAGTTATGCCTGCTTATTTATGGGTCACCTTGAACATCTGATCTTTTCCACTTTTCAAGGCCCCGTAGCTAACATATTCCGTCGCTACACAGATGATGGTTTTGGAGTTACTGATATTTCTTTTGATGACCTCAACAATTTCATAAACTTTGTTAGTGGTTTCCATCCAACTATTAAATTTACCTCTTTTATTTCCTCCACTGTTGTTGACTTCCTTGACATCTGTGTTTTCATAGGATCCCTTACGTCCGTTCATTACAAGCCCGCTGTTTCTCATAGTTTTCTTCTTTACACATCATCTCACCCAAGATCTTGTCGTCATTCTCTCCCTTTTTCTCAGCTGCTCCGTCTTCGTCGTCTCTGCCAAAAACGACGCAGATTTCTTGTGTCAGTCTAACAAAATGCTGGATTTTTTGTGCTGTTGCATGTATCCTGAAGATATCCTATCATCAGCTTTGCTACGCGTTCTACCTATTTCCCATTCAGATGCCATTTTACCATCTATTAAACATGCATCTGATTATACTGGCAATTACTTTTCTATCTATTCGCTAAACCCTTTAATGCCTTTAAGCGTTATTACTTTTCATCCTCATAATATGCTGGCACTACATATCCTATTACAACTCTTCTCAAATTAGATCCCATCTCTAGTCCTATTTCCCTCTCTTTACATTGTCACTTTTCGGAGAGATAGGAACCTTCATGATCTCTTGGTACATTCTAGTCTGTAGGTCAACTAGGAACTGTTCCCCGTCCCCGAAATTGTTTGACTTGTCCTTTTGTTATTCGAACTCCCATGCTTCAGTTCCCTAAGTCACATTTCGAAATTCATAATTTAATATACTCTATCATATGTAAGAGTTGTGGTATGAAGCATATTGGTGAAACTAGTAGATGTTTGGCTGATATCATGAATCATTGTGACTCCGCGCTGGCCATTTATTTCAATAGCCCTTCACATCATGGTAGCACTGATGTTTCTGCAACTGGTTTGTTATGTTGCTATTCTGGTGGCCAGCAATGTCTATGAAATGTCGGCTCATTTGTTATATGGGAGTCTTACAAACACACAATATGAACATTAATCACCGTTTTGTTTAATTTACCCACTTCTTTTTAATAACCTTTACTCCCATATTTTACTGATCCTTGTAACTGTTTGTTTCTGTGCACGCTCATTAGTAATTATCTTTGTGTTTATTAGATTTCTATGTATTTGTATATCTTTGGTGTTTCTGTGTGTTAACATGTGATTATTACTTTGTATTCTAATCTGTCAATTGTGTATTTAAATATCTCGACTTTATTATTGTTTCGTTTCCTCAATTCATTATTTTAATTGTTTTACAGATGAATGTCCATACATATATATGAATTTGTATATGCATATTATTTTACATGGTTCTATGTATCCATACAGTTACTTTGGGTCACACATTTGTATGTGTACATATGCTTGTGTTATAGCAATACATGCTAATATCTTCATGTGAACGAATGTATACCAGAATATATGTACAGTAGAAATCAATTATCCGAATTCCAATTATCCGAATCAAATTTGGGTGAAATAGTTTTAGAGCGAGAATGTTAGCGGATGCGGAAGAGAGGTCCCAGGACTGTGAACATGTACCGCTACTATATAGTTTATTTGCAATACACAGTTGCTTACATATTACTGCATGTAAATTAATAATATATACACATTATCAATAAAATGATGTTCATTTCAATGTATGATTGTATGTATGTACACTGTTTCATTTCATCTATCACTGAATGTGATGTGTGCCTGTTTTATAATGCATTGCCAAACCTTGATCGCTTGCTTTTTGAGTAGCCATATTGCCTCTGTCTCTTTAGTCCACCATGGGGGCTGTTGAATCTTAGGTCTCACCCACTTGCATTCCCAGGCCTTTTTCCTCAAGCTGCTAAGCACTGATTCTTTTGTGTATGCATATCTAAAAGGGTGATCAATCTGACTTGTCGCCCATTCTAGAAACTTATGCAGCATGGCAAATGATTGCTCCCATTGTATTTAAGAGCTGTCCATCTCTCATCTGTCGCTTCATGACCTGACATCATGCGAGGTCAATGTTGGAATTTGAATGTTTGGTTGCTAATCTAGTCATGCTCACGCAGTTCAGAAGAGTTAGGTCAGTCTCGAGAAATGTTTGATAGCCAGTCTCTGAGGGTTGTTGTTTGGGTTTCCCCAAGAGACATTGCTTGCATTGAAATCCCCACAAACTAGTAGCATTTCTCCAGGGAGATGCTCTAGTTCGCTAATCAACTCCCAGTCGTCAGGATTAATGTGAGAGCAATTTCCCATGTAGATATTAACAATATTGCACCTTCTACCCTGGAATGTTATCTGTACTCTCTTCAACTCTCTATCCCACGCTACTAAGTTCAATAGTGTGTGTGTGTAGTAATCCTTACCTTCTTCTTCTTCTTTCGTTCACTTGAAACATGTCTATATCTGTAATTCTGTCTCCTTAATAAAACTCACTGTCTTTTGTAGTTCATACAGTGTCCCATAGAGCTTTGATTCCAGTGTTGTTTCCTCTGGCCAATATGTCTGCCTCAGCATTTCATGCTCAGAACACTCTTGAAGTATATGTTTGGCACTCTGTGCTGCCTGTCCACATGTACACATGGCCGTGTTGCCAATCTTGAACTTTGTATACATGTGACTGCGGAGTCGGTTGTGTCCTGTTCTGAGACGTAGAATTATAACTTGTTCTGATCTGTTCATAATGTGATAGTCATCTTGTGTTGGTGTTTGTGGCTTTCTGATTGACTTTATCATCTGTTTTTTCTGATGGTAGGTGATTGGTATATCTGGTTGGTCTTCGGCAGCACCTTCCTTAGCCAGTTTGTCTGCTTTTTCATTTCCTGTTATTCCACAGTGAGAGGGTATCCACTGCATGGTTACCCTATACTGGTAAGACAATTCGCTAAGTAGTTTTTTTAAGTCTGTTAGTTTTCCAGACTGGAGAGCTTGAAGCACTGACCTTGCATCTGTCAGGAATACCACAGGCTGTAGGCCAGAGTTGGAGTTCAGCAGTTTTTTAGCTGCCACACTAATTGCCTGGATTTCTGCATCATAATTATTGCAGAATTTTCCTGTCGGTGTTCTGATTGTATCTCTAGGCTTGTGTGGATATTCTATATATACACCTGCACCTCCATTCCTCACAGCATTCTGTGCTGACCCATCTGTGTACACTCTGACCCATATATCTTGTGGATATTCCTCATCCAGGAAACTGAGGGTGACTGTCATTCGCTGCACACTGTTCTGTTCGTCCTCGCTTAGTATTCCTTTCACATGGGTCTGAATGTATATTGGCATTCCATGGCTTTCACTCCACGGGGTTTGTTCTGGTACAGACCTTAAGGGGCTGTCAACTTCAGGTAGGTCTGTAAGTTGTCTACGGAGTCGTTTAGCTTGATGGATAAAGCTGCTCCTTTTCAGTCGCCCCATTGCTAGATTTTGGAATCTTTCCTTCATTGGATGACTTGGCATACACTGAAACTTTTCTGCTTGAATTAATCCTTACCTAATAAGAATGGGTTCACCGTGGTGTGTTGGGCTTACAACAGGATTGATGTAACATATGAAGTCCATGAATTTTAAGTGTTCAGCCTCCGTCTCGTGGCACAAACATGAAGTCATACATGAGACATACCCAATTGTTTTAAAATTACGAAATTTTAATTGGTCCTACTATTTTTACATGATCAATGTGTACATTCCTACAAATTTACTTCAGACATTAAATTAAAATTTTACAAAATGCAAAAGTAAATACAAACCTATAGTTGATATAAAAGTGGTATTAAATGCATCGTCTGAGAATCTAAATAGCAGACAAGTCTTTCCTACACCAGAATCACCAATAAGTAACAGTTTGAACAGCAAGTCATAAGTTTTCTTTGCCATCTTCCGTGTTGACTGATACGATCTCTGATCTCAAAGGAGTCAAGCACTGCTAAAAATAGCTGTTGAGTGTTGATATCCCAAGCTTTCTATCGCAGCGGTTTCAACGAATACAGCTGCTTAGCAAAAGATACACATTTTTGTTATTCGTTCCTCATTTCAGATATGTAAAATAAGACGTTACTTCGGAGAAATACATCAACTATTACAGAAAAACACAGACGTTGTTAGACTTCACGGCTGAGGTTATTTTTTTCCGACTTACGTCATTTCCCCTTCCGGAATGAGTTCACTTCAGAATGTTCTTCCTGTCATATGTGACAGAACATTTGAGCAAGGGTTGGTTGATTTTTTAGCAAGGAACTGAAGCCAGAGAGACGTGGCGGGATTTTTGTTTGGATGTTTCAAGAGTGGCACCCCTAAGTCCTGAAGGGTTATTGATATAACGTAAAATATAACGGGTTTCTCAACATAAACATATTTTTAAAAACCTCAAAAACAAAGTGATTAGCGTTTTAGAAAGAAACCCTCTCCTGGTTTTCTTTTTAGCCGAAGTCATATCTGCGGACCCTGGTATAGGTATGGTTTGTACTAGGTGGTTCCCTGATGGATTATTGATAGTCTTGTTAACCACTGGTCAGACATTTCGAATGCGGTATCCATGGTATTAACACAGCGAAGTGGGCATCCCGTCTCTACACCGTCTTCATTCTATTGATACATTCCGAGTGAGAAGGCTCATCAACGTCAAGATCTCATTAAATGCCACACTAAATCAGGGCCGTGCCGAGCTATGACGCGGAAAGGCGGCGGCATCAGGCGGAACCAATAAAAACACATTGTCAGGGGCGGAATTTCAAATAAAAACTTTTTAAACGGGACGAAATTTCGAAGACTTGCATCATACTGAGACAATTCACCGTACAGTCCTGCACTAGTAGTCATGTGTATGTACACTTTCTTTTATTAGCTTTACTGATAATGAGCACAACTATAAACTCAACGTCTCAAAATAACTCCGACCAAAAGCCTGCCAGAATATGAGCCCAATACTAAATATTTCTAATTTTTGAAATAATTAATAAAATACAATTGTATAGATTAAAATTAAGAATTCGAAAAATTGGCAAGGAAATTGTGGGGATGAAATTGGCTGTGTCATTCAATAGATGGTCAATGTGATACATAAGCATGCTGAAGTCGAATGTGCCATACCGAAACGTGCAGATATTGCAGCTAAGCTGCAAACCATGAGACAGCTCATTACACTCTTTGGACGATATTCAGATACCGCTAATTTGCATATATTTCAGAAAGAACGCAGAATAAGAAGTGAAGTTCACAAACTACTGCAGAGTATCAGGATCTGGTCCATGATCTGCATCATGGTTTACAGCATCGCTGCAACATTTCTAACTTTCGGTCCGACAATTTTATTCAGCGTTGTTTTATGTCACTTTAGCTAGCCTACACAATCACGAAAACTTCATTATAACATATATTCCAGATAATACAATTCAGAACTTTGAGTCCACGCATATCTTTTTTTTTCTTCATTTCCTTCCGCTTTATCTCCATTGTGCCTTGCAGCGTCAGGGTAGAAGATTCTCTGGAGATGGCTTTTTGTGTGTCTCATATATGTCTGTTTTCGTTAACTCTTTTATTTCTGTAATCCATCGTTTGCAAATTCTGCCTCTGGCTTTCTAACCATAGTGCCTGTATAGTAATACTTTTTAGGGACACTGTCTTATGGCAGTCTGGAGGCATGTGAAAACTACTTAATCTATTGTCTTCTGATGTAATCCAGTATTGGCATTATACTTTTTGGTCTTCCGATGTTTTCGTTTCTGATGTTATCTCTTATTGTTACTCCGAGGATTCTAAGTAGACAAGTCATTTCTTTTGTAACAAGTTTTCTTTTGGCTTCTGTTGTTAATGTCCACGTTTGAAGATGGTAGCATAGTGATGGTATAATTATCATTTTATATAGTACAGTTTTGGTGTTCATCTTCACATAGTTGTTTTTGAAAATATATGACATCTACTTACCCTAAGAACTGGTATGCTATTGCATCTATGAAGACCTAAAAGAGATGAGATTAAATTACGTCAACAATTTGGGCGGGATCTAAAACGTTTGACACTTGATAGTTATTGACAAAGGAGAGAGGGTGACAAAAGTTGACTTTACCACTATTGTTTATTATCATTAAGTGCCATGCCGGCTAGCGTAGGCGGCCATGGCTCTCCGCAGCTCTATGTCTACAGTATTATGTACCAAGATCGTTGATCACGCCCGTGTTTTGTCGGGTCCTGAAAGGGGAGTAAAGAATAGCAACACTGTTTACCTTCCACGCATGTCGTAAAAGGCGACTAAGGAGGTTATGGGACGGAGTTGGCTGTCCCATCCCATATAGGGTCAGTGATCCAAAGCCGGATCAATGCTGAAGACACAAAGCTGAAGACGGATGTGTCAGGTCGAACGGCGCAGATATCACAGTAATGTTGTAAACCATGACACAACGCATTCCGTTCTCCGGACTACATCCTGATAATCTGCAGGAGTTTGAGAACGAACGCAAAAGAAGAAGAAGAAGTACCAAGATCGTTGTTATTTCCCTGTCGTGCCAGGTGTCAAACTGTCTAATATTTTCTCACGTTGTCGCCCTCTGTCTCTATTGAATCTTGCCTGTTGAGACTATGTTCTCCAAACCTGCCTGTCTCATGAAGTGGCCAAAACCTGAAGATTTTTTTTTTCTTATATTATTGATTAAGGTCCGTTTCACATTTGACTCTTTCAACACTTCCACATTAGTTTTTCTGGCAGTCCATGGTATTCTCAGCAATCTTCTATAGAACCGCATATCTATTGCCACTAATTTCCCACGTTCCAGTTTGTTTTTTGTCCAGGACTCGCATTCATTAGTTATAGTATAGGGGTTATATCGCACTGCAGAAGTCTCTTTCTCACCTCTAATTGTTGATTATGCAACAATTAAATTGTTTGAATTTGAAATTTAAAATAACATTTTTAGACATCAAATAGCTTTCTTCGTACCTTTTTTCTGCCCAAATTTTTTAGGGAGTTGTGGTAGGAGTATAAATTTTAGACATAATCAAAGAAAGGGTCCTGAATTGTTGACATGGGTGGAGATTGGGGGGGGGGGGTGGTCTCAAAGATTGATTAAAAAAAACCTTGACGTAATTTATGGACAGCACCATATAAAATATTTTTTTTACGACGGAACCGACCCACATTTTTTATTTTTGTCCTCGACGTTATCAGATAACAGTCATGTGATGCAGCATGACATATGATTCGTCATGATCGATTAAAAATCGATTTAAAAATTCGTCAGTGTGTTGCCGAAAGGGGAACGGAGAACAGTAACACTGCTACCTACCATGCACGTAATAAGAGACAACTAAGATGTTTTTAATGGCTTATTTGGCTGTCCCATCTATCAATGGGTCAAGTGGCCAGAAATTCATGCTGAAGTCGAATGTGTCAGACCGAAATGCGCAAATATCGCATCTAAGATGTAAACAATAACATAACACATAATCGTATCGTTCTCTGGACTACAGCATAAAATGTATGAGGCCTCTCACTAAACATGGATTACCAACATGCACGTGCTTGTGACATAAAGAGAACAAGGAACATCAGAGGAAATGTCAGCAATACCATCAACTCCATTTTGGTGTTCACAAACTGACACAAAGTACGGCAGTATTAATGTGATTAGTGATTAGACAAACAGATATCACGGTACTTGTGGCTCACCTACTTATAAACATATAACTTTGACCGTATTAATTAAATCACGAAAGCACGATATTCTAAGACTTAAGCTTAGAATATAGCGATATGTGCAACCGTGTTGATAACCACATAATTGTGAAAATAGTAGGCCTACTTACGTAAAACACATGGTCGGTCAGCTTTACAATGAGAGTGTTAGGGGGCCTACCAATTTGTCGTCTGTCACAGTGTCTCGTGGTTAGGTCGTTTTATCGACTTATTTTGGTAACACTTAGGGCCTATATCTATTTTTGTTCATTGTGATATTTGCACTGTGTTACCACAGCCACCCATTTCCTGTTTAGGGTTGTTACCCGGAATTGGAACTTTTATCCCTTTACAATGCAAGCACAGCCTATCAGACTGTATGGTATGGGTATCGAGAAATTACAAATAACAGTACAGTATACAAAACTGTTTCAACGTTAAGATATTTTTTTCCCAAGTAAATTCAAGACAAACAGTAGAAACACCGCGAGAAGCTTCAGTGACGAAAAATACTTTTTCTAGGAATTTGTTGGATTCTATAACATTGTATCCGTTAAAGTGATCTCACGAAATATGTTAAAATTCTCAGCGTTATACTGAAATATTCTCACGATCCTTAATTAAAATTGTAACAATTGATTGTAGTATACATCAAAATAATTGTATATTGCCAGTTATGTTCGAGAACCATCTGAAAAAGACACAAGATGAAGCTGGGCAGCTTGCACATAACCAAGGGGCGTACAGAGTGGCAGTGAAGACAACTTTCTGTAAATGACATGTCACATAGACAGCATTGTTCTTCTTAGGACCATATGATGATGATGAAATAATAGCTCTAGCTGTGAACAGCTAACTTTTGATAACACGTACCATTTCTGACGAAAGCACAGATTCTTCTCAGTTGTGTAGCTGAGGCGACACCCAGACTCATATAAGTTCTCAGAGGCGTAGATGTGTAAGGGTGGGGTGTTATAGATGCATGTTTAGTTCCCGAAGGAAACATTCCAGTATCATCAGGTGCCATACCGGCTGCCGTAGGCGATCATGGCTCTTCAATTCCAGCATTATGTATCAAGATCCAATATATCAGGATAAATAAATCCTGCCAGAGGCACATCATATAGGCCTACATCTGGGCAAACTATCTCATCCATCTATTGTCAGATTTGTTGACCCATTCGCAGTGATGGCACATCTTACGTTGCCCGTTACAAGGAGCCTGTAACAAAATGACTAAGGTGCAATGTCCGCTGGCCTGCATTTCTTGTCGTCCATGGATATTATTTTATACAAGACAAAAGTAAGAAATTAAGACAAGATGTGACAATTTAATTTTTTAAAAATTTTTCAGATGACAGGTTGTCGTCTGGTAGTAGGCAACTGCCTACTGTGATTACATCAGATCTCTGATATTCTAAATATAGCACGATTTCGTGTACGCGCACATTAAATATAGCGTTAATTCGTGTACGCACACATTAAATAGACCAATAGCATGATTATTTGTACGCACACATTAAATATAGCGTGATTTTGTGCACACACACATAAATATAGCGTGATTTCGTATACACACACATTAAATACAGCATGATTTCGTGTACACACACATAAATATAGCATGATTTCGTGTACACACACATTAAATATCTCCCAAAAATCTCCCTACAAATATGCAAACAAATCCTAAGAAACAACTACAGACAAGAATTGCTATGACAGTGGGCCAGCTCAAAGATTGGACGCTCACTATATGAACATCGACATAAATCCAACCCAATGGACCCTCTGAGAAAACTCGAGAAGGTAAACCAGAGTCTCACATTCCAACTAAGAAAAGGCCACGTCCCCATTAACAAACACCTGAACAGAATAAATCCATTACACGAACCAAATTGCAGACACTGTAACGCACATAAAGAGATTGTCGAGCACCTACTACTGCAGTGCCCAAAACTAACAGACATCCGACAAGAACTACTACCACCGCTTCCAACTATACAAAACACACTCTATACAATTGCATCACAACTGAGGAAAACCTGTGCATTCGCCAGAAGGGCTATGAGCTGTCAAGAGCTGCCTGTTCACAGCGAAATGGATAAAAGCATCATGGAAAGAGTCATTGTTCCTTTGTTTATTGTTATTTATTTTTGACATTAGTTTTCTATTTCATAGTTAGTATATAACAGTAACATTATTACTTATTACTTAATATAGTATTTATCGCTTCTTAATATTGTTGGTATTATTGAAATCACGAGATATCTTGCTCGAAATCAAGGTTTATATTTTATATTTATTGTGTGCGTACACGAAATCATGCTATATTTATTGTGTGCGTACACGAAATCATGCTATATTTGGTATATAGGGCCCTACTATATATTTAGTATCATACTATATTTAATCATGCTATAGCATGATTTCGTTTACGCTTTCGTGATGATGATATATAGGTGCCTATATATCTTTATCATAAACAATATCACTGAGCTCTGGTGCTTTGTCGCCGAGACCACACATATGTTATAGGTTTAATACATTATTTATACACTGCCGACTTACAAGGCTTATCACAGCGCTAGCGGGATGTTTTTCACTGACTGGTTCTATCTATACGCTGTGGCCCTTGTTTGCATTGCGGCGTCAGGGGTGGAAGAGTTCTCTGGAGATGACCTTCTTGTGTGCTGTTTTTAAGTTTGTTACTGACTGGTTTACATGTCATAATATTAACATTCACCTTATGAGAATGTACCAAAACCAAATTCATTTTCCTTTAGCGCTAAGTTAGCGCACAGGGCAGAGATCAGATCTATCCAATTATGTCTGCTCAAAGCTATTCTGTGCAGTTCTTGAATAGTATGTATTTTGATTGTTTTACTTTCTCAAAGTATTCTTCTTCTGAGTGTTTCATTTGGTCTACCCCTGACTCTTTTGCCTATAGGGCATATGTATCAATTCAAGAGATTGGTGGTGTATTCTGTTGATGTCCAAACCAAGTATGACCTACCAATAAGAGCATAGGCCTATAACAAAAAACCATATCCCGATTAGGTAGGCCTATTAGGTCTGTTGATTACCATCATCGCACACCAGACACGTACATAGATGTTCCGATCTTCGCTTCAGTAAATCTCTCAAGATATAACGGCGGATGGTTCCGGTTCTTTGAGGTTCACAGCTCTTTTTGAAATCTGTGTCAAGGGCTCTCTACGGGCCACGCCCATCCTGACTATCAGGGCCGCCCCTAAAAATTAAGGGGCGCTATGCGAAACGGATTGCGCGGGGCCCATTCTGTGTAGGGAAGAGGATAATAAAATAAATTATAATATGAATTTATGGGCCTATGAAAGTGCGGGGCCCACTGCGGCCGCAATGGCCTAAGACCGGCCCTGCTGACTATAATATTTACTGGATGCATCTTGTTATTATGCTCATTCCTCTCAAAATCCTCTGATAGTGAGGACTCGCGAACAGCAATGAAAATGTCTGCTCAGTCCATAGGCTGTTGTAGTGGCGAGACTAGCTAATTGATCGGCCCGTTTGTTTCCCTCCCGATAGGCCTATATATCCCTCCATCATATCCAGATATAGAGCCAAAGGTAGACCCAGAAAACGGCGGATAGAAAACATCAAGATTAACTTGAACAAACATGAACTCAATGCAATCATGGCGACACATCTGACCGTGGAACGATAACTAAGACTCTCACCCATGCGTTTAAAACGGCAAGTGTGGATATTATCAACCATGATTTACATGAGGCAAAACAAACCATATTTTTTGCAATATTTTTAATTAAAAGGGAATGGGATTTGGAAATTTTGGGGTTTTATTTGGGACATCTTCTGCATACCATTCGACATCTGTTTGGGCAACTGAGCACAAATTAGTTTGTCCGGCATACAATGTCGTCTGTTTATAACGAATAAATGTTAGAGATCTTCACTGTGTTCTATCTATCTATCTATAAACCCATAACCCTTCAGGGTCGTAGGGGTACCACATTGGATGCTTCAGCACACAGAGTCCTCCAGAGAATTCTATCCTCAGCGATGATTAAGTGGAAATATCTAGCCCTGTCCATTCCTTGATGTTGTCTGTCCATGTCTTTATTTTCCCTCCTCTGCTTCTTCCACCCTCGACAGTTCACTGCAGTATTGTTTTTGACAAGGAATCGTGCCTGCATACATGCCCGAACCATGCTAGTTTTCGTCGTTTCACTATTGAAAGCAATGGCTCCTGGACACCTGCACACATCTCTACTTTATTTCTTACGTGCACATTGGTCTTATGTTCCCTATAGGAAATTCGTAGAATTCTTCTGTAGCATTTATACTCGAAAGCCTGTAATCTTCTCTCCATGTCCGCAGTGAGTGTCCAACTCTCACAACCATACAACACAACAGAAAGCACCAGCGACCTATACAGTTTGATTTTCACTCCAACACTGATGTTGCTTTTCCAAATCACAGTTAGCCTTGACAAGGACGCTAAAGCCATCTCCAGCCTTATTTTTAGTTCTGCTTTGCATTTACCATCGCTGCATATACTGGATCCGAGGTATTTGAAGGTATTAACCTCTTCAAGCTTGTGTCCATTCATCATGATATTAGTCTGATTTTCTGTGTCTCTGCTGTTTACCAAGATTTGCTCTTATCTGAATTGATTTCCATTCCGTACTTGCTGGTAACTTTTTCTAACTTTGATGTTAATTCTTGCAATGATTGTTCTGACCCAGCTATAAGATCAATATCATCAGCGAAACGCAAGTTGCAAATAGGGCGACCTCCGATCGATATAGACATGTTGTAGTCATGTAATGTCTCTTGTATGATGTGCTCTAAGTATAGGCCTATGTTAAAAAGTACTGGGGACATTATGCATCCCTGTCGAACTCCCACATATGTTTTGAAGAACTCTCTAATTGTATTGTGTGACAAGACAGCACTATTTGCATTTACGTACAGAGCTTCAATAATGTCTATAATTGTGGTGTCAAAATTAAATTTCTTCAGTATGTGCCACAGACTACAGTATGTGTCACTGTGTTAGATACCTGTGAATACAAAGCAAGTAAAATGTGCTTTTCTTGGTTGCTATAATTTGATCACGTGACAATCAAACTACACTAGCAACAGCAATATGGCGGCTGATAATGATAATGGTACGTGGTCAAACTTGGTGTATTATTTAATGTAGCGTAATTAGTAAGGTTTTGAGAAATGACTGGGAACTAGAATAATTGCACAATGTGCATTCATATAAGTGTTCTGGTTGCCATTCCATCGGACATTTAAGAGTATAGTATATAATCAAGTTAAGTCTAGTGTCTCAGTCAGTCATGTGTTGGACGTTGTTGTGTCTGAGTGATGTGTGAAATCATAAATGAATTAAATGTGTGCTGTCACTGTGACACTCACACGGTGTTAGTTGTTCGCTATGAGAAGAGTATATGCCCTATATAATATAGTATATAATGTATAAGTATAATTAGTATGAGAGTTTTCTTTTTCACAGTTTTTGGATTCCTGTGATCTTTCCAGGGAGGACGCACATCTCCCCTTTTCCGATCACTCGAATTTTTATCATCGTACTTTCAGACTCTGTGTGTATAATTGTCAATATTGTTGTTTCTACCAGCATTCTCCTCATTGACATTATTTTGATAATGAGTGAGTATACAGTATGTAACTCAGCCTTGTCTCTTCTCATCCAGCTTAGATCCACTATTATAATTTCATAAATTAATTATAGTTTATAGTAGTATAAAATAAGTATATTAATTAATAGCCTCATAATAAATACGACTCATAGACTCTACTGTAGTCATAGGGGTTTCACTTCACACTGGTTAATTCAGCACACACACAGCCCTCCAAATACCACTTCCAGCCATTTGGACAAGTGTAGAAAAATGATACCCGAACATTCCTTGATGTTGTCAGACCAGGATTTTCTTTCTACTCTTGACCGTTCCTTGCAATATAGTTTTAGAAAGTTTCATTGTATGTCCAAACCAAACAAGTTTATGTCATTTCACCACTGCCAATAATGGTTCTTGATAACCTGTGAGTTTGTATATTTCCTACAGGACAAATATATTTGTCTTGTGTTTTATATAACTAATTGTCATATAAAAATTCATATTAGTCAAGGACATAGCTCTAACTTCTTCTTCTGCACTTGCTTACAAGACTATTTGTTTTTAGATGGCAATTCTTGCTGAAAGTTGTGTGTCGGACCATTAGTACAAATAAAATGGTGACACAACGCATTTCCATTCTCTCAACTATATCCTGCTGGAAATCTAGTAGGACCATAGGCCTGCTATAAGGGAGATACAGCAGGACTTTGAGAATGAACGTTGAAGAAGAAGATGACAATTAATTATATATTGATTCATGTGATTTCAGCTGGAGAGTGTGAAGATCTTGGTTACATTCTAACCCTAGGATTGCATGAGAGTAATGCATGTCCCATTGCACTCCATAACTCTAATTGAATTTGATAAAGTGATTGTAATACTGTCAAATAATCATCATCACTTCTGATGAATGATGCTCTTGCATCCTGCTGGATATATATACTGGGATTGACAACACATCAAGACTGAGATTTAAAGAATTCTAATTCCGCTCCCTGAATACTGCCTACCAGCGTACACAGTTTAAAATAATTATCATATTGTAATTTTTGTAGTAGTTTGTGACATCACTGTTAGTTCATTTTATATTAGCGAAATGGCTGCAGTATCTATTGCTAAACTTTTTGCCTTCGATTGATAACTCTTGAGATAGAGAGGTATAGCATTTAGGATTGGTTGTTTGAATTCCCTAACACTCTCATTCTAAACTCTAGGGTCATCCCTTCTCCTCTGATGTGCAGTCGTGGTATTAAATCTCTGCTACAATTAGCCTTTTGTTTTATCTGACAACACGGTCTACCAGTGACGTAATTTCATTTACTGCATGCCAATTGTGTGCACTATAATAAACTTGGGATGAACTTGTGCATAATATGTAACTTCATTCACATTCCGTAAAACAAGCGAAATATATGCACACGTTCAGGTAAAGGACCAAATTTTATATTACATGTGAAATTTCTTCTACTATCATTCCCACACTCTTGCAGATTAGCAGGATGTGGTCAGGAGAATGGAATTCACTGTGACCCTAGTTTGCAGCTTGACTATGATATCTACACTTTCAAACTGACATAGGTGGATCTCGTGCAGTACTAGTGTTAGCAGATAATCAAGATCCCAAAAGTACCTCTTCATGGTGTACCCTGGAAGTAGAAATATAGCTGCTTGTGCTGTGTTCCTGGCCAACACTTTTGGGAATCATGTCCGTGAATGTGGAGGCAGCAGATGGAGTGAGAATTGACTGCAAAAAGACAGACAGTATCTCTGAAACCTCTGTGCCAACACAGAGTGATGCAAGAGAGTCCAGTTGGAGAACTGAAGAATGAAAATGTCATGAAATAGGCAGATGTCATGAAGAGAACATTTAGAGTCATGTGCTAGTCTCTGCAAGGAAAATATAGTGAGTATAATTATAAAACATTACCAGGAAATTGGAACTAAAATTTTGTTCTACTCAAGAACAAGGTTCTAGTCCCCGGTGCTCCTAAATATGTGTAGAGACTAGGACTTAAACGAGGGGTTAGTGAATGCCACGTCGGCTAAGAGGGTGAACGAACCCAGGCCCAGCTCTACCGCTGATGCTTTTCTATACTGAAACCATGTTCGCGGAGAGAAAAGTTCCATTACCCAATTGACACAGGCACAATATGTCCAATTACGCAAGACAAGTTCACCTGACAGTGGAACAACACTTTGTGCGAGATAGTCGACCCAAGTCTAAATCCCCAATTACTGCATCCTCTGGGGCTGCCACCCAGGGATATATTTTGGCCTGCAAAATCCAAGGGCAGAGTGGGTGATAAACCATCATGGCATAGAGTCGATACAAATTCACCGCCTGTCGACAGATAGGGAGGCTGTCAAAGGCTAGGGAAGCCTACCCGAATTAAAGGCAGCCAAAAACGGATATGTTAGCACAAATTCTGATATCACCCCCCAGCGAAAATCATACACATTTTTGTGTTGACCATCAGAGAGTGAACGCAGAAGAAAGAAAGACTGACCAGCATGACTTCCGGTTCACTTTAACTCATTATGGAATGGGATAGCAAGCACTACCCCTAAAACATTAGTCTCTTCTTATGACACACATGGTAGGTCACAGTGTTGCTATTCTTTGCTCCTCTTTCAGGCCCTGACAATAAACAGGCATATGAACCTTCCTTTATGCTTTACATTTCTTAGTGGTTGGTTATTAGACTCTTCCCATAAGACAGCAGATGGTTATCTCTTTATGCAGCACCAGTACATGCCATTTTATTTATGAGTGATCTTCACACCTGTCAAGTTCCAGAAGAATCATTCCATATTTC
Source organism: Meghimatium bilineatum (assembly GCA_034231615.1). Lineage (NCBI taxonomy): Eukaryota > Metazoa > Mollusca > Gastropoda > Stylommatophora > Philomycidae > Meghimatium > Meghimatium bilineatum. Next base: position 33,610,546 of record CM067315.1, on the reverse strand, counting down.
TGCCTAAAATACCTGTAAAATTCTGTATTTTTACCCAAAATTATATCCATATTCTGGCTAAAGAATACTTCACTAAAGGGAAATAATAAAGACCAGTATGGTCATAATCAATGAAATTTGAGTATTTTCTGTACAAATACAGGAAATCTGTACTAGTTGAAAGGTACTTGTTGGTTACTTCTGACATAACTCTTTGGTTATGATGAAGTAATCCCTTTAGCTGTGATCAGGTGCTCTTGGCAGTTTGTAGTCTTTCTGACAAAATAATAGGTCTTCCTGAATTGAGTAACTGAGATGACACCTGAACTCATATTAGGTTTATTGTCACAATGTCATGGTTGTGTCAATCAGTTCCTCTTTTGCCAAGTTTGGCACATAGAGCGGATGTAATAGTTCTCCATGCCTGTCGGTCAATTGCCAAGGATTGCAGGTCTTGTGCAATTATGCCTGTTGATTTTAATTCTTTCATAACAGTTCTTCTGAGCGTTGTTTTTGATCTTCCCTATTTTTTTTTTCCCGTCTGGCATCTACATGAAGGCTTGTCATGGAATTCTGTCTTCCTTCATTCTAAGTATGTGGCTGATGTATGTCCAGTGATGTTTCCTGATGATATTCATCACATATTCTTGTTTTGTCTCCTCTCTTAGTATGTCGATTGATTTGAAATCTTTCCAATTAGTATGTGTTTTTTTTCTGAGGCATCTATTCTCGAAAGCAACTAACTTCTTATCCATTTTGCGGTTGATTTCCAACTTTCACATCCATATGTCAATGATGGAATCACACTTGCATTGAATAGTCACAGTTTGATGTGTTCACTTGCGATCTTTGATCTCCAGAAGTTTGAGAGTTTGTTAAAGGTGTTGGAGGATAGAGCGATTCGAGTCTTGATTTCTGAGTTGGTATCCCCGTCTGCTGTTATCTTGCTTCCCAAATATATGAAATTTGAAACGTCTAGTATATTATCATCTAGTTTAATGGATTCTATCAGGCCGGTAAAGTTCATAATTTTTGTTTTATGTGTGTTTATTCATGGTTGTGTAAGTAGGGTGTATTGATGCATGTTTAGTCCCAGTAGGGAGGCAAGTTTCCTTTCTTAGAATAAGATGTGTACATCATACCAAAAAATAAACAATTTTTATATTAGACATTCTGAATATTTGTATGTGCAAAAACACTTCAGAAACAAGATATGTGAGAAGATCATCATGCCGTCATCATCATTAAGTGCTGTCTCTGCAATGAAGGTTGGCTGCAATGTATCTCCAACATCTCCTGTCTCTTGTCTTGGTGGTGCACTCTGCTAGACTGTAACCTGTCCATCATGTGATGTTACTCTCCCACTTGTATCTCTGCCTACATCTTGCTCGCTCCCTTTGACTTTACCCTCAAGTAAGGTCTTCAATAAGGTAAAATATCAAAATACCAAATACAAATACATGCCAAAAGTCTTCAAAAACAAGACTTGTTAGAAGATCAAATAAAAACACTTCAAAAACAAGACATGTGAGATCATGAAAAACACTCCAAAAACAAGACATGTGAGATCATGAAAAACACTTAAAAAACAAGACATATGAGATCATGAAAAACACTTCAAAAACAAGACATGTGAAATCATGCAAAAACACTTACTAAAACAAGACATGTGAAATCATGAAAAACACTTCAAAAACAAGACATGTGAGATCATGAAAAACACTTAAAAAACAAGACATGTGAGATCATGAAAAACACTACAAAAACAAGACATGTGAAATCATGAAAAACACTTCAAAAACAAGACATGTGAGATCATGAAAAACACTTAAAAAACAAGACATGTGAGATCATGAAAAACACTACAAAAACAAGACATGTGAGATCATGAAAAACACTACAAAAACAAGTCATGTGAAATCATGCAAAAACAAGATAAGTTAGAAGATTATGCAAAAACAAGATAAGTTAGAAGATTATGCAAAAACAAGATAAGTTAGAAGATTATGCAAAAACAAGATAAGTTAGAAGATTATACAAAAACACTTCAAAAACAAGATTAGAAGATCATGCAAAAACAAGATAAGTTAGAAGATTATACAAAAACACTTCAAAAACAAGATAAGTTAGAAGATTATACAAAAACACTTCAAAAACAAGATAAGTTAGAAGATTATACAAAAACACTTCAAAAACAAGATAAGTTAGAAGATCATGCAAAAACAAGATAAGTTAGAAGATTATACAAAAACACTTCAAAAACAAGATAAGTTAGAAGATTATGCAAAAACACTTCAAAAACAAGATAAGTTAGAAGATTATGCAAAAACACTTCAAAAACAAGATATAACAGAAGATCATGTAATTTAATAAAACTAATTTGTCTTTTTCAGATCAATCCTCATAGAAAAGACAATTGCAATGTTTTCATATTTTACTTTGCATGTTTACAAGTCCATCAACTTTACTTGACGTGTCAACATATCCATCAGTTTCCTTGGTGTTACCACATACAATGAATACTTTGTGTGCACTGAGAGCAATATTACAGAAAGAGCAGTATTCGCAAAGACGGTGTTACTAGCAAATTAATAATTTACTTTAAAATAACCCACATAAAACAATTGTTTAATTCAACTGACATCAAATCTGCAATTTAGTAAGTTTTTGCTATGAGAGACCTAGTAAGTTTATGCTTTCAGAGACTTAGTAATTGTATGCTATCAGAGTCCTAGCAAATTTGTTTGTGTTATCAGAGAAGAGACCTAGTAAGTTTGTGTTATCAGAGAAGAGACCTAGTAAGTTTGTGTTATCAGAGAAGGTGCCTAGTAAGTTTGTGTTATCAGAGAAGAGACCTAGTAAGTTAGTGTTATCAGAGAAGGTGCCTAGTAAGTTTGTGTTATCAGAGAAGGTGCCTAGTAAGTTTGTGTTATCAGAGAAGAGACCTAGTAAGTTAGTGTTATCAGAGAAGAGACCTAGTAAGTTTGTGTTATCAGAGAAGAGACCTAGTAAGTTAGTGTTATCAGAGAAGGTGCCTAGTAAGTTTGTGTTATCAGAGAAGGTGCCTAGTAAGTTTGTGTTATCAGAGAAGAGACCTAGTAAGTTAGTGTTATCAGAGAAGGTGCCTAGTAAGTTTCTGTTATCAGAGAAGGTGCCTAGTAAGTTTGTGTTATCAGAGAAGAGACCTAGTAAGTTAGTGTTATCAGAGAAGATGCCTAGTAAGTTTGTGTTATCAGAGAAGGTGCCTAGTAAGTTTGTGTTATCAGAGAAGGTGCCTAGTAAGTTTGTGTTATCAGAGAAGGTGCCTAGTAAGTTTGTGTTATCAGAGAAGAGACCTAGTAAGTTTGTGTTATCAGAGAAGAGACCTAGTAAGTTTGTGTTATCAGAGAAGAGACCTAGTAAGTTAGTGTTATCAGAGAAGAGACCTAGTAAGTTTGTGTTATCAGAGAAGAGACCTAGTAAGTTTGTGTTATCAGAGAAGAGACCTAGTAAGTTTGTGTTATCAGAGAAGAGACCTAGTAAGTTAGTGTTATCAGAGAAGAGACCTAGTAAGTTAGTGTTATCAGAGAAGAGACCTAGTAAGTTAGTGTTATCAGAGAAGAGACCTAGTAAGTTTGTGTTATCAGAGAAGAGACCTAGTAAGTTAGTGTTATCAGAGAAGAGACCTAGTAAGTTTGTGTTATCAGAGAAGAGACCTAGTAAGTTTGTGTTATCAGAGAAGAGACCTAGTAAGTTTGTGTTATCAGAGAAGAGACCTAGTAAGTTAGTGTTATCAGAGAAGAGACCTAGTAAGTTAGTGTTATCAGAGAAGAGACCTAGTAAGTTTGTGTTATCAGAGAAGAGACCTAGTAAGTTTGTGTTATCAGAGAAGAGACCTAGTAAGTTTGTGTTATCAGAGAAGGTGCCTAGTAAGTTAGTGTTATCAGAGAAGAGACCTAGTAAGTTAGTGTTATCAGAGAAGAGACCTAGTAAGTTAGTGTTATCAGAGAAGAGACCTAGTAAGTTTGTGTTATCAGAGAAGAGACCTAGTAAGTTAGTGTTATCAGAGAAGAGACCTAGTAAGTTAGTGTTATCAGAGAAGAGACCTAGTAAGTTAGTGTTATCAGAGAAGATGCCTAGTAAGTTTGTGTTATCAGAGAAGGTGCCTAGTAAGTTTGTGTTATCAGAGAAGAGACCTAGTAAGTTAGTGTTATCAGAGAAGAGACCTAGTACGTTAGTGTTATCAGAGAAGATGCCTAGTAAGTTAGTGTTATCAGAGAAGATGCCTAGTAAGTTAGTGTTATCAGAGAAGAGACCTAGTAAGTTTGTGTTATCAGAGAAGAGACCTAGTAAGTTAGTGTTATCAGAGAAGATGCCTAGTAAGTTTGTGTTATCAGAGAAGATGCCTAGTAAGTTAGTGTTATCAGAGAAGATGCCTAGTAAGTGTGTGTTATCAGAGAAGAGACCTAGTAAGTTTGTGTTATCAGAGAAGAGACCTAGTAAGTTAGTGTTATCAGAGAAGATGCCTAGTAAGTTTGTGTTATCAAAGACCAAGTAAGTTGTTGCTATCAGAGATTTAGTAAGTTTCTGCTACCAGAGGCCTAGTAGGTTTGCACGTCTTTCAGCTGAATTTCCAACTGGAAACAATGTTTGAGTATAAAGTGTTTAGAAGGCTGCATAATCATACCATGATCAACATGGCTACTTAATCACCCCTAGTTTAATGTGCTACAGATTAGCTTAATCACCCCTAGTTTTATGTGCTACAGATTAGCTTAATTACCCCTAGTTTAATGTGCTACAGATTAGCTTAATCACCCCTAGTTTTATGTGCTACAGATTATCTTAATCACCCCTAGTTTAATGTGCTACAGATTAGCTTAATCACCCCTAGTTTAATGTGCTACAGATTAGCTTACTCACCCCAAGTTTTAAGTACTACAGATTTAATTAATCACACCCAGATTAATTACTTAATCATATGACTTCTTAATCATACCAAGATTAATATACCAAGTGACTTCTTAATCACATCCATAAGTGAAGTGAAATAATGATTGTTCATTCCGAGTCTAGAGACAGACTTTTGGTAGCAAGTCATTTGATCTGTTTGTGCATCAGTTAGATAACAATCAGTGTCAGTTATGAATAGCTAATGGTGACAGATGAAGTAACATGAATCGATATCAGATTTCTAAGCAGCTGGGAGATGGAACGTACGGCAGTGTTCTCCTGGCTACCACGGTGGAAACCAATGAGAAAGTAGCCATTAAAAAGTAAGTCAAAGCTGTTGCCAGCGTTTAGTTGTTCTGCTGTTTATGGTAGTGGTTGGATGAAGTGGTACATATTGAAATGTTATACGAGTAGAGAAGTGATAATTTAGTGATGTTAACTGATATTAGTGTGTTTTAGTGATGTTAATGGATATTAGTTATTTTTTTAGTGATTATTTTTAGTGATGTTAACTGATTTTAGTGATTATTTTTAGTGATGTTAACTGATTTTAGTGATTATTTTTAGTGATGTTAACTGATTTTAGTGATTATTTTTAGTGATGTTAACTGATTTTAGTGATTTAAAAAAAATGAAGTTAACTGATCTTAGTGATTATTTAGGGGTGCATAGGGTCTCGTATTGCTCTCGTGCTGATCCAGTGTTAGCAGATAACCAAGATCCTAAAAGTACCTCCTCGTGGTGCACCTTAGGCTCGTGTCTTTGGATGTGGATGCTGTAGATGAAATGAGAATTATCTGCAGAGAGAGACAGGAAATATCTCTGAAACCTCTACGCCATTACATCCAACATCACTATCAACACACAGTGATACAAGGCATCTGTGCTTTCCGACTCGGCCAGGTTAAAAAGTAGAAACATTGGAAAAATGTAGAAACATTGGAGGGGCGACCAATGTCAATGTCCCTAACACACAGTGATCTTATGAGTACACCTGGAATCTGGAAGGCCATCTCAAACAGATGAGGAGAGTGCATGAGAAATGCACAGACAAATCCCAGACCCCTGACATGTTTGGCAAAACAGCAGCTTGTCTAGGAAGGTGTATCAGCCCTGAGTCTAATTCGACCATCACCGTTACCCAATACGGCTCATACGGAAGAAATTAGGTCTGCGACCTAGAGACACAAAGGGTGGTAATGGAATGGTCTTCTTACACGAAGAACAGCTCGCTGGCTACGAAGTGTCACTTTGGAGAAAAGACCAACAATGGATGACCCAGGCAAACTGTCAGCTCATCTTGTTATGTATACTCCCCTCTGATTAGAAGGCTCCCTCAATAGGCATTGCACTAAGCTGAAAGCTGAAGCTTCCTGGGTATGAAAGAAAGCTTGGAGAAACCTCCCCACTGTACATAGGAAGTAAGAGCTAATCACTTGCAATGCTTGTGGGTCGAGAAGAAGAAGAATTTTTTAGTGATGTTAACTGATCTTAATGTTTTTAGTGAAGTTAACTGATCTTAATGTTTTTTTAGTGAAGTTAACTGATCTTAATGTTTTTTTAGTGAAGTTAACTGATCTTAATGTTTTTTTAGTGAAGTTAACTGATCTTAATGTTTTTAGTGAAGCTAACTGATCTTAATGTTTTTTTAGTGAAGTTAATTGATTTTAGTGTTAATGTAAAGATTTGTTCTAAACTTTTCTGTGTTTTTGTGAAACCCTGTGCATAATATTTTATAAGAATCAACAGTTGTTCTACTTGTTATTCATCCATCACGTGATGATGACCATTTGTTATATGTCCTTGTGGATGGAGTTGGCTATCCCATATAGGGTCAGTGACCCAAAGCCATGCTGAAGTCGGATATGTCAGGCTGAAAGTCGCAGATATCGCAGCAATGCTGTAAACCATGAGACAATGCATTCCGTTCTGCAGGAGTTTGAGAACGAACGCAGAAGAATCTCAGCAATTTAACCAGTTGAGATCCTCATAGTCCAGTAGAAATGTTACATTTGTCTGCTTCCTGACCATCTGTAAAAACACAAAAGGCCATCTTTCTCAGTCGATGATCTGATCATACATGCTAACATATTTTGGACATATAAAGAGACAATGGTTTAGAAAGATTAATCATGGAGGGAAAAGTTTCAAGAAAGACAACAAATGGTAGATCAAGACTACGATGTCCACAGGACATCGAAGACCTTCTGAACATGATGCTAGAAGAAGCTGGGCAGATTGCACAGAACCAAGAGGCTTACAGAGTGGCAACGAGGACATGTTCTGTAAAGTACATGTCACATAGATCTGATCAGTTGAACTTGTTGAGCACTTACTGAAATGTGGTTTTGCTCTCTGCCACTTTAGTCATTTTTCAAGCAGTTGCACCAGTCTGTAATTTATGTAAAACATGATATTTTTAATGAAATGTCATATTTTCAATGAAATGTCACATTGTCAAATTTCAATGAAATTTTCAATAACATTTTCACTTAAATCCTGTTGAATCTTAAGAATTATTTCTGCCTTGCTGTTGTTTTTTTGGGGGGAAACATTGATGTAATATTACTTGTAATGTCACCCGTATGCCAACATGATTTCTTGTAAAAAAAAAATGCTGCTGGGAACCGCTGAAGATAGAAGAAGCAGAGGAGGACAAATAAAAGCATGGGCAGACAATATCAAGGACTGGGTAAGACAAGAGTTTTCCTCACGTGTCCGCATTATTGAAGATAGAAATCACTGGAGGACTCTGTGAGTTGATGCATTCAATGTGGTACCCCCACATTTCTGACGGGCTATGGGTTTTTATATATAGATAGACTGTAGTCACTGTCCGTGAGACTTGTTTATCAGGGTTATCACCCCTGAGACATCATCATAGCTGTTTGAGATGGCCACAGTGCTCTTCTTGTGTTGCGATACATTTGGTAGTTCTGATTATGTTCTACTGATTTTGTTATTCCATTGCAAGAAATAATCTGAACAATTGTCTAACTGAGGTGAGTTATAACTGCAGATTATCATCGGCGTACACCGGATAGCTCCATAGGTGCTCTGATCCTATCTAAAAAAATCCATCAGTGTTTAGTTCCAGTTCGATGTTGATTTATCTTCTCTTCATATATCTGTTATGTTTCGATCATTACACCAATCTTGCGCAGTCTTGAGAGCGACCACATTACACCAATCTTGCGCAGTCTTGAGAGCGACCACATTACACCAATCTTGCGCAGTCTTGAGAGCGACCACATTACACCAATCTTGCGTAATCTTGAGAGCGACCACATTACACCAATCTTGCGCAGTCGTGAGAGCGACCACATTACACCAATCTTGCGCAGTCGTGAGAGCGACCACATTACACCAATCTTGCGCAGTCGTGAGAGCGACCACATTACACCAATCTTGCGCAGTCGTGAGAGCGACCACATTACACCAATCTTGCGCAGTCTTGAGAGCGACCACATTACACCAATCTTGCGCAGTCTTGAGAGCGACCATGATTCATTCTTTCAAAAATCCTCTGAGAGGACAAGGCCCCTGAACATATTAGCTATGTCAGATAGATTAGCTATTGACACTGTGGCAGTTCTTGCCCAGTGTATCAGCTCGATGTCAAGAACTCCACTCATTGACTACAAAGAACTTTCACTGACTAAGGTGTTGCTGATACAGCTAGCTAATATTGACTATGCAAACATCAGAACAAAATTAATATGTTCTGAAAATAAATAAAAAATAATTAAGACATACATTCTGATAAGTTTTTATAACTTTTTTTGTCGTCATTTCTGAACAGAATGAAGAAAAAATATTACTCCTGGGAAGAGTGCTTGAATCTCAGAGAAGTGAAGGTTTGTATCATGTATAGTTATGTGAAAGTTTGTATCATGTGTAGTTATGTGAAAGTTTGTATCATGTGTAGTTATGTGAAGGTTTGTATCATGTGTAGTTATGTGAAGGTTTGTATCATGTGTAGTTATGTGAAAGTTTGTATCATGTATAGTTATGTGAAAGTTTGTATCATGTATAGTTATGTGAAAGTTTGTATCATGTGTAGTTATGTGAAGGTTTGTATCATGTGTAGTTATGTGAAAGTTTGTATCATGTATAGTTATGTGAAAGTTTGTATCATGTATAGTTATGTGAAAGTTTGTATCATGTGTAGTTATGTGAAGGTTTGTATCATGTGTAGTTATGTGAAGGTTTGTATCATGTATAGTTATGTGAAAGTTTGTATCATGTGTAGTTATGTGAAGGTTTGTATCATGTGTAGTTATGTGAAGGTTTGTATCATGTGTAGTTATGTGAAGGTTTGTATCATGTGTAGTTATACACTTCTTTAATATTTTTTTTTTTTGCTTTCATTTTCAATTTATAAAAGAGTCTGGACATCTTCTGGTTAAGAGCAATCTCTTTAACTTAACACTTTACTGACCAGCAATTCAGAGTGTACGTATCTCTGATTATCACGGCAATCCAGAGTATACTTATCTCCTATTTTCAAGGCAATCCAGAGCATACTTATCTCCTATTATCAAGGCAATCCAGAGCATACTTATCTCCTATTATCAAGGCAATCTATAGCGTACTTATCTCCTATTATAAGGCACTCCAGAGTATACTTATCTCCTATTATAAGGCAATCCAGAGTATACTTATCTCCTATTATAAGGCAATCCAGAGTATACTTATCTCCTATTATCAAGGGTGTTTTCAAATGTTTGAGATATTCACATCTTTAAAACTTGGTATAAAATAAAACTCCAACATAGAGCTTTTTTATTTTCTGTGTCATAATGAATATTTGCATTTTCTGAATGAATTTGAAAGCTGCTTATTATAATGCTGGCTGCGGGTTTACTTTATTTTCTATGTATCTCAAAATCTCACATTCTTAAATTAAAAATTAAAAAAATAACACTCAACCCATGTTGAGAGACTATTTTGTGGGTGTCACATTGAGGATTGCTCTACTATCCCAAATGAGCTATTCTTAGTGTCACTACAGTTGCCGTATTTCTGAAGTATTATAACAGTTTTGATGACTGTCACAGTTGTCCCCGAAGATGTATAGCAGAAATCAGCAAATTATTTAATGTGTTTAGTAAAGTGTTAATTATTGCTTACTCGTTTCAAAAGGTATAGAGGACGGACAAAATTTAATTTTCTCTATATATATTTCATTTCCCCCCACCAAGAAATCAAAACATCATTATAATACTAGAAATTTAGCCAAAAGGCAGGTAAAAATATAATTTTATATAATATTATAATTTTATAACTTTGAGTATCTAGGGTCAACCATCAACACCACAGGAAATTTCTTGGCAGAGATCAGAAAAGGTTAGCAATGTCACTACAAGACATCACAGATTAAAAATCTATGGCAAGGAGCAAACAGAAAAACAAAGTTACAGCTACATCTTTCCAGTGGCAACATATGGTTGTGAGACGCGGGCAATGACATCGACATGAAAAAAAATTTATCTGCATTCGAAATGAAATACTATAGAAAGGTCCTAAGAATATCATGGACAGAAAGAAGACCTAACACAGATGATGTCCATGAAGATCTGAACATAGAAGAAGACTGACTCCTTAAAACTATTAAAAGATGCAAACTTACATATGAAGAGACACAATGGTTTGGAAAGATTAATCATGGAGGGGAAAGCTTCAGAAAAGAGAAGAAGAGGCAGACCAAGACTACGATGGACACATAACATCGAAGACCTTTTAAACATGACAGTGGAAGAGGCTGGGTCACTCACACCGAACTATGACGCTTACAGAGTGGTAGTGAGGACAACATTCTGTAAAGGACACTACCATAGAGTATATTTTTATGACTTCTGTGTTTGTTCTCAAACTCCTGCAGATCAGCAAGATATCATCAGGAGAGCAGAGTGCATTGAGTCAAAGAGTGCATTGAGTCAAAGAGTGTATTGAGTCAAAGAGTGTATTGAGTCAAAGAGTGTATTGAGTCAAAGAGTGCATTGAGTCAAAGAGTGCATCCAATAATTTAGTTTACAGCTTAACTGTGATATCTGCGCCTTTTGGCCTCACACATCTGACTATAGTGTGGCTTCAGTGTCACTGACCCTGTATGGAATGGGACAGTCAACTCCTCCCAAAAATCTACTTAATTGCCTCTTACGACATGCTTGGCATGGGACAGTGCTGCTATTCTTTGCTCCTTTTCAGGCTCCAGTAATACATAGACAGTACACTATGTGATTTCATGCTGTTCCAAAAATTAATTTGATTTGTTTATTTATCTGGCCTTAAGCATTTGATAAAGATATTTTGATCGAGACATTAGCTATTTCTTTTGCCATACTTTGTAAAATACTCCCACTTTGTATTTTGATTAGGTTTTACATTATTATAGCAAAAGTGTAGATATCGCAGCAGAGCTGTAAACCATGAACAGCTCACTTCATTCTCCAGTCTACATTCTGTTAATCTGCAGGAGTTTGAGAATGAACACAGAAAAAGAAGTACTAAGTTTTCATGCAACCATATCTAGACAAGATTTCTGTTATTAATAAATGTATTCCAAGGTTGTAACTTAACATTTGTTTGTTACAGTCTTTGAGGAAATTGAACCACCCAAACATCGTCAAGTTGAAGGAAGTCATTCGGGAGAATGACATGCTCTACTTTGTCTTTGAGTTTATGAAGGAGAATCTATACCAGATGATGAAAGACAGGTTAGTTCAGGCTAGGGGAAATTGTTGTTTTGATCCCAAGAAATTTTGCGTAAGTGCACTGGAATAGTTTCTCTAGAACTTTATTTCATACCCAGAAGACTTAGCTCTCAGTGGTGTTTAATGGGGTGGCAAAGACTTAGTTCTCAGTGGTGTTTAATGGGGTGGCAAAGACTTAGTTCTCAGTGGTGTTTAATGGGGTGGCAAAGACTTAGTTCTCACTGGTGTTTAATGGGGGGGGGCAAAGACTTAGCTCTCAGTGGTGTTTAATGGGGAGGCATCTCTAGAGCTATATTTCATAGCCAGAAGATGTAGCTCTCAGCTGTGTGCAATGCTTTGAGATGAAACTTTTTTTTACAGAGAGGGGCTTTTTCTTCAGAGTTCATTCACAAACTCCTCCTCTAGCTTTCTTGTAACAGGACAATAGACCTGCTAGATTTCCAGCAGGTAATAGTGCAGGGAATGGAAATGCATTGTGTTGCCGCTTATTTGCGCCAATGATCGAACTTCATCTGTCTTTGGCGGTATATGTTGCTCATCCATCACAAGTGATGATGACCATTTGTTACATCCACTTTTGAAAATTCAATTTTAGTTATGTCCTTGATTATGAGTTCGTAGATGGCTAATGAGCCCTATTCAAGCTGTAAATGTCCTTGGACAGTTTGGACATGGAATGACGACAGTAGATGGATCTTGGTCTATCCATGACTTTCTAGCTGCTCTCCGCTGTTGAGCTGCTGCATTTTTCTTCTTTTAACAAGATGATGCACTCTTATTGATTTTAGAACACCATGTAGATGTATTTTGTGCAAGTTCTTCCAATGTATCATGGTCTATTTCAAAGACTTTTAGTGAGTTCTTTAACAAGTCTTTGTAGCGCTTCTTTTGGCCACCTTGAGATCGTGTGCCCTTCTCCAGCTCACCATAGAGAAGTATCTTTGGCAGACGATGGTCTGGCATACGTACCAATGTATATAGAGAGGGGCTAAAGACAGGGAAAATGGATATTGCAATATTTAGAACTATTGCATAACTAATAGATAGGCAGAGGTACATGTGGGAGGGAAACATTAGGAGATGGACTAGTTTAGCAGAGTGCATCGCCAAAACAAGAGACAGAACATGTTGCAGGTCTGTTGAGCCAACCTTTGATGCAGACATGGCATCTGATGATGATGATAATTCAAACTCTTGCACGTCTCCAGCTGCTTGCTCACTGTCTTTTGAATTTCTTACACTTTCCCTTACATGTCACCAATTTCCCTTACATGTCACCAATTTCCCTTACATTTCACCAATTTCCCTTACATTTCAACAATTTCCCTTACATTTCAACAATTTCCCTTACATTTCACCAATTTCCCTTACATTTCACCAATTTCCCTTACATTTCACCAATTTCCCTTACATTTCACTAATTTCCCTTACATTTCAACAATTTCCCTTACATTTCAACAATTTCCCTTACATTTCACCATTTCCCGTACATTTCACCAATTTCCCTTACATTTCACCAATTTCCCTTACATTTCACCAATTTCCCTTACATTTCACCAATTTCCCTTACATTTCACCAATTTCCCTTACATTTCACCAATTTCCCTTACATTTCACCCTCCTCTTTCTCCAATTTTGTTTACACTTTTGAACACTTTCCCTCCATCAAATCTTCATACACTTTTTTCATCCACCCTTTCCTCAAACTTGTTCTTACATTACAGTATAATTTTTTGAAAATGAATGTGCTGGTCCGGATGGCATAAAATAACACAGTTCTGCTTAGAAACCAGCAGCACAACGTACTTGAAGCTCCCCAGCAGAAGTCACATGAATTTTTATGTTGGTTATGAGAGAATGAATGCAGAAAATGAAGTATAATTTTTAATACAAGAGAACATTCATGCACGCACACAAAATTCTCTTATGATTCTTTTACAGTTAACTTCTGTCATGCTTTGCATACTTGCATTTCTCTGTATCATCTGTGTTATGCCGAAAAATTAGACTGGCCAGGTCCTCCTGCCAGAATACGGAAGATTGGGTGGCGGCCACCAGACCAACCACCATGCAGAATTATATTTCTAGAAGATATGACTATGTTGAGGTTTTTTTGTGTGAAAACCCCACCAGCATTCTATCTATACAGTTATATATTGTTATATAATGCCCTGTTGTTGATCATTCCATCTGGAGTAGAGGGCCACCCAACTTGTGGCATTGCGCTACATCATAGACCTAGGTCCTGAGATCAGGACTGCCAAGATCTTATTGGTTTGATGCTGTATATTAAACTGACACACTGAAACCAACAGGAGGAATGGGAAACCTAAGGTGAAACCATCCAATTCAGGATGTGGCGATCCTACATGTCTTTCCAAATTTGACAGACAATGGCACACATACTTTGTGCCAGCAGACTGTAGGTGGCAGGGAATGGAGAGTGATGAAGCACACCTCAGATCCACTACCCATAGATGGGAGTCTGGGGAGAGTGAAGACAAAGCAACATCGTCCCAGTTGGAAAATGGTGTTCCTGTTCCCAGACCATACTTTGTTGGATCAGCCCTCTGAGTTTGAAAGCAAGCTTCAGAAAAATTAACCCCAATATGAAAATGCCTAAGCCATGTGCAACTTAAACACCAACAAAGGATTACCACAGACCATACTGCAACAGACAAGAGGTGGAAACAGTAAAACACCACCTTATTGAATGCCCTGCACTACAAGACCAAAAAAACAACTACCACCAAACCCCTCCATCAATAACACTCTTTATGCAGACACGACACAGTTGAAGAAGGTATTCACTTACCACCACCTGGCACAGGAAAAAAAGAGTGAAAACTCACAATCTTGAGCCAGGGGTAGGATAAGTAAGTACGGCTCCATAAATAGCATTAACCCAAATTTCCGCCCCCCCCCCAACCAAGAAACAATTTTCTACCATCGTATTCACAAGTCTTAATATGTTAATTCTCTGTAAGTAACATTAACCCAAGCTTCTATTCCCAGAGACAATCTTCTTCCAGTGTATTCACTTGTTATTTCATATGTTGCCTCTTCATAAGTAACATTAACCCAAGCTTCTATTCCCAGAGACAATCTTCTTCCAGTGTATTCACTTGTTATTTCATATGTTGCCTCTCCATAAGTAACATTAACCTAAGCTTCACTTCCCAGAGACAATCTTCTTCCAGTGTATTCACTTGTTATTTCATATGTTGCCACTATCCTCAGAGACAAGCTTCTGCCAGAGTCTGTAGTAAGAAACATTACATACCAGGTATTACAAGGCTTGTCATTCATGCACAAGTTTGGTAAGTATCTTTTAACCTCTCACACTGACCTCCTTCCTTTGTCTATTACAGTAGGACTCTTCCATAGATACAGGCAAATCTACTTTATTATAAAACATAAAAATCTCAGAATGCAAAAGGTTTTGCATTGCTTTCATACAATTCTTAGGACTAACAGATAGTCAAGACCCTAATGTAATGTAAACAGAGTTGTATACCTAGAGTTGTTTGATCAATTGTTACCAGCTGGGATTGTGTGGGTGAAGACAGGCAAAGGATGTGTGGGTGAAAGGTCAAGATTGTGTGGGTGAAGACAGGTCAAGAGTGTGGGTGAAGACAGGTCAAGAGTGTGGGTGAAGACAGGCAAAGGTTGTATGAGTGAAAACAGGTCAAGATTTTATGGGTGAAGACAGGTCGAGGTTGTGTGGGTGAAGAGGGGTGTAGGTTGTATGGATAAAAAGCTGAAGTTGTGTGGGTGAAAACTGACTGAGGTGTGGATGAAGACAGACTGAGGTTATGTGGGTGAAGACAGTTCAAGACTGTGGATGGAGACAAGCCAAGGGTGTGTGGGTGAAGACAGATGGAGGTGTTGTGAGTGAAGACAAGTCAAGGTTGTATGGGTGAAGACAAGACAGACTAAGGTATTGGTGAAGACAGGTCAAGGTTGTGTGGATGAAGATAGGTTGAAGTTGTGTGGATGAAGACAGTTTGAGACTATGTTGGTGAAGACAACCTGAGGTTGTGTGGGTGAAGACAAACTGAGATTGTGGGGATGAAGACAGGCTGAAGTATTGGTGAAGACAGGTCAAGGTTGTGTGGAAGAAGACAGGTCAAGGTTGTGTGGATGAAGATAGGTTGAAATTGTGTGGGTGAAGACAAGCTGAGGTTGTGTGGTTGAAGTCAGGTCGAGGTTGTGTGGGTGAAGACAGGTCAAGGTTGTGTGCCTAAATACTCACCAATGTCAGTGAAGCAGCCAGAAAAAGTCATCTAATAGATATGCTTCATATAGAAGGAGGAAGAAGTTCAAGACCTGATTTGTTCAAAGTGATTCTTTTTACAAGATGTGAATGTATTGATATGATGTTATGTTGATGTGAATGTATTGACATGATGTTATGTTGATGTGAATGTATTGACATGATGTTATGTTGATGTGAATGTATTGATATGATGTTATGTTGATGTGAATGTATTGATATGATGTTATGTTGATGTGAATGTATTGACATGATGTTATTTTGATTGTGGAGCAGGTTTCTTTCATCGTGACTTGAAACCTGAGAATCTGTTATGTAACGGTACAGAGCAGGTCAAAATAGCAGACTTTGGCTTGGCAAGGGAGATACGGTCGAGACCTCCATACACAGATTATGTGTCTACACGGTGGTAAGTTTGATACATGTACGCAGGTGTTGTGGTTACTTCTTCTTCTTCAGCTTTCGGTCTCAAATTCTCGCCGGATCTCTATTATAGCAACACAAAGGTTCTACTAGATTTCTAGCAGGATGTAGTCCAGAGAATGGCTGTTTTATGTGCTCCAATGGCCAGACACATCTGTCCCTGTCGGATTGTGGTTACTTGAGTATAATTGAGTCATGCTTGTGTATAACATGTTGAAAGAAGAAGAGGCAGACCAAAAGTGCGATACAAAGATGTATGGGCATTGATTTGGAGACGTTCATTCTCAAACTCCCATCTGATCTCTCATGTTCCTACTTAGATCTCCAGCTGGAAGTAGTCCAGAAAATGGAAATGCGATGTATCACCATTTTAGGTCTGATACATCCAACTTCAGCAGTGCAGTTAGATTATCACCATGTTTATAATTAGCTATAGTAACAGTAAGCTGTTGCAGTAATTAGATGTTGCAAGAATTAGCTGATACAGTAATTAACTATTGAGTTGGTGTAATGCTAAGGTATTCAACTGCTGACTAGTAGATTTGGGTTGGAGTTCACTCATTATTCAGGGTTTGAAATAAAAATTCCTCCCATGATTCGTCCAGCCACTAAGATGTAGGATACCAGGGCTCATGCTCTAGGAAGGCAGAAGAATGGCATATTGCTACTCAGCAAGTGCTTTTAGCAATGCTGGTCAGATGGTTCCTTGTCAAACACTGACTAGGCAGCTAAGCACTTATGGGAAACCTTATGCTATAATGCGGGTTCATAACTCTGCTTGCCTTGCTTACTTGTACTGTTGCGTAATTAACTATTGCAGTAAATTGACTTTGCAATATTTAGCTGGTACAAACCACAGAAATCAGATATGCTGGACTAATGGTGAAAATAGAATGATGGCACAAGACATCTCTGTTCTGGGCACTATCATGCTGGAAATCTAGCCATCAAGTGAGAGTCAGTACGAGTGTGAGAATGAAAGCTAAAAATATTTGCAGTGACATCATTGAAGTATTTCGTGGTGTTGCATACAAGTTGATTAAAAGTTTACCCATGTTGATGGGGGCCTGAAAGGGTAACAAAGAATAGCAAGACTTGATTGATTCTTGATTAGAAAACAGCATCACTGCACAAGGGACATTCTCATTAAATGCTCTGCTTGCCATTCCGTCAGCTATCTAAAAGTATATACGCTCAGTGTCCCAGTCAGTTGTTGTTTGTGGGTTCTTCTGGTCTTTTCAGTGAGGAAACACTTTCTCCCCTCTCCTCTGGTCACTCCTATTTCTATCAAACTCTGAAAATGTACATTATCTTTGTTCAGCATCCTGTTCATCATTTTGTAGTGTATCCATGACTGCTCGAATTAATTCATCCCAGTATCTTCTCATCACATTTCCATCCACTATAGCTTTGCCTGCCAATGTGTTAGCTCTTTCATTACCTCTGACTCCCACATGAATAGGATAGTAGATCCATGTGATGCTCTGGGTGTTGTTGAGAAGAGTGTCCCAATCTTTTCTTATGTATTTTTCTATCATGTGCAGTATACTCTGAGAGTCTCTTCTTCTTCTTCTGCGTTCATTCTCAAACTCCTGCAGATTAGCAGGATGTAGTCCGGAGAACGGAATGCGTTGTGTCATGGTTTACAGCACTGCTGCGATATCTGCACCTTTCGGCCTGACACATCCGACTTCAGCATGGCTTTGGGTCACTGACCCTATATGGGATGGGACAGCCAACTCCATCCCATAACCTCCTTAGTTGCCTTTTACGACATGCGTGGAAGGTAAATAGTGTTGCTATTCTTTGCTTCCCGTTTGGGCCCCGGCAACACACAGGCGCTCTGAGAGTCTGACAAAATCACTTTAAGTTTTGGTGGTTGTGTCCACCAAGTCAACCAACCAAGCATCAACCAAGTCAGAGTCTTAGTGTTACAAATGATAGATTGTGTGATAGAATATTTATGTGTAAGAATGGAGGTTTGTTGATTAGTTTAATTGTGACACAAATATCAGAATACTGGAAAAACGCTGCAATAATATACTATCTGGAAGAAAAAGGCAGCAAAAGAGATTGTACAAAGTACAGAGAAAATTCACTTCTAGGTCACACTGGAAAAATGTTCACCAGAATTCTAGAAAGAAGATTACAAACATTCATAGAACCACAGATTAGCAGCACTGAAATGGGGTTCCATAAGAACAAAAGCTGTACAGATGCCATTTTTATACTCAGACAAATGGCAGAAAAAGCTACTGAAAACAACAAAGAATTGAATATCATGTATGTCGACCAAGAAAAAGTATTTGACAGTAGACAGACAACTTTGGAAAATACAATCAAAATATGAGGTTCCTCAACATCTAATCAACTTGTGTAGAAGTAGTTACACAGGCAGTCAATGTGCAGTTAGAACAAGTTTTGGGCTTTCAGGCAAATTTCACATACACTCTGGCGTGCGACAAAGATGTGTTCTATCTCCCGTGTAATTCATCACATATATCGATTGCATATGTAAAATTGCCAACACTAATGAAGAAGACAATCTAAACAACCTCCTGAGTGAACTTCTTTTTGCAGACGATCAAACAACAAAATAGCAACAACAAAAGAACAACTACAACAACATATAAATAGACTCCACACAACATGTAGAGACTTTAAAATGATGATAACCACAGGAGAAACTGAGGTAATATCAATCTCAAAAGCAGAAGGAAAAACAACTATTCTAATCGAAGGCCAACAACTTAAACAGTTGAAAGAATTCACTTTTCTTGGAAGTATCATATCATTGAATGGGAAAAACAACAAAGAAATCCAACATAGATGCAACATAGCATACCAAATCTTGGGGCAGATGTCTCCTATTTTCAAAAACAAATATTCTGCCGAAGACGGATGTGTCTGGCCATTGGCGCAAATAAAACGGCAACACAACGCATTTCCATTCTCTGGACTACATCCTGCTGAAAATCTAATAGGACCATGGTCCTGCTACAAGAGAAATTCAGCAGGAGTTTGAGAATGTACGCTGAAGAAGAAGAAAAACAAATATGTGAGTATGAACACAAAAACTGCACTATATAACACGATCATCATACCATCACTATGACTATGCTACCAATGTCAAACGTGGACACTAAAAACAGAATTCAAAAGACAATTTTTTACAACAGAAATGACTTGTCTACATTGATTTCTCAGAGTAACAATAAGATACAGAATCAGAAACTACATCAGAAGACTAACAAACACAATGCTAATTCTGGATTACATCAGAAGACAACAGATTAAGTGGTTTTCATGTGTTTCCAGACTACCATCAGACAGTGCCCCTCAAAAAGCATTACTATACAGATATGATGGATACAAAGCCAGGGGGAGACACTGCAAATGATGAATTACAGAAATAAAAGAGTCAACGAAAACAAACATATATAATGTACACAAAAAAAGCCATCTGCAGAGAACTGCCCCTGACACTACAAGGCATAAAGGGATATAAAGAAAGAACAAAAGAAAGTAGTATATAATGATTTTTGCTGATGCTTTTGTGTTTTAACTCTTCATCAGGTACCGAGCCCCAGAGGTCTTGTTACGTTCCACCAACTACAGCTCTCCTATTGATATCTGGGCTGTTGGATGCATTATGGCAGAGCTATACACTCTCCGTCCTCTGTTCCCAGGCAGCTCAGAAATTGATGAGATTTTCAAAATTTGTTCAGTACTTGGAACAGCCAAAAAGGTTTGTTTACTTTTAGTTTATTATTATGATACAAACACACACAGAATGTACACAAATCTTTCATGGCGTCTGTGGCTATGCTGAAAAGGTCAAGTATGCTTGACTGTGTGTAGCTTTCAGGTTGGTGTACAGTACATAAATCTGTTACCAGTTCTCTCATACAGCTTGCCTACCAGCAAAGTGGCTACAGGAATGAAATTTTCAGTGAAAGTGGTAAAAAATACTGAATGTATTAGTTGTGGAAGTTGGATGTGCCAGGCCATTGACCTAAATAAAACAGTGGTACAATGCATTTTCATTCCATGTACGACATCCTGCTGGGAATCTAAAAGGACCATTACCCTGTTACAAGGGAGATCCAATGGAATTTTGGGAAGGAATAAAAAAATAGCTTCCAAATTGTGATATTTTGAGTGTAGGTACTTATTGTGAGTGTAGGTACTTATTTGTGTGATTGTAGTTATTTGTGTGATTGTAGGTATTAGTCTGGTCTTACATTTTGTGAAAGTTTCAGTAATTTTCATTAAAAGCGTATGTGTAGTTATACTTGTATCACTTGACTACTTCTTCTTTGCTCTAAAACTCCCAATGGTTAGCAGGATATAGTCCAAAGAAGAATATGTGCTGTGTCATAGTTTTCAACTTGACTGTGATATCTGTGCCTTTTGGCTTGATACAACCGACTTCAGCACAATGTTTCCATTTCATTACTTTTCGCACTAGCCAGTTTGGCTATTTTTACTGGCAGTTACATTTGTATGTGAGTTGTTATAAGAAATTAAATGAGTGTTTTACATGCAGTGGTAAGTTATGCCATAAGCATGATGGTAGTTGATGTATGTGATGCTTGGTGATTGTCGCATATGTGATGGTAATTGATGGCTGAGCAGCCGTAGTGTTAGGTGATTGCCATATATGTGGTGGTAATGTGTATATGTTTATTTTAGAACATTGTTATGTATGTGGTGTTATGTCAGGTATGTGAGTTTTTGATAGCTGTATGTACATGTGATAATGTCCATAATCTGTTTATGTCTTCAGGAAGATTGGAGTGAGGGTTATCAACTTGCAGCTGCCATGAATTTTCGTTTCCCTCAGTGCGTGTCTACACCTCTAAAACAAGTCATCCCAAATGCTAGTAATGATGGTATTCACATTATCAAAGATATGCTTATGTGGAACCCACAAAAACGGCCGTCTGCTACACAGGTATTTATATAGTCATGTGCTGTTGTTGTAGTCATGAACTTTTGCAGGGCTAATAGAAAAGTTTGTGATATAAATGTGCTGTAAAAATTGTCAGTGTGTTGCCAGGTCCTGAAAACAGAACAAAGAATAGCAAAAATGTAGTTTGCCATGCATGTTGTAAGAGACAACTAAAGAGGTTTGGGTGTGAAGTTGATTTTCCAATTCCATAGATCAAAGTTATCCAAAATTAATGCCGAAGTCAGATGTGTCAGGCCGAAATGTGAAGATATCACATTCAAACTGTAAACTATGACAGAATATACTCTGTTTTCTGCTCTAGTCCTGCTAACAAGGAGGAGTTTGAGAATGAACACAGAAATAAAAAGACTAAAAATATTATTAAAAAGATGGGTATTGGTCAGTTGAGTCAGGTTGAACCCAAGCAAGTTTGTTTACTAGTAGCACTAGTAGTTTACTAGATAGTGGGATGACCCTCAGACATGGGAGTGTCAGAGAATATTTAAGTTTCACGCCTCATGCTGAATGGAAAACGCCATGAGGTAGATAGTATGCAGATTTAGTCAGGACTTCTTTTTGTTAGGATATCTGTAATAGTTGAGCTATCTACCTTGTCTCTAAGAAGTTATGCGTTCGAAATCAGGCTGTGACATCTTGTTTAGAAGTGCATTTTTATGGAGATCCTTGGGAAATATTGTTTGAAGCTGCTGAGTTATGTATTTTGGGTGCAAAAGGATATACATTGCTCTCATGCAATTCCAGCGTTAGCAGATAGCCAATATTTTACAAGGATATGCAATGCTCTGATGCAATTCCAGGGTTAGCAGATAACCAATAGCTTAAAAGTACCTCATTGTGCACCCTAAAAACAGATTTCTTCGAAGCTCGTGTGAAGCAATTTTGCTAACATTAATGGATCATGTCTGGGCAATGTAGACTGAAACGAAATGAGAATTGATTGCAAAGGGCAAACAATATCTCTGATTAGCACCTCACGCCTCCACGGACACAGCACAGTCCAAGACATCTTGGCCTGGAGTGCCAGGCTGTCATATCTGAATACTCACTAAAGCAAATATAGTGAGAAAATCTCCAGAGACTTATAATTTGTATTGAGTACATGAGAAGGAAGCATAGGGCTAGATGGCAGCGACATGTGCAAGAATAAGTGAGTATCTTGAATCCATAATGAATGCAATGTTCATGCTGGAGAGTACACTTCAAATGTCTTCTGACAGCAGGTTGTTTGGAAAGATAAAGTTAAGATACCATACAGACACAATACGAAGGAAATCTTGGTAGAAGCTCAAACTAAATGAAACGTCAGGGATAATAGAGCGAGTCAACCCTAGTTCATCTTTACTGTTTGAGCAATTACCTATACTGGATGATGATCAAAGTCGAGATAAGTGCCAGTACTCAAGGACATGGAGCAATGATATTTAATGACATCAGACACGTTCACTGGCAACAGAATACCTCATATGAGATAGACACAGTTTACCCAAGCCCAAATCCTTTTCACCATCTTCTCGTAAACTGCTGCCCAGGGACATGTTTTGAACTGTAAAGTCCAAGGGCACAGTGGGTGATGATGATGATGATTCAATCCCTTTCGCTGTAAGCAGGAAGCTCTTGACAGCCCATAGCCCTTCTGGCGAATGCACAGGTTTTCCTCAGTTGTGGTGCAGTTGTGTAGAGTGTGTTGTGTATAGCTGGAAGTGGTGGTAATAGTTCTTGTCGGATGTCTGTTAGTTTTGGGCACTGCAGTAGTAGGTGTTCAACAGTCTCTTCAACAGTGGGTGATAAACCATTATGGTATCAGGTACTTACCCATTTGCTTGATGATAGATAGGAAGGCTGTCATAGGATTGGGAACTCACCTGAAATAAAAGCATGCCTAAAATTGGATATGCTGGGCCAGAAAGCACAAACAACACAGCTCCACTAAACAATCAGCACAATGTACTTCACACTCTCCAACAAAAATTGCACAAGATCTCTTGTCAGTTATCAGAGAGTGAAAGAAAAATAAGAACACATTTTGAGCTTTATTTTTGTGGAAGCCCCACTCAAGGCACTGCATTAAAAAAAATTACATTTGACCTCTCTGAGGAGACTTTTTCTTAAAGCACACATGAGAGTTTGATTCTTCTGGGTATTATATAGAGTATTTTACGATTGTGCTACTGTAGCCTGAATGGAGAGTAATGTATACCGACACTGTCCTGCTACAAAAGAGAAGCAGTGGGAGTTTGAGATTGAATGAGGAAGAAGAATAAGAAGTTACCATTAGCTGACCAACAATTAATATTATTACATAGTGTTTCCAAGACTATGCCTATACAGTTATAGTCCAATGTCTGACCTGGCACATACCATATTAAGTTTGAATATTTTTCTTTAGTGCCTGCGTTACAATTACTTCCAAGTTGGTACGGACTTACCTCGACCGCCACCTATTTCTAAAACTCCTGTTAACTTGCCATCCCAACCCTCCCCATCACAGAAGTTAATGACAAAGCCACCCTCAACATATCCTAATGCTTATCCTGAACCCAAAGCCAGCGAGTTTAACTTACAGCCGCTGAGTCCAAGGACGACAAGAGAAGATAAGTCTCAAATTTTGCCAGCTCTGCCAGTGCAGATGAACAAACAGAACGAGTCAGTAAGTACTGTTTGGTGTTATGTATGTATTATTAGTAAGCAGCTTTCCATCTTTCCAGATGATAGTATTATTGTTGTGCTATAAGAACTATAATCCACGAGGGTGGGTGTGTGACTTACAAGACCAATCTGAGTCATAAAGAGTTTTCCAGAGTATGTACAAGGAATCACAGGTCCACTTATACCATCATGCTTTGTGTGTTTTCTCAGATGCGCAGCCCTTGAGCTATCTGCGATCACTTTCTCCTTTGTTATTGTACCATTTCTGATCTTTCCCCTACATGCAACATGATTCATGTCATCCTGTTGTAATGGCATTATTCTGCTGGGGAGTCTGTGGATTATCTACCCACACCAGGTCAGAGTCACTTTATAACTGTCACACCGTCAGGATAGTAGCTTTATATCTATGCACTGCTCCTAGCTATTGCAGTCAAGATAGGGTTCACTGTGCTCATTCTCCACATCAAGTGCCAATTGGTTATGCAGAACTTCTCTATTTTTTCTGGCTTTTAACGAAAGGTTCAATGCAAAAGGTTTGTCACATCCTGAGTCACTGCATTTTTATGATGGGCATCAACCATAGGAAAACTTGGTAACTATTCTCTCCCTCACCAGTGCTGCATAATACATCTGTGCCTGGGTCAAAGGGCATGATCCCATGGATCATCAACCAACCATGTCATCTTGTTACTATGATTCCATATCATGACTGCATCATGCATATCTCATTTGTAAATGTTTTTGGACCGAAGTAGAGGTATATATAGGCAATTGTGTGTGTATATATATATACAATCGTCATATATATATATATATATATATATATATATATATATATATATATATATATATATATATATATATATATATATATATATATATATATATATATAGGAAATGTATTCATTTATTGAATTAGAAAGACCACACCTATGTTGCTAGGGCCCTGAAAGGGGAACAAAGAATAGCAACACTGTGGAATGCCATGCATATCATGGAGGAGGTTTTGAGGTGGATTTGGCTACGCAATCCATAGAAGGCCAAAGTGATCCAAAATCCATGCTGAAATTGGATGTGCTAAAGAGAAAGGTGCAAATATCTATTGTCTTGACAGAAAAAAAATACTTAAACATAATTTCCTTGTTTTTCATTTTTACTGCCCTATACAGATCATAAACTTACAGATAGTATTATTTGTATTTCAAGGATGTATTCTCGATGACCATTAGCAAAAAACAGAGTGGAGGACGCAAGAGGTGGGGTGCAGGGCTCTCGGACACCTGGGATGACTGGGCAGATGTAGACTTCTTGCCAAACAAAACAACAAAAAAAGTTCTGCCTGTCACAAAGACTAATAATTTGTTTGGAAAGGAAAATATGGATGATGATGGATTCATG
Organism: Meghimatium bilineatum; assembly: GCA_034231615.1. Taxonomy (NCBI): domain Eukaryota; kingdom Metazoa; phylum Mollusca; class Gastropoda; order Stylommatophora; family Philomycidae; genus Meghimatium; species Meghimatium bilineatum. The sequence goes on along the minus strand of CM067315.1, from coordinate 33,585,198 downwards.
GGGTAAGCGAATGTTTTATCTATGTATGAGCTATTATCCCATTGTGCCTTTCAGCATCATGGGGTAGAACAAAGTAATTTTCAGGTGCTCTGGTGATGGCTTTATTATGTGCTTCATATATGCATGTCTCTGTGGCTTCCTTTATTCCTGTAATCCATCTTTTGCAAGGTCTGCCTCTGGCTTTGTGTTCATTGAGTCTGAGTAGCAATAAATTTAGGGGAGATGTGTTTGGTGGTAGTCTGGAGGTGTGTGCAAACCACTTAATCTGTTGTCTTCTGATGTAATCTAAAACAGGTTGTGTTTGTTAGTCTTCTGATGTTTTATTTCTGATTCTGTCTTTTATTGTTACTCCATGAATTCTGCGTATATTTCTGTTGTGAGAATTCATCTTTTATCTCTCTCTGCCAGTGTCCACATTTGGCATTGGTAGCACAGTGTTGGTATGATAATTATTCTGTATAATGCTACTTTGGTTGTGCTTTTTTAAATATATAGATTGTCATTGTTGAAATACTTACTTGTGAGATGATGTGACATGAGGGTGCAAAGTAAATTCTGTATTTTTGCTCTCCTCCGAACTCAGTTCAGCAGACGACCAGGATCCTAAAAAAGCACACCTTCATGGTGCACTTGAAATGCAGTCTGGCTAACACTTTACTACTGGCTAGTGTTATGTGCAAATAGAATGGAGAAAATGCTATATGGAAATCATAACTGAAGTCGCTTGTGTGTTGCCGGGACCCGAGCAAAGAATAGCAAAACTGTGTACTTTTTGTGCATGTCGTAAGAGGCGACTAAGGAGGTTATGGGATGATATTGGCTGTCCCATCCTGTATAGGGTTAGTGACCCAAAGCCATGCTGAAGTCAGATGTGTTAGACTGAAAGGTGCAGATTCACAGCAATGCTGTAATCCATGACACAATGCATTCTGTTCTCTGGACTACATCCTGCTAATCTGCAGGAGTTTGAGACTAACGCAAAAGAAGAAAAAAATAACTAAAGTAATGTTCATCTTGAGAACAAGTTTCTAGTTACCTCCAAGAAGTTTTTCCTGTGGAAAAGCAGAAGCTGCAAATATCCCCTAGTGCTCCTATATATGTGTAGAGGCTCAGACTTTACAATGAGTTAGTACACACTCGCCGCTTGTTGACAGATAGGTAGGCTGTCATAAGCTAGGGAATCCCATTATCCGAATTAAAGGCATGACGAAATTGGATGTGCTGGGCCTTGGATGTCTGGGCCACAGAGTGCGCCAACCGAGGTGCAAATAACAAAAGTTCTATTGTGGAACTAGCAGTACAATATACTTCACATTCCCTGGCAGAAATCATACAATTTATTTGTAGTGGTTATCTGAGAGTGAACGCAGAAGAAGAAGACTTGGATGAGGTGTTCATGATGCTGGTGAATGAAACTTTAACTAAGAGGGCTAGTGGACCTGAGCCCAACTATACCAAAGAGTGTTTCATATGTCAGAACCATGCTTACGGATGAGAAAAGGTTCAATACCTGAGGACACAGGGGACAATGTGTCCAATGATGCAAGACAAGTTCAGTGGCAGCAGAACACTTCATCCGAGATAGATGTGGTTGACCCAAGTCTACATCCCTGATTACCGCCTACTCAGAGAGTGCCACTCAGGGACATGTTTTGGCCTGTAGAGGGCACATTGGAGGATAAACTGTCACAGCATCACACTTGTCGCCTGGCGACAGATAGATAGGCTGTCACAGGCTAGGGTATCTCACCTGAAATTAAAGGCATGCTGAAATCTTATGTTCTAGGACTACATTGAGCAAATTGAATGGTAACACGACATACTTCACACTCCCTGGCAGAAATCACACAAATTTGTGATGATAATTTGAGAATGAATACAGAAGAAGAGGACAACTTGTGACATGTAATATTTATTGTTTTTAAAATGTCAGATGTTACTTGTGACATGTAATATTTATTGTTTTTAAAATGTCAGATGTTACATGTGACATGTAATATTTATTGTTTTTAAAATGTCAGATGCTACTTGTGACATGTAATATTTATTGTTTGAAAATGTCATGTGCTAGTTAATGACATTTGAAAATATTTTAGTAGTCCAATGGTGAAAAAAACTGTTGGCGGCAAACCAGTGCTTGACTCTGGCAAATCTTCAGGTTCATCAGCAAAACAGCATTACCTAAGCAAATCCAGGTACCTCCCAGGTAAAAACATCATCATCATATGTTATCCATATTTAATCTATAAAAAAAAGTAACATTGAATAAAACACATTGTTTACAAACAGAAAGTAATGTTTTGTATAAAACAAATTGTTTACAGAAAGTAATATTTTGAATAAAGCACATTCTTTACAGAAAGTAACAATTGAATAAAAAAAACACTGTTTACAAACAGAATTACATAAGGTGCCTTCACATTCAACTTATTTGGAACTTGTTTCTTTTTAAGTTTGGAATATATTTTTAGTTGTAGAGAAATTTCATGTGCTTTTTAGTTTAACCTTTTTATACCGTAATATTAAACTCATCCTGTACGTAAACATGATATATCATGGCAGAGAGATCCCCCCACCTTTCCGGACATCTCCATGATGTATCGTTCTTGCAGATATCACATCTAAATTTGCTTCATTTGAATCGTAAATGAATTAGTATTAGCTTATTTAGCTGTTTAAGCTTTAGAAATCTGGCTAACGGAAGGGAACCTTCGTGTTACTATGTGATTAGATGTGTGGCATATTTATTTAAAAAAAAAAATTAAAAATTATAGTTCACCCGTGTGTTGCCTGGGCCCGAAAGGGGAGCAAAGAATAGCAACACTGTTTACCTTCCACGCATGTCGTAAAAGGCGACTAAGGAGGTTATGAGATGGAGTTGGCTGTCCCATCCCATATTGGGTCAGTGACCCAAAGTCATGCTGAAGTCGGATGTGTCAGGCCGAACGGCGTAGATATCACAGAAATTCTGTAAAACATGATACAACGCAATCCGTTCTCCGGACTACATCCTGCTAATCTGCAGGAGTTTGAGAATGAACGCAGAAGAAGAAGAAAATTATAGTTGCATATTATTGGTTTGGTTACCACAAACCAAACCCAAGGTGTCTGAAAGCAAACACAGTGACTTATCAACTTTTACCATTATCTCTCCACCCAAAGACAGTCTCTTTCTTCCATCCTCGCTCACATATTTTCATACATTTGTTGTGTGTATTTTCTATATAAATGTCTGAGAGTGAAAGAAAGTAAAGGCATAACACATTAGTGTATGTTTATGTCATAATAAAGTACTTCTATTCCAGGTATCAACCCAAAAGTCAGTGCACGCAGAGAGAGCCTTCGCCGTGAAAGTTTTGGATTGGGAAATGATTGGTCGCCTCTGGGAAAAAACTTAGCCATGGGAGAAGTGAATACAAACAATCGTAAGTAATTTTACACTTCTGCGATAGCTTAGCCATGAGAGAAGTGAACTCAAACAATTGTTAATTATTTTGCACTTCTATGATAAGCCATGAGGGCGACAACGTGAAAAAATATTAGACAGTTTGACAACCTGGCACAGCAGGGAAACAACAACGATCTTGATACATACTACTGTGGACAGAGAGCTGTGGAGAGCCATAACAACCTAAGCCAGCCGGCATGGCACCTGATGATGATTTATAAGCCATACGTAGACACATTGATGTTTCTACAATAACATAAAATTAAGGTAGATTGATATCAGACATATACCTTGATGGAATAACAATAGTCTAGTGCCATTTGCAAGCATTAAAATTTGCACCAGATTGTAAAAGAAATAGAGGAAAATGAAACTTCGTAAATCAGCAACCATAAATGGCATTATTGTATGTTTACACAACTTACATAGAGTAGCTTCACATTACTTGAGCCAGGAGAGTACTGGTTTCTGCACTATGTACCATATTCAGCTGGGGAGGAGGTAATCTAGATTATTACCCCACCACTAAGACAGACATTCCTGAGATAGACACTTCTAAGACAGACACTTCTAAGATAGACACCTCTGAGATTGACACTCCTAAGACAGACACTCCTGAGGCAGACACTTCTAAGATAGACACCTCTGATATAGACACCCCTAAGACAAACACCACCTGAGGCAGACACTTCTAAGATAGACACCTCTGAGATAGACACTCCTAAGACAAACACCTTTGAGACAGATACCCCTAAGACTAAGATCTTTGTATAAATACTGCCAACATGTGGTAAGAACATCAGATGGTATCACAGACGCATTTGATAAAAAAATTGGAGTGCGTCAGGGTTGGGTGCTCTCACCTTTGCTATTCAATATATACATAGACAGAATAATAGAAGAGGCAAAAAGTGCAGAGGGTAACATCACCGACTCAGAACAAGACAATTCAGAGCAACTAAACAATGAAATAAATGAACTACTTTTTGCATAAGACCAGAACCTCATATAAGACAACGAAGAACAACTACAAAGTCATGTTAATTCACTATCTGCAACATGTAGAAAATACAACATGAAGAGAAAAATAAAGAAGCATGCAGACAATGAAATGTTAGTCAAGAAATAAACAATGGTAAGAACAACACAAACTGTCCATATGTCATGTCTAAACCATTTACAAGAAATAAAAGTATCAAAAAAGGAAATTAAAGGATAGAAAAATCACCAAGATCGGAGGCATCATCAATGAAATTCTTAAGAACCTCGAAAATGCAGCAACGTATTATTACTACAGATATGAAACTACAGTTGGATACAGTCAATGTGAACTACCAGAAATAACAAAAGATATAACACCAACACTTTTCCAAGTTCCGTGGTAGCAATATCAAAATCTTACTATATCTGAAGAAATAAAATTTTTTTTTAGAATGTTTACCTGAAGACATGGAATATATTTTGAAATGTTTACATGAAGAAATATTATGTTTTGGAATGTATGATTACCTGATAAAATTGAATATTTTTGGACACCTCTATTGAATATTTTTGCTAATGTTTACCAGTAGAAATTGACAACTTTTGAGAATGATTACCTAAAAGAATTGATGGAGGCAACATGTAAATTTAGTTTACCCCATATGTGTCATTTAGTATTGATTTTCTGTAATAATACGGAGTTGGGGCAACCCCAATTAAAAAATATTAAATTATTTTTTTTAAACTTGGTGTTAAATTTCCTAGTAATTATTACTAATGTGGACGTTTTTATCTCGCACGCTCATATTGAGGAGCAAAAAAAATTCTTTTTAAAATGTGGCCGGATTTTTAAAAAATTTTTAAATTTAACACAAATATGGACGTTTTTATTGAAATACGGAAATAGATCGTTAAAAATATGAATTTATGAAAAAAATAGGTTGACAGCTATGTTATCCTAAAAATATTGTAGCTGTAATATGAAGAAGGTTTAAGTCAGAAATCGAATTGATTTTTTCAACAGGAAGGCTTAGTCGAAATAACTATGATGGTGATTATGTTCCTTCATTTCTGGGAGGAAAAGGTAGGTAAAAGAATTTCAACTTCTTCTGCAATTAGTTTCCTATGCATAACAGTCTATACAGGTATTTTGGTCACCTCCATGAATTAAGTTGTCAGCAGGTGGTCCTTATGGTTGCCACACAGCTTCACTTCCAGTTCTATCCCCTGGGGTCTGTTTTAGTCCCCGGGTCAGGCAAGAGTTGACATGTCCGCAGAATGTGTTCTCACCTTTGCGACTCTTATGCATTGGGCCCATATATCCAGATTATATCTGCATGTACAACCCTATGTATGTATGGTGTGAATAGCTTTAGCAGGTCATCTATATAAATTATGAAGAGTGTGTGGGGATAGACCTCCTTCCTGTGGGACACCCTCTATTATGTTGATGTTTTGAATTTCTTTGACTGGAGTTTGACTTGCATATCTTCCACATAGAAAGTATTTTGATCCGCTGTAACATTTTGCTTCCAATTGCATTCTGGGTGAGTTTTAGCAGTAGACCCTCTTTCCCAAACTTTATCGAAGGTCTATTTGAGATCAAGGAGGGTATCTAGGAGTTGTAATTTTTTTCTGGAATTCATTTTCTATTTCCTGTAAAAGATTTTAGTTTCCTACAGACATAAACAAACTGATGGTTTAAGTGGTTTTCATTGGTCACTTTTGCATATATTTTGTGTTGCCATCTAATGAAAGGAATAGATCGGTCAATGGGAAGGACCAGCTGGAAGGCCTTGTATCTCTAGTCAGCTGAGCATAAACACACTGATCAATTGTGTGTCACATGTTGCCTAGAGCAAGTAATATGTTTCATAGTTAGTTAATCCCTTTTTTGCCAAAGATGGCACATAGGGCAGTAGTAATTTCTTTCCATGTTCAGGGCTCATTGCAAGTTGCTGTAGTTCTTGTGCATTGCTTATGCAAATATTATCTTTCTCTATTGTTCTGCATTAAGTTTCTTTAGGGTGATCTAATTTTCTTTATACAAATTCTTGGTTTGTTTCATCCTTCAGTGAATCACTTATTTTAATATGTTCCATGGCAATGACACTAAATCTTATGCAGTAAGTTTCAAGGTCACATATCATACAACTTCATGCACTAACTTCAATTTATTAGTACTGCTGTTGATTGGTACTACTATTGATGTTACTTTTATTGATTGTTACTGCTAATGATTGGTACTACTATTGATTGTTACTTTTATTGATTGTTACTGCTAATGATTGGTACTACTATTGATTGTTACTTCTATTGATTATTACTGCTAATGATTGGTACTACTATTGATTGTTACTACTATTGATTATTACTGCTAATGATTGGTACTACTATTGATTGTTACTTCTATTGATTATTACTGCTAATTATTGGTACTGATAATGATTAGTACTACTATTGATTATTACTGCTAATGATTGGTACTGCTAGTGATTGTTACTTCTATTGATTGTTACTGCTGATTGGTACTGCTATTGATTGTTACTTCTATTGATTGTTACTGCTAATGATTGGTACTGCTATTGATTGTTACTGCTAATGATTGGAACACAGACACAATTTAATTAAGTGCAGGAAAACTCTGTGCCATATGGTAAATTAGTAGAAGTATGAAACTTTGACAGTATACACAAGACATGTTAGAAGACTAAACCATTTCCACACCTAAGCTGCATTCATAAGTTACTCAACATCCATTGGTAGGATAAAATACCAGACAGTGAGGTACTAATAAAAGATCATCATCTGTCAAAATAGCTTCTATATGGAGAAGTTCAGATGGGCTATCACCGTGTTAGAGGATAGAAGAAGCGTTTTAAAGACACTCTTAAGACATCGCTGACTTATTTCAACATAGACACAAATTCATGGGAGACTTGCACAAGACAGATCTGACGGGCATCGCAGAATCACTAGTGGTGCAGCAGCTGCAGAGAACCTCAGATATAATGCTGCACAAGCCTTTTGCAAATAATTTGCAGACAACCTTCTGCAAATGTGACATATATGTTATGAACAATAGGGGGGGGGATAGTACACATCCCTGTCTCACTCCTGAGTGAATTTGGAAATTATCCGATGTACCTGTGCTCGTTCTTACTGAGTATTGACTATTGGCGTATATGCTCTGACATAGGTTTATCAGATGTTGGGGACTCCATATGTCTGTAGTGTTATCCATAGTTGTGCTCTATCCACTCTGTCAAAAGCTTTATCTTGATCCGCAAAAGCCAGATATAAGTCTGAAAGTTGTTTGAGGGCGAAGATTGCGTCTGTACAGTTTTATTTTTCTGAAAGCCTAATAAATAAAATATTTTTGACACATTAAAAAACATGACACCTTATTGAAGACCTTACTTGAGAGTAAAGTCAAAGGGAAGCAAGCAAGAAGAGGTAGGCAGGGATACAAGTGGTAGAATAACATCACAAGATGGACAGGTTATATTCTAGCAGAGTGCACCACCAAAACTAGAGAATGTTGCAGCCAACCTTCGTTGCGGAGACAGTACGTGATGATGATGATTGTGTATATATTATGATGATGTTCCTCCTTCGCAAGCGAAGATGAGCATGGCATAAAAAATACCATTAAATGCGATGGAAAAAAATAAATATATATATATATAATAATTAAAATTGGTAATTAACTAATTTAGTTTGTGAGTTCATAGATGCCCGATGAGTCCGATTCGTGCACGGAAAGTTCTATTGCAGTGCATACAGGAGTGCTGAAGGTTCGCGGTAGGAGAATTTACAGATTTGTCCTTCCGCTTCTTTGCGCTTGTGGATTGCCCGCAGTGTTCTTTCTTTTTCAAATTTCGTGATGCCAGCAGTGATCTGAGTGTGCCAGGCTGAGCGATCAAGTGCTGTAGTCTCCCAGGAGCTAGGATCGATGCTGCAGCTCTTGAGAGAGTTTTTTAGGTGATCCTTGAAGCACTTTTTCTGCCCTCCACTTGAACGTTTACCTTCGCACAATTCCCCATAGAATAATCTCTTTGGAAGGTGGTTGTCTGGCATAAAACATATAAATATGTTAATAATATATTGGTATATATTAACATAAAATTGTCGGCCCAAAACTATATTCCTAAAATTTCCCTATTGTATTCAAGAAGTCTTTACTTTTACATGCAATGGAAAATAGATATACTGTATTCTTGTATTTAAATAGTTTCAAAAAATAAAGAACTAAAACATTTAGCTGGTAACTGCTAAACACAAACTGGAAGAAATTTGAACATAAATAATGTAGCATAATTCTTGCTATAAAAATAGACAAAAATAACATTTACTTTTATGTGTGAATGAAAGTAGTTGTATTTTGTCAACAGGTGGCGATGGTCTTGGTGTATCTAGCAAATTTGGAAGTCCAGCTGCTTATGGTACAAAGAGCGGTGCAGAAGGGATAGGAGGTAACTTAAAGATGTACCCAGATACAGTTGGAGGAGGCTACATGAGGACAGGTGCTGGGGGCTACCAGGCATCATTTAATCAGTCAGGGGGAGGGGCTGGTTATCAACCTTCTGTAGCTGGAGGATGGAAAAAAGCCGCCCCACTTCCAGCTGTTGGTGCTAACAAAAAATCAAATGGGACAGGGAATTATGGTCCAGGACATGGGCGAACTGATTGGACATCCAAGTAAGTTTAGTATATATTTTTAAGTCTCATATCTCAAACTCCCACTTGTTCTCAATTGTAGCAGATCAATGATCCCACTAAATTTCCAGTAAGATGTAGTCCAGAGAGTGGAGATGCGTTGATATTTTATTTGCAGCACTAACCTGACACAACCAACTTCAGCGGTAAAGCAGACCCTATATGTAATTTATTTTCATGATTGTAGGTGTACTTGCAGCCAACATAATGGAAATGTACATAGAAGTAATAGGAGTCTACTTGTGTAATTGGAAGCAATCAATATTCATTTCCTAGAGTCTTATAACTAAACAAACTTTCAGGTTATAAAGAACCACTTTTGGCAGTTGTGAAATGGTGTAAACTTGTTTGGTTTAGACATATAATGAGACACGACTCACTTTCTAAAACCATTTTTCAAGAAATGGTACAGGATAGAATTGGAAAAAGCAAAGAAAATCATGGATTGACAACATCAAGGAATTGTGGAGAACATGGCCGTGTATTTAGAATGCCGTTTCAGACCCTTGAGGTCCCTTTCAATCCACGGTTGGGACAGAATTTTTTCTTTCGTAGTACAATAAAAATCCTTCATGTTCATGTCGTGGTGTCTGCTATGGCCAAGCTGCCTTTATTTCCACAGCCCATAGAAAGCCTCCCTGCACTCCTTCACAGGAAAACATGCAGTAATGACAGTTTTTTTAAGGAATGATCGGGACATTATTTTTTTCTACACTTGTCCGGATGACTGAAGACAGAAGTGTTTGGAGGACTTTTGTGCTGTCTCCAGCGTGACACCCCTACATCTTTAACAGTTTATGTGTATTATTATTATGATTATTTTCTTCTCTTTCTAAAACATTTTGGCAATTAACTGATTAACTCAGTGATCGTCTCAACCAGTTGATGTGACTATTTTCTAGAACTGTTGTTCAGCTGATTGATAGGAATCATCAATACTCTATAAGGACAGCCATGTCCAGATGCTGAAAAGAATGCAGAGTAAATCAGTTAATCTGTCACTTCTCCTTTCTAAAAGAAATTTGGCAAATAATCTGCCTCCACTCTTTATAAAAATGTAGCAATATTCCTCTACATTTTTTAAAATTTTGCAGAGAATCTTCCTCTCCTCTTTCTAATAATTTAGTAATTAATCTCCCTACTCTTTATAAAATAATTGGCAATTAGTCTTCATCTCCCATTTTTGAAATATTTTGTAATTTTTCCTTTCCTATTTCTAAAATTTAGCAGTTTTCTCTCCTCTTTATAAACATTTGACCATTTTTCTTCTTCTCTTTTTTCTAAAAAAATAATAGAAAAAAATTCTAAAATTTCTACTAAACAATTGCCAATTTTTCCGTTTCTCTTTTAAAAAAATGTGCAATTAATCTTTCCTCTGTTAATTTTAAATTTTAATTTTCAATTCCCGTTAGTCTCAAGAATTGTTAATTTTAATGAATTTAGCCATTAGTTTTCTTGTACACTCTTTAAAACTTTTGTCCAATATCATTCCGGCATCTCTCTAAAAATTTAATAATAAGTCTATATATATATATATATATGTAGCATCTGGTCACTATGCTAGGCAACTATCGGCTTATAGCGACTAATCTATCTAGATGTATTGCTTGTAAATTTTATACTACCAGCTTTTGAACCAAAAGCTAACTCCACCAATTTGGATTTGTGAAACAGGCCAAATATCCACTTCATCACTGAGTTGACATTAAGATATGTGTAAACCTAATTGTATTTCTTTCTTCCCTAGATACCTCAAGTCCTGATTTTTATGTATTATTGGTCCAGACTCCAGGAATGAGTGCAGACAAGAGAAGTTGAGTGTAAATATGAACTACTGATCTGTAAATGAGCCCTTGGATCAAATTTAAAAATGATTTATAGTGTATGCATTTGTTTTGTATGCATGTTTGAAAAGTATGCTCAAGCAAATCCTGAATAGGAAATTGCTTTTTAATTATTGTTGATTTTTAGGCACAACTTATTCATTTCAGTAATATTGTTACTGTTGTATGTAACAATATACATTTCATTAATGTTGCCACTGTCTCATGTAACAATATACATTTTAGTAACATTGCCACTTTCTCATGTAACAATATACATTTCAGTAACATTGCCACTTTCTCATATAACAATATAAATTTCATTAACATTGTCACTGTTGCATATAACAATATACCTTTCATTGTCACTGTTTCATGTAACAATATGACTTTTTCTACACTCAAAACCATGACAACTTCAAACAAATTGAGGCTGTGATTGTTGCACTACCCTCTCCTCCATGATTTACTGTGTATAAATCATTCAATCAAGCACGTATAACTTTGATTGTTTTAGGATACAAGATTGTGTGTCCTTCAAGGTCAGATCGAATATCAGTGGATATAATCATGGCACTGTACTTTTTGACACTTTGCTGACCAACAGTCCTGAGAGTGCTGAATCCTGAATCTCCCTTTACCAAGAATATTTTTGACACTTTGCTGACCAGCAATCCTGAGAGTGTTGATTCGTGAATCTCCCATTACCAAGGGGGTTTGCACATTTTTTTTAGATATTCTAAATTTGTTTCTGATACATTTCTTCTTAAACTCTCACCACATCTCACTTGTAGAACTAAAGTAGCCATACAAGATTTCCAGCAGGATGTAGCCCCCAGAGAATAGAAATTGATGTAGCCCACTGTTTTATTTCTGCCTATGGCATGACACATGTGTTTATAAAATATTGACAGACCCATTTTGAAAAATATGTATAAAATCACATTCCTGTTTCAGAACATTGAATGAAATTTTCAAAGTGACATAATGAATGTTTGTGTTTTCTGAACGAATTTGAAAGCTTCAGAGTTATTCAAAGATCTAAATCATAATTATTATAATGCTGGGTGTGGTTTTACATTATTTTCTACGTCTTATTTTTTCTCACAGAATAACATGTCTACGTAGCATGTCCGGTTTCTTGATAAATGCTGTTGTATTTGAAAGCTCCCCAAGGTTTGCATACAGCTTTCTGTGTAATCTGTCCTGTGGGCCAGTGCTTCTCCCGTAACTGGTTTAGTGTAATACAGTCCTGCAGGGTGTGTTCAGTGGTCTGTTCTGCCTGCCCACATGGACACAGAGGTGATAGAACCAGTCTTAGTGTATTTAAGTGGCTGTTTAGTCTGTCGTGTCCTGTCACGATGGTGAAAATTATAACATGCTCAGCTCTGTAGACACAACATAGTTGTCTTTTGGGTGGTCGACTTTCCTAATAGCTTTGATGAGCGTCTTTTCCTGGTAGTTGACTTCTTGGTTTTTTTGTTTCTTTATTGCTCCATCTCTTGTCAGCCTATCTGTCTTTTTATTTCTTGGTATGCTAAAGTAGGATGGTATCTACTTTAGTACTACCCTTCTTTGGATGCTCACTTCTTGTATGGCTTCCTTCAGGTCTGGAAGTTTATCGCTGTCAAAGGCTTGTAGGACAGATATTGTATCAGTAAAAGACACCACCTTTTGACATTGGCTTCTTGTATTTTTGATTATTTCTGTGGCATTACCTAGAGCCTGTATTACTGCAGAGTAGTTGGAGCAGAAGATTCCAGTTGGTGAACATGTGTATTCCATTTATTTTTCTGGATTTTATGTGCACTCCAGCACCTCAGTACTTCACTGCTTTGGTTGCTGATCCATCGTTTTCAAGACATCTAATCAGGTTGCATGATACCACAGTTACTGGTGCATCTCTCAGTCTAGTATATCCGATTCCAGCATGTGCTTGCTTTGGCAGGACTGTGGTCCTGCTCAATGTAAAGGATGGCCCTACCAATCTTAGTTTTCAGCCTCTGTTGACTGGACTAAGCCCCATCTTCACTTCAAGGAGTTGGCCTCTATGGAGACTTTTGACATAACATGCAAATTAACCTGTCTAAAAATTCAGATTTATTAAATAATCAACTTATATCTAATGTCAAATGACTGTATTTCATGGGCCAGTAATAATATTGTCCTGTGTCCATCTGGATATGCACTGGCTATGTTTACGTACATTAAAGATCCTTGACAAATATATAGTCTGGCCTAACATGCAGCAGTATCTCAATCTATTATAACATTTTTACATTATCACTATGTTCGCCATATTACTGAAGTATCACAGTGCATTCGACCCATCATCACATTTGGTTGTGAAGGAAATATACTGAAAATGTGTTGATAGTCAAATTTGGTCAGCAAAGTGTTAATGGTGCTCTAGCAATCATTGATTGTCCTGTGTCCAGCTGGACATGAATAGGTTGTGTTGATATGCCTTAAATATCCTTGACTAATATATAGTCTGGCCTAACCTACAGCAGTATATTAATCTATAACAATAATGAGAATATCCCCAGTGCTGTGATACTGGTTTCAAATCAAGATTTAAGTTGGGACTTGCAATGGCTGCCATATCATGGTTGAATATGATTTGGAAAAGTAAAATTAGTATTAGTAAAGATCAATCTATTCAGAATGCTAGTGCTGAGTATACTTTTATACAGATAACGAAGGCTACTCAATGCAGACACAGAAAGAAAGATTCAGGCTTTTAAATACAAGTGCTACAGGCGTTAGTTAAGAATTATATAGAACATAAGACAAATATATTTGTTAGTCAGCAAATTAACAAACTTACAGATTATTAAGAACTACTTTTGGCAGTGGTGAAGCTGCATACACTTCTTTGGTGTTAATATGTAATGAAGCATGACTCACTTTCTCAAATTATTTTGCAAGAAACAGTCAAGGGTTAAAGAAGGGGTGGATAAAGAAAATCCTGAATTGATAATATCAAGTAATGGCCTGGATATGATTTTTCTACACTCCTCCAAATGGCTGAGGACAGAGTTTTTTTGTGCTGATGTCTCCAGTGTGGCATCCCTCTGACTCTAATGGGTTATCGTTCTTATTACTATACATGTCAGGGTTGGACAAAATAGTTTTATATTTAGTATGAGGGAACTAAAATGGTTCGGCCATTCAATGAGGATGAACCCATATTGGCCAGCAATAAGAGCATACAACATGAAAATGGATACAGCAAGAGGCAATGGAAAACCAAGAAGAAGGTGGATTGAAGGAGTTGCCTACATTCTGAGACATCAAAACATTACTGCATATCAAGCAACAAAATGTGCCACAGTCTGAAAATCCGAAACCGATCGTCATTCAATCCTTTGACACCTTTCAGCAAAAGCAGAAGAAAAGAAAATAGTTAAAGGGAGTTAAATTATTTTACTCCTATTACTCCACAATGGGGATGCACTTCTTCCATTTTTTCATCACCTACCGGATTTTAGAATCATGGAGCCAGTCTACTTCTCCAGCATAACATTTGATAAGTCCTGTTTATCAAAGTCCTGTTAAAAAAAATAACATCCACAACCTTTATTATTCATGTTTATGAATGGCAAGTAGCTACTCTGTGTCATGTCCTGTGAATATAGGGGGGGGGTTGGGACATGGTCACATACTTGCACTACAGGCAAGAGTGATGGAGACATGAATTGATGTCTTTCTATCCACCCATATATTTATTAGTGATGTCCGTTGATGAAGGGTGTTTCTCTAATCAAGTCTGGGTCATTTCGTCGGTCGTTGGATTAATCAACTAACATCGTAAAGTCCAGACCGATTTGTGTAACAGAAGTCAGTTCATTCCAATTCTTTTTCAAATGCTGTTGGTCCTACATCGGGCATGTCCTATGCGCAGACACCAACAGAATACACCACCAATCTCTTGAATGGATACCTACAGGCAAAGGAGCAAGGGGTAGACCAAAAGAAACACTCAGCAGAACAATACTTAGAGAAAGTAAAACAACCAATATTCATACTATTCAAGAACTGCACAGAATAGCTTTGAACAGACAGAATTGGAGAGATCTGACCTCTGCCCTATGCGCTAACTTCAGCGCAAAAGGAAAATGAATGAATGAATATATTTATTATCTATCTAATTCATACATGGTCTCATACTTGCACTACAGGCAAAAGTGATGGAGTCCAAGTAGAAGGAAAACTCCAAAATTAAACCTCCACTGCCCTGTGGACAATCCTTGGAGAGATAAGGACTAGGGAAACATATCCTTATTCAAAAGTAAGACGAAAGATGGAGACACAGGACACAAAGGTGCAAAATAGTCCAGCTAAGGCTGAAAACCATTGTGTCATGAGATGCCTTCATATGTCAATGCATCTATGTTTCTTCAGCATTGAATACGTTGCAGAAGGCAGAAACCAAGAATACCAAGAGAGACTCTTTGCAGAACAACCATCAAAGATGGTATGACTGGGTCGCAACAACATGCATGAATTACTAACAGTAGTATTACATTGCTCGAACTGGAGAGCTCTGATTTCTGCTCTATGCTCTGTGATAAAGGAACATAGATAGATAGTCCAGCTGATAGTTCCTGTAGCCTGCTGATTGTATATCCCCATAACACCTCATTCTCCACCCTCTACTATCTCCCACAGCAATTTCAAACTCTTATAATTTCTTCATAACAATCTTGCTCACTGAGATGTCCTTATTCAAATGGAATTGGAGGAAATGTTAATCAGTAGGATATTTTAATACAGTAATCCACTCTTGCTTGTTAACTTGTTCACACTACAGGTAGTAAAAACTTTTCAATCAACCCTATACGTATACAATGATTGATATATATATATATATATATATATATATATATATATATATATATATATATATATATATATATATATATATATATATATATATATATATATATATATACATGTGATACATTACAAGAATTGGCATTCATAGTATGAGATGCCGTTGTGTTGTGAGCCTGAAAGGGGAGAAAAGAATAGTGATACTTTTACTTGCCATTCTTGTTATAAGAGACAAATAAAGTGGTTTTTGCGGTGGAGTTGGCTGGCCCACCTCACAGTGACCCAGAAGCATGTTGAAGTAGGATGTGTCAGGATGAAAGGCAGAATTGTTGCAACTAAGCTGTAAATCATGACACAACAAATTTTGTTCTCTGGATTATATCCCTGCCTGTTAATCTGCAGGAGTTTGAGAACGAGCACAAGAATAAGTCTAGTCCACAGGTGAACATTGGTATAACTAATAGATGATTAAAAAATAAACAGCCTCTGCTCCAGGTTGTGTAGTTGCATGTAACTAATAGATGATAAAAAAAACAAGCAGCCTCTGCTTCAGGTTCTGTAGTTGCCATTGTTTTGAATGGACAGGCTTTTTATCTCCCTATGGTTCATTATGGCATTTGTGTGACATTAAATTCCATTTTTGCATCTTTGAGACATACAATGAATGGGAGATTGCAGTAAAAATGTGTATGTATGGCCTTTTTTTAATCTATTCAACGGTTATTTAGCAGGTTTGTGTGATTAGGTTGTGTTAGTTGTAGAATGAATCAGTCCGTGCTGTTTAGCATTGAACTTTGCTTTATCTGTATTATTGTGGTCTAGTCTGTTCCTCAGAAGTTTCTGTACCTTTGTGCTATGCCGACCTCTATGCACTTCGCCTTCTGCCACATTTTCTAAGCAATTGTGGGCAATATAATTCTTTCATTGTTGCCTTACAGAAGAGTTTGTATCTCAGGAGTGGTTGCCTCAAACTGTTTTCCATTCGGAAAGTTCGCCAAACAATAATTACTGTGGGATACAGTTGTTGGTCATTCTTATCACTTGACCCAACCAAATTACACGTCTACTGCTGAGTGCTCCTATAGTTGATGGTAATTATATCTTGTGTGTTGACTAGATCTTTATTAATGTTGACCCCTTAGCAGCTGAGGTATCCTTAAGGATATGATATGGGGTTGCCACCATTTTGCTGAGTTCTTCTTCTTATTAGTTTCCCAGAGAAACAATTTGTCTGGATGTTTTATTATAAGCATCCAGATGGATTTTTTCCCTGGGAAGCTAAAAGAGAAGGATCTCTTCAAAATGGCGGTTGTTTTTCGCCGTATCCTTAAGAATACCTCAGCAAGCTAAGGGCAGGACACATAGCTCTCACAGAAAATTCTCTCGATGTTGTGACTAAAAGGTCTTTATCAAGATCTATCTTGACAAAGACCTTTTGGTTGAGACGTCAATGTTTTCTATCTTGTTTTTGCTCCTTGTAAAAGTGTTATTTGAACCATGATATATTTATTTTTTTAAATTAGTGGGATCCCACTATAGCTAGTCCTTTTATAAAAAAATACCCCTATATAAAACAACACTTGAAAATCTCCAATTATATTTATTCTTGTTTGTACTGTATATAGCGAATTTCTGTTATCACATATATATTTTGTTGGTCAGGATCAAGTTGTTATATTATGATTGGACTGTATATATTTACTGTATGAGACATGTAGAAAATATGATGCTAGAACCATCTTGCTGTATTATTTTACCAAAGCTACTCTGTAGTGATATGAACAATGTCATGCATGTCTTTACCTTCTAAGATTTGTTGAGGAAATCAAATCCCATTATAATAACTTGGTCTGGACCAACAAAATAGTTATGTAATACAATAAATTTGCTATGTACAGTATAAACAATCAATACGAGGGTCAATCAAAAAGTAATACACCACCATTGATTTTCTGTTAGTTATGAAGATAGAAGCATGAAATTTTACACACCTCAAATATGATGTGCTGATTACATGCACCAAATTGCACCATCCATGGTTGCACTTATTCATTGAAATGGAGCCTTTTAGCAATTTGCATTAGAAGCAGTGAATTGTGATGTATTTTGTGTTGCAGAGAAGGAAACTGCTGTGAACATCCCTAGGTAAATGAATAATACGTGAACATTCAGTAACATCTGTGATGTGTATGGAATTTCTGCGGTAAACAGGAGTATATTTAGTCGCTGGGTTCAGAGAATCATAGAATCAGATAACGGAGATATGGATCTGCTTGATAGTCATTATCCGCAATCACGAGGGAAAAAAAGTAAATTCAAAACAACCCCTTCAGCAGGGAAGGCCATGGTCACTTTCTTTTGGGAAATTGAAAGTGTGTTTCTGAAGGATGCTATGCCAAGAGCCAAGAGGAGTGACAATCAATTTGCAAGCTTATATTAAGACAATAAGTAAAACTCATTTAATGTTTCCATGCACACCCTCACACAAGTCTGGCAACTCGGGAATCAATCATCAAATTGGGTTGGACAGTTCTGTCCTATCCATCTTATAGTCCTGATTTGATACCCTCAGATTTTCAAATTTTAGGTCCATTTCAAGATGCACTCAGTGGGACACGGTTCGTAGATAACCAAAGGGTGATTAATGCAGCAAAGAAATGACTACACGTTCAAGACAAAACTTGGTACGAGGAAGGAATACATGCATTGTTTTGCAGTGGCATAAAGCTGTTCTAATTGATGGGATCATGTTGAACAATACATACAGATGTTTATATGACATATCCTTGTATATTGTGTATTTATTTCATGTTTTTAAAAAAAATAAACTGTTCCTGATAACATTGATTTGGTGCATTACTTTCTGAATGCTCTTGTAAAATTGTTGTTAATTAGGGAAATTGTTATAAATACAATGGAATCCGGTTGTAACAACTTGGTCCGGACCGACAAAATATGTATGTAATAACAGAAATTTGCTATATACAGTACAAACAATAAAGAATAAATATAATTGAGGATTTTTAAAAGTGTTGTTATATGGGGAAATCTGTTATAAAAGAATGCTCTATAGAGGGATTCCACTGTACCAGTTTCCTAAAACTGGGTTAACATTCTTATTTTACACAAATCCTTAATTGGAATAGAGCTGGTGCTCTAGCTGGTTACCGTGGTTCTATTTTAATGATCAAATGTTATCTTTGGAACTGGTGAGAATTTAAAATATTGCTTTGCTACTTGCTGAAAACTTACACAAATCAATGTTTTCACCAAAAGGCCTTTGTCAAGAACATATAATATAGCATATGTTGAGTTAAGGATGGCATGATCACATCACACTGCAAAATGAAAACACAAATGCTAGAAGCCAAGAATAGGATGGTTGATACATGGTAATCATCAGTGCCATCACTTACCTATCATGTGCTATATTGTATTCGTGATACTTTTTTGTCGAAACATCATTTGTATGTGCTTTCTTTTATTATCGAAACATCATTACCATGCTGACTACCACACTCTAAACATCTGTGGTTTTGAAATCCCTGAACTACGCTACGCAGATGACACTGCTTCTTTTAAATGATATAAAGGGATTGGAATAACTCATCAAGAACACAAAGAAATATAGCGAATTACAAAACTTGTATTTAAACGTGCAAAATACAAAAATCATGTCAACAGATATAACAACACAACAACCAAAAATCAGAATAGACAATACAGAGATAGAATGTCTTGATAAATTTGAATACATAGGAGCAAACATCAACTGTACAGGAGACTGCATGGCAGAGATAAGGAAGAGATTGGCAATGGCATATTGTAACACAGTTGAAAAACATAGAAAAACAAAATAGAAATGAAACTGCTAATGGTACAAACTTTTATTTTTCCGGTTGCAACATATTGCTGTGAAACATGGACCCTAAGTAAAACAGCGCCAAAGAAGATAAACGCCTTTGAGATGAAAGATACTTAAAATATCATGGAAGGAAAAAAAGAAACTCGGATATAAAAACATTGAAGATTCCAGAGTGTTGGTTACTAAACACAATAACACAAAGGAAAATGCACCTGTTTCGTAATATAAAGAGAAACAACTGTTTAGAAAGACAAATAATAGAGGGTAGAACACCTGGGAGAAGGTAGATCAAGAAGATGATGGACTGATGACATTAAAGATAACATGAATATGTCATTGTAAAATTCAAGCCGCATGGCCCAAGACAGAGAAGGGTTCAGGGAGTTCATGGGAAGACTGGAGAGAATATGTCACATGACACTAATTATGTTTTCAATATTCTCCTGATGGATCATAGTTTTGATGCAGTTCTAACTACACTGTACCCTGATACATGTACTAAGGTTCAGTTTGGAGCCCATATATTTCAGAACAGTCATTTGGACTATAAGATGTTAAACATGATGAAAAGGTGAACATCTGAAGCATGGTTGGTTGGCTCATACCCTGTGTAGATGTAAGTAATGTTTGATGTAGGTTATGTTTGTAATGTTTGGTATGATATAAGTTGACTTGTGTAGATGTTGAGTAATGTTTAATGTGGATTATGTTTGGTGTGTAGGTGTTGAGTAATGTTTAATGTGGATTATGTTTTGTGTATAGATGTTGAGTAATGTTTAATGTGGATTATGTTGCTGTGTAGATGTGGAATAATGTTTAATGTGGATTGTTTGGTGTGTAGGTGTTGAGTAATGTTTAATGTGGATTATGTTTGGTGTGTAGATGTTGAGTAATGTTTAATGTGGATTATGTTTGGTGTGTAGATGTTGAATAATGTGGATTATGTTGCTGTGTAGATGTTGAATAATGTTTAATGTGGATTATGTTTGGTGTATAGATATTGAGTAATGTTTAATGTGGATTATGTTTGGTGTGTAGATGTTGAGTAATGTTTAATGTGGATTATGTTTGGTGTGTAGGTGTTGAGTAATGTTTAATGTGGATTATGTTTGGTGTGTAGGTGTTGAGTAATGTTTAATGTGGATTATGTTTGGTGTGTAGGTGTTGAGTAATGTTTAATGTGGATTATGTTTGGTGTGTAGGTGTTGATTATGCAAGATTCATGGCTCAGCAACAAATTCCAAGGAATACTGAAAGGAATGATTCAAAGTTCTTTTATAATACTTTAAATTCTTCCTATCCAATGCCAATGGAACCAAGCTGCTGACATGTCTCTGATTTTGAATGTTGGGTAATGCACTTTGATGTCACTCCCAGTATGAAATCACGAAAATAACTAATCTTCAAATGGGAAAACACCTGGTGCTAGCTCATTCCTGATGTCCCATGCTAATCAATCTCCTCAACTCAATCTGAACGGAGACAACTTGTCACACAAGAAATGAAAGATTTAGATCACCTTTACAAGAGAAATCTCCAGTAATGTGACAACCACAGTGGGATCCCCATTCTGTCAATCAATGGCAAGATACTAGCCTGAAACCCCCCTATCTGTCTAACAGTGTTCTGAACCTTTTTGTCATTTGTGATCCCCTTTTGGGACACATTTTCTCATGTGGTCCCCTTGTGATGAATAAAGGTCATAGATTTTCTTTGCAAGTCATAGAGGCTTTTAAAACTTTATCACTATAAACCTTGTTGACTGTTCAAATAGTTACCTTCCTTGTTCCCCGGTTTTCAAAATTGTTCTCCATGGCCCACATTAAGAACTACTGGTCTAAGTTATACAGTGGAATTCCATTATAGCAACTTGGTCTGGACTGACAAAATCTGTATGTAATAACTTAAATTCGCTATATACAGTAGTACAATATAGAATAAACATAGTTGGAGATTTTAAGAAATGATGTTATACAAGGAAATATGTTATAAAAGAATGCTTCTATGGAAGAATTCAGCCAAATAAATGGAACACATTATATGGAACAAAACAACAACTCACAAACACATGCATATATCACACAATGGCATTGGGTCAAAGGGCATGAGCCCATGGACCGCTGGATCAGCAACCAACCAACCAACCAACCAACCAACCAACCATGGAAGAATTCCACTGTAATTTATATTCATGTGGAAACATTTGCATATAGTCTACAGTATTTTGTAGCATTTCTTTTTATTAGTCTGGGCATGGAGCACTTATTTATGATATACAGTAGAATCCCATTATAACAACTTTGTCTAGACTGACATAATATGTATGTAATAACAGAAATTCGTTATATACAGTACAAACAATATTCTTCTTCTTCTTCTGCGTTCGCTCTCAAACTCCTGCATATCAGCAGGATGCAGTCTGGAGAACGGAATGCGTTGTGTTATGGTCTACAGCATTGCTGCGATATCTGCGCCTTTCGGCCTGACACATCTGACTTCAGCATGGCCTTGGGTCACTGACCCTATATGGGATGGGACAGCCAACTCCATCCCATAACCTCCCCAGTCGCCTTTTACGACATGCGTGGAAGGTAAACAGTGTTGCTAACAATATAGAATAACTATAATTGGGGATTTTGAAGTGTTGTTATAGAGAGATATTTGTTATAAAAGGATACACTATGGAGGGATTCCGCTGAATAAAGAACATTTAAAACGGTGATGGCAGATCTGAGGTATAAATGATAGGATATCTGCCTGATTCTGGAGGAATGCTGAACTTAAGTACAGTTTAATCCCTCTATAGCATACCCTTTTATAACAAATTTCCCTATTTAACAGCACTTTAAAAAATCCCCAATTATGTTTATTCTATTCTGTTTGTACTGTATATAGCATATTTCTGTTATTACATACATATTTTGTTAGTCCAGACCAAGTTGTTATAACAGGATTCCACTGCTTCATAAAAGTGAGGCACTTTATTTGTGTGAGAGTTGTTATAATCAGTGAGATGTGTGTATATGCACGTATGTGTACTGACATTCATGTCAAATTTTTGTGTACAAATATGCACACCATGACAATAAATTTATCTTTCTTGGAAAGTATGGCCGTACTTTACTGAAATGTATATGTAGACACAGTGCTTAAGTGGATCTTTCATTTGCTTGAAATTTGTCACATCCATGTGGCAACCTGGGCCTAGGACTTCTAGTTCAAGGTGCAAAGAATTTATAGGGCCACTGTTTTCTTTCCAGACATGTCACAGGAGATGAATAAGGAAAGTTGGGGGATAGGCTGATAACCTGCGAAAAAAAATCTTCATTGTCACATCGTCTCAATTTCTTACTTTTGTCTTTTATCAAATAATCCTCATGGTTGATGGAGAGATTCTTCTTCTTCTTCTTCTTTCGTTCACTTGAAACATGTCTATATCTGTAATTCTGTCTCCTTAATAAAACTCACTGTCTTTTGTAGTTCATACAGTGTCCCATAGAGCTTTGATTCCAGTGTTGTTTCCTCTGGCCAATATGTATGACTCAGCGTTTCATGCTCAGAACACTCTTGAAGTATATGTTTGGCACTCTGTGCTGCCTGTCCACATGGCGATGGAGAGATGAACATTGCACCTTTGTCCATTTATGGCAGACTCCTAGGTGACGGGAATGCTAGATGTGTCATCACACTGGTAAAATATGTCCCATTGCAGCTACCTGCCTTCGGGGATGAAGATAATTCTACATGTACTAAGCCACAGCAATTATTAGGTGAGGTGGCCAATTCCCTTCCTTGCTGTCTTTACCTCTCCTAACTTACACGTCAGCTACTTATTTACAGCTGAGTTGACTGGAAGAGTGAGAGTGTCAAGCAAGAAATCACAACCCATAATTTGTTTGTCCGGATGTGGTTTCGAGCCTGGTACGCTGTAACCTGGTGATAGCAAGCAAGCAGCTCACTATCAAATAGGTTATGACACTCCCCTGAATGGGTCAACAAATGTGACAAGAATGAAGAGATGGTTGACCCAGAAGTGTGTGCTGTGCTCTTGCAGGAAGCCATAGTCTGAGAGAATGTCTTCCCATTCAGGGATTAAACATGCATCCATAAACCCCTGTTACACAACCATGCCTATGAGACAACTTTACGTGAGTCAGTGTCTTGTATAACAGAGAAGAACCTGTGCTTTTGTCAGAAGGCTATTGACTGTCAATAGCTACCTGCTCATATGTAAAGGGACTATTTCATCATCATCATGTGTCAATAGCTATCTACTAACAACCAAAGGATTATTTCATCACCATCATCGCTAGAAATCTTATTTATCATCCAAATAATTACCTTCAAGTGTTCCCCAATTTTCTTTGTGTTCCCCTGCAAGTCTCCTTGGTGTCATATGGCCCACTTTGAGAAGGACAACAGTAGATAAGAGTATTTTTTACTCTAGCCATGCTTTACAGCACTTTCTATTTGATGCCTTGCTGTCCATTGATCCAATTAACACATTTTTTTTGTTATTAATTATCAAACTCCCACATGATCTCTTGTGGCAAGACAAGCCTTACTAGATGTAGCTCAGAGAATGGAAATGCATTGTCACCATTTTATTTGTGCTAGTGGTCCAACCCATCTGACTTCAGCTGTGGTAACTAAACAGTGTTTTTACTACTCCCACTGAACAGCTGTGACCATATTACTAGTAGTCAGCCGCACGAAAGAATTGTTTCCTGTATGACATACTGATCATCAACCTCATAGCTATCCATGATCAAACTTGCTTTATGTTTCTGATACTACCTGCATCGCTACTGACATAACCACAGATCCAATTTAATTTGGTTCATTTGCACAGCACATGTATTCAGAATTTAAATGAACAGAATTATAAACGTTGTAATAATTTTTTTCATTCGTCGTCTTTTGATGTTTTGTTTGTGTCTTGATAAAGACCTTTTGGTTGAAACGTTGAATGTGATTTGTGTATTGTAATTTTTATGATTTCTTGTGTGCTCATCATTGCCCATCATTACCCACTAGTTTTAGATATAGTCTATCGTGTCCCATTGAAACGATATATAAACCTGTGTTTTACGTAAGTCTAATTGTGGTTAATGCACTGGCTTTGCATATGAGTGATCCTTGGTTCATTCCCCAGTTGAGGCGGAAAAATAATGTATCAGATCACAACAGTCTCCCTGTCGACCCAGGCTTGATTAGGTACCAGATTAATCCGGGAAATAAAGACTAAGGAAGGGGAGATGGCTACTGCCCTTATATAACAGAGCCACTGAAATGTGTGATCGCTAACATCTCACACTCCAAGGGAGTTAATAAATGCTATGGGTTAACTTTCCTTTTTTTTTAAAATTAAGTGTTGATATGAAACACTTCCTTTTAAAACCGTTATTGATTTGACAGAATGGCAGTCATAGACAAATGCACCAATCACATATGTGCGGATTCATGTGATGACAGTCTGTCACAAGTTTAACAAATAGTGACCAACATTTTGCTTTACTTAACACCCCTCTAACGGGTCACATTTGTGTAGTACTATTGTTAACAGGGAAAGTACTAAACATGTAATGGTAATCTTTCTGCATGAAACATTAAGACTGTCCCCTGATCATTTATCAAGAGAATAAAAATAAAAAATTATTTTTTGTTAGAAAACATGTTTACTTGCTTCAAACAGAACAAATCAATAACTAGAGTCATTCTTCCAAGGCAAAAATCAACAATTAGTCATTCTTACAAAGCAAAGTTATTATAGCAACAGCCAGATCATAACCAACCTTGTGCCACCATGTTAATACGTCAGTCTTGAGATACAAAAATATGCTACTGGATTTTTCAGGTTTTAATAGCTGGTTGTAAACAAACACTGCAGAGAGTTACTACAGTGGAATCCCTCTATAGTGCATTCAATTATAGCAAATTTCCCTATATAACAACACTTCAAAATCCCCAATTATATTTATTCTACCGTATATTGTTTGTACTGTATATAGTGAATTTCTATTATTACATTCATATTTTGTGAGTCCGGATCAATTTGTTACACCAGGATTCCACTGTATTAGCTAAGATTTTTGAGCTATACTGGTGAAATCTTGGCATATAAATGAAGAATAATGAAATACATGTTATCAGTAATAAAAATGCCATAGGAACAAAGAATAACAATACTGTTTACCTTCCATGCATGACTACTAAGGTTATGGGTGCAGTTGGCTGTCCCATCCCATATATGGTAAAAGTGATTAAAAAAAACTTCCGGTCAAATTGCGAGTGAGAATGTACGTTTTCCTCGGTGTCAGTTTAAATTGGATGTTTCTCCTGAAAGCAACGGAAAACTACAAGAGTACAGTGCCAATAATTTTTTAATGGATGTGGTAAATAATTCATATTGGAATTAGTGAGTGTGAATTCAGTAATACCATCATGTCAAATCACAATCTAGCAAAGCGGGGTTGCAACGAGCAAAAGCAGTCATGACAATAGTAGTAGTAACACAGTAGGCCTAAACAAGAACAGTGTCAAGTTAGGAAAATGGAATGCGAGAAGCATGTATCATGACAAATACACATTATAATGAAAGAAATGAAATGAACATCGACGGTCAGGCAAAGGTCATCTTAATCTAGCAATCTGTGAAGTGCATATTCTCAGGAAGTGAGAAAGTAGGTCATAGTGGGGTAGGCTTTATAATTGCTAAGAGGTTGAGTTCGTCCGTGTTAGGATATAATCTAATCAGTGATCGCATCATCAGTATCAGAATACAATCACACAGGAGAAACATTACAATTATACAAGTTTATGCACTAACTTCAACAGCAGACATCCATGAAATTGATATTTTTTATGATCAGCTACAAGCAACAATTGATAAGATGAACAAGTACGACATTGATAATTATGGGCAATTTTAACATCAAAGTTGGAGAGAGTAGACTAGTACACGAGCTTAAGGTGAAAGGAAGATTTGGTTTGGGAGAAAGAAATGATCAAGGGAAACACTAACTAAATTCTGTTTAGAAAACAATTTATTCATTACAAACATGCTGTTTACACAACACCCTAGAAAACTGTATACTTGGAGGTCCCAGATGGTATAACGAAAATTCAAATTGACTATATAATGATTCAGCAAAGATGGAAATCCAGCATCTCAGCATGTAACACATACACAGGGGCAGACTGCAACTCTGAACTATTAGTATCTAAAATCAAACAAAAACTTAAAAAAGTCAGAGGTAAAGCTACAGTCAACTTTGACCGCTCAAAAATTCCAACAGAATACAACATAGAAATTACAAACAGATTTGAAGCCTTATTAGAGCAACAAAAGGGATTACCAGTGGAAGATTTAACCAACAGGATTAGAGATTTACATACAGGGTGCACAAAAATATATACCCAAGAAAACAAAGGAAAGACAAACATATATAACGGACACTACAATGAAGATAGTGGAAGAAAGAAGGAAAGTAAAACCCAAAAACAATACCAACAGCCATGTATTATACAAGCAACTCACGAGGGAAATAGAAAGACAAATAAGAAAGGATAAACAACAATTTATCAAGGACTCCTGCAAAAACATAGAGGACCTGTACGAAGAAGGAAAAATGAAAAACTGCATGTTTCTCACAGCAAATACCACAAAGAGCAAAACATTAAAAAAATCTATGCGAGCCATCAAAGATAAATCACGAAACACCCTTATAGATCAATGTGACATTCTAGAAAGGTGGAAAGAATACTGTAAAGAAATGTACTCAGAGCCACCCCAAAATGACCTAGGGAACCAAATAAACAGATAGAAATACAGAAGAACCAGAGCTTACAATAGAAGAAATTAGATCAGCAATTCACAGTTTGAAGAGAGGAAAAGCAGCAGGTTGTGATGACATAACAGCTAAAATAATTCAAGCCAAGGGTGAAAGCAGCGTTAATATATTTTATCAGCTATGCAATAAGGCAATTGTCCACCACAGGCAATTGTGCATCCGGACCGTTCAGAAAGCAATGGCAACCTACTGAACGTATTTATATTGCCTAGAAAATCACCACAGCCAACAAATGCTGGGTTGATAGCTACGTCCTGGATAGGATATGCTACCAATTTAATACAATAAGATCTGGAGAACAGAAAATTACTGGAAACGTTTACTATACACACCAATACCTTAAAGCAGTGATATACAAATATGTTCAAATTATAGAACAATTGCCGTAATCAACCAAGCCAGCAAAATACTACTGCACATTATAATAAAAATAATACATAACAAGATGGAAGGTGAGATTCAAGTAGCACAAGCAGGTTTCAGAACTGGCAGAGGCACGAGAGATCATATATTTAACATGAGGATGATCATAGAGAAATGTAGAAAGTATAACATTGAATTACACACATGCTTCATAGACTACACCAAAGCATTTGACTGTGTCAATCACCATCAATTATAGGAAATAATGAATGACATGGGTTTTCCAAAACACATTACATGACTAACAGCATAGAAGCAACGGTAAAAGTGGAGAGTACAAGATCGGAGTGGTTCAATGTATAGAAAGGAGTAAGACAAGGCTGTACCTTGTCTCCATACTTGTTCAACATCTATGAGGAAAATATAATGAGAAATGTGAGACAAGAAACAATGACACCTGATTTGTTGAATAATGAAAGCTCTGGGGAAACCTCTCTTACTGCACATAGGAAGTAAAAAGGGCTGAAAAGGCATAGAGGATTGACATTATTGTGTTCAGTATTTACCCATATGTACTCTGTCCCTCTCAATGAAGTGGAACACTGCCACCCAAGGGTATCACTAATAGCACGTAACTCGGTAACTTCACATTATCTCCAAAAAAATGAAAGCCTCTAGAGAAAGCACTCCACTGCACAAAGTAAGATCAATTTTTCATTTTATTTTAATGATTCTTTTCCATGTCGTGAATAATTAATTAACGAACTAACTGAACAACTAATCAACAAACTGACTTACGAAGTGACTTACACTAACAAACTGACTTACAAACTACTAATTCAAATAAAGGAGATGGGATTGAAATGTGGTGTCGTCAGAAATGAACATCATTATGGACTGAAAAGAGTGTTAACTAACAGAGAACAGTCAGTCATCATGTAATGGCAGATATACTCAAGGCGCAGATCAGAGCACCTATAGATGTATCCTGTATGCAATGATGATTTGTTAAACAACTAACTATAAGCAATTTATTTGCAATTCCTTGGGAGCTTTCTGTCAAACACAGGAGACTCAGCTTTCGGTTTAGGAAGTTTATTTTTATGTTGAAAATATGTACATTTTCTGTGGATTGTTATTGTCAATATTTTGAAATAATTTCAATTAGACATATTGACCTACTGACTAAAGACTAGACAATTTAACAAAATTAAAAATAGAGTATGCGATCCTAAAATAACACCAGACTTGGAAAATGTGTCTCCATGGGTTTCCATAGAATAAATAAAACACAGATGATGTAATATTTTTCTGTGAGTTTGTTTTATTCTGAACATAGAATTTTGTGTAGCAAATTGTACAATGCAAATTATTCAAGAAAACCGGGTTTATTAATATAAAGAGCTGCATTTAATAAATGGAGGCAATAAACAAAACTAATACTCATATAACACTGTCAGTAGAAATAATATTAAAAAAAACTATATTTAATAAGTAGAGGCACCAAATGAAAACTGATGATCATCAATAACACTGCAAATATAAAGATTGTTTACAACTAGCAGCAGATAACAAGAAACAATGACATAGACATGTTAAAAGTACCTACACCTTTTTATGTGTATTCACGTCACTAAGCAGGACAACACTTGGCGCTACAGAAATTTGTGTACACACATTTTCAAATTTGGATTTTATTTTAGGATCACAAACCTAAAATAGTACCATACTCAGATTATGCACAATACATGGCAATGTAAGGAAACTCTCAAGCAATGTTTGGTTACAACACTTTCAGCAATGTTTGGTTACAGCACTTCCAGCAATGTTTGGTTACAGCACTTCTAGCAATGTTTGGTTACAACACTTCCAGCAATGTTTGCTTACACCACTTTCAGCAATGTTTGGTTACAAACTTCCGGCAATGTTTGTTCACAACACTCCCAGCAATGTTTGGTCACACCACTCCAGTAATGTTTGGTCTCACCACTTCCAGCAATGTTTGGTTACAGCACTTCCAGCAATGTTTGGTTACAAACTTCCAGCAATGTTTGGTCTCACCACTTCCAGCAATGTTTGGTTACAGCACTTCCAGCAATGTTTGGTTACAAACTTCCAGCAATGTTCGGTCACAACACTTCCAGCATGTTTGGAGACAACACTCCCAGTAATGTTTGGTTACAACTGTAGGGCAAATCCTGCAGTATAATCCTAGTATCTAAGAGATGTGTGGTTAATATCAGTCAGTATTATATTTATGTGTAAAGTAAGTAAAGTAACCCATAGCATTTATTAATGCCGTAGGTGTGTGAGATGTTAGCGATCTCACATTTCACAGGCTCTGCAAATGAGGGCGGTAGCCATCTCCTCTCCCTCGCAGTCTTTACTTCCCGGATTAATCCGGTACCCATTTAAGGCTGGGTCGACCTGGGAGCCGTTGCGATCTGAAAACATTTCCGCCTCAACTGGGGAATGAACCCAGGACCACAAATATGCGAAGCCAGTGCGCTAACGCGGCTCCCATATATTTACATTTTACGTGTACATATTTATATTTTACGTGTGCTCTGTACACCTATATTTAGGTGTACAGAGCACATGTAAAATCATCTTTAAGTCATCATTGGATTTTTAAAAAAAGAGCAGGTACAAAAGCAAAGGTCACAAAATATGACACAAGGAAATACAAATTAGATGTTGTCATCTTCTTATAAGTGAGCTCACACTCCTACAGATTAGAACAACCAACATCACCCCAAAACTCCCCTAAGTTGCCTCTTATGACATGCGCAACAGTGTCACACTTTTATACTCTTATCCAGACATGTATCGAACAAATTGAGAGACAGCAAGTAAAATGGTTCGGTCACTTTATGAAAATGAAGCCAAACCAAATACCAATAAGTGCATAGAACAAAAGAATATCCGGGTGTAAGGCAAAGGTAGACCAAGAAAATGGTGGATAGAAAACATCAAGATAGCCTTGAACAAACATGGACTAAATGCAACCTCGGAGACACATCTGGCCTTGGAATGACAGCTTAAGCTCCCACCCCTACGCTTAACGGCATGTGTGAATGCGATCAACAATCGTTCACCTGGGGAGACAATCCAGACATCAGTGTCTGTTCCTTTCTGTTTATGTTACTACCAATGTGTATTATTTCTCTGGGGGTATTTGGTCAATACTAAATGTTAAGACTCAGACTTTAATACTTTGATTCTATTCCCGCAATGGTTGAACTTCTCTGAGTATATGCAACTGAAGAAGTCCAATTCAACTGGGGAAAGTTTTATAATTTCAGCCAGCCTTCCAGAGAAAATTGGGTCCAGTATACCAAAGACACTGTCTGTGATAAACTAACTTGGCATAGAGTTGATACACAAACCATGCCACAGGCTGGAAGACTCTTGTTACGGGCTGACAGGTAAAACATGTGAGATATGCAGTGTTGAAGTTCAAACTTGAATCATGGGTGATTCAT
Source organism: Meghimatium bilineatum (assembly GCA_034231615.1). NCBI lineage: Eukaryota > Metazoa > Mollusca > Gastropoda > Stylommatophora > Philomycidae > Meghimatium > Meghimatium bilineatum. Next base: position 33,553,822 of record CM067315.1, on the reverse strand, counting down.
GTAGCAGAACATCTCAGAGTAGACACAATCGATCCAATTCTACCGATGAGAGCTTCATTATCTGGAACCAGTCTCAGATGACAATGATTAGCTACCTGGAGGCATAAAGGATGGTGTACTGTCTAAACATAGAGTTATTATACTGAGGGGCGGCTGTCATTGGTTAGAGAACCTAAGCTGAAAAATTTGATGTGTTAGACTAAACGGTACAAATAAAATTATAGCGCAACTCATTAAACGTTCATTGTCTCAATTCAGACAAATGGTCATTGGTTAACTAGAACACAACAGGAAGTTTGAGATCATTGTGTATTGTTATTATAAATGAGATTCTTATTTACCATCAATGATATGCTCAGGGTTACTAGATTTAAACTCTTATAAAAGGCAAAGCTGTACTAGAAAAGAGCCAGAAAAAAGCAGTTTGTCTTATTTGAATGACATTAATTTTCAGATTTATTGATTTTACTTGTCATATATACTGTTTTTACTTGATCATTATTATGTACAGGGCACATTACCACAATTAATGTCCTTTATACTTTAGAAGGTTTTCATTAAGTGTTCTTTTTTGGAGTTTCAATGTTGCTAATGACTATACTGCAATGGAACACTATCAAAGTATATGTAAATTGAGCTCTAGAGTGATACCATATGGAGCTAATTTATTTCTAAGGAAGGATTGTAAGCAAAAACAAAAACCTCAAATTAAACTGGGGTCCCCATTTGAATAGTATGTCAAAATTTACTTGCATGCAACACATTTTTTAAAAAGCCAAGAAAAGGTCAAACAAGCCAAATTAATTCTCTAAGTCTAATCAATCTTGAATAAAGCCTATTATGTGAAATTTGGCCTTTATAAAGTCAATATGGCAACCCTGATCATGATGCTTTATATTTACCCTGTCCTACAATCACAGAATGAAACAAAGATATCCCTGAAATTTATTACTTTATTACACAAATCTTTCAAAGAACAGATTACATTTGCTTGCATTCATCATCATGTCCCATCTCCACATCAAAGGTTAGCTACAACAGACCAACATATTCAGTCTATTTGGTAGCGATCTTTTCTAAACTGTATATTGTCCATCTCGTGATGTTTCCCTCCTAATTATCTCTGCCTACCTTTTGCTCTCTCTGTCATTAAACTCTACCTTCAACAAGGTTTCATGCCTTTTAATGTCTAAGATATTTAATGTGTTTTATTTTTGTTTCCTTCATTATATTTTATTATACTCCAGTGTTGCCAGAAGGAATCTGTGATTAAATGAGGAATTCATCAGAGTATCATTCAGTGATGTTCCCAAAGCAGAAATTTGTCACTTTACTACTTCATTCATGGATTTACACTCATTGTTAGTCTGACGGGTTATGAGTCTTATTATCACTATTATGCAAACCAAGATTTTCCCTATTCATCCTGCAGCCAGGTGCATTGCATGGCCGAGAGGTTAGAACGTTAATCTCACATCTGAGGTGTCCAGGGTCCAATTTCCATTAAGCACTGAATTTTTTTTGTCAGAGCGTAAATTAAAAAGTTCAGCCTGTGCATGATATAGAGACAAGGACATGTGGCCGTTATCACACAGCTACATTTACCATTTCTCTACACTCTCTCTTTCACGGGAACCATGCAATATTGACAGTTTATTTTTAACCCTGCCGACTTTCATCTGTTTGAGATCAGAGAAATAACTGCTGACTGCTAAACCTACAAATGGCATGAACAAGCACAACAGAAATGTATTTACACTTGCAAACCCTATCACAGAGCAGAAAAAAACGTATCAACAGATGAGATTATAAATATGCTGGGAAAGGTACATAAGAAAGTTGAGTAAAGTAATACTAATATGATACAGTGGCTGCTTTGAAAACAAGAATACTATTGAAGATCTTAATGGCAGGTCCCAGTTTGATGTTTAGAAAGTTCAAGAGGTCACTTTGTTGCAGAAGAAGAAAGGAGTCTCCATCGACTTGCTGTGGAATGGAAAAAAACATTTATTAACTAATTTGTGTTTGATTCTTCAAGATAAAATGGTATAGAGCAGTGTTTCCCAACATGGGACCCATGCCCCACAAGGGGATCAATTTGATTGTTCAATTGTGTAATTCGAACAAGTTGTAATTAGGCTTAATTTAGGGAATAATTCAGTGTTTGAATATTTAAAAAAATGTACATCTTTCATGCATCCAAATTTAGGAAAGACTTAACTGGGGCATGGTTAAAAAAAAAAAGGTTGGGAAGCACTGGTATAGAGCATTTCAAAATGTGTGCTGCTGTTAACAAATCTATAACTGCAATGGTCTGGCTTCTTTTTATTCATCTGAGTTTATTTTGATCAAATATTTTATTCAATCTATTTTATTTGATCAACTATTTTATTTAGTCATTGGAAAATTCAAGCCGCATCGCCCATGAAAGAGAAGGGTTCAAGGAGTTCATTGAGTAGACAGTATTCTGGAGAGAATATGTCATATGAAAATTATTTTTTATACAGTTTGAGCGTTCATTCTCAAACTCCTGTAGATTAGCAAGATGTAATCCAGAGAATGGAATGCAGCCATGGTTTATAGCTTAGCTGAGATATTTGCACCTTTCAACCTGACATCTGCATGGTCTCTGAGCTAATATGGAATGGGACAGACGAATTCACCCCAAAATCTCATTAGTCACGACACACATTCAATGTAACCAGTGTTGCTATTCTTTACTCCCCTTTAGGCCCCATCAACATACGAGTGACAATTTGACTAAAATTCTGAAATTTTAAGTTTCATTTTTTAAATACCTGACATAACAATTCTTGTCAGTAAAATTGATGTTAAGTTTAATAATGTTAAATATATGTTGTGCTGTATATAATAAGAAAGATAAAAATTTTGAAAATTATTATTGTATCCATAAATTAACCTTATTAAACTAACGTGATCAGAAGAAACAATTAAGAAAAGTGAACAGGGGAGAGTTGTTTTAAGCTAAAATTCCTACAAATTTATACAAGTAAATTTAAGTAGTAAGCCAGAGGACAATTTTAAAAAAATACATGAGACTAACAGGAATTGAATCAGTCCGTTCAATGGCACCAAATCACCTAGCAACAATTGCACACGTGTTCTTCCGTACTTGACTAACCGCATCTCCAAAAAAAGATGCGATTCCATCAAGCCATTCAAACCATGCACACAAAGGCACCCGAACGGACCAATCGAGACAAGGACTATTACAACAACAACAAACATCCCGTACAGGTATTGAAATATCCTCAGTAACAACAAACACATAACATCCATATTAGTTATACAAGGGCCGATAGGTCTTCTTGTAAACACGGATAACATATATAGACAATACAATTTTGCTTCAAATAATTGTTTATACAAGTAAATTTAAGTAGGAAGCGAGAGGACAATTTTTTAAAATTCTTGAGACTAATGGGAATTGAACCAGTCCGTTCAACGACAAATTTATAGTCAATTTCTGCCCCATAGTAGGATGTGTCCGGCCATTGGCACAAAAACAAAATTTGACACTACGCATTTCCATTCTCTGGACAAAATCCTGCTGGAAATCTAGTAGGACCATTGTCCGGCTACAAGAGAAATGCAGCAGGAGTTTGAGAATGACCACTGAAGAAATATAAAATGCAAGACTGTACCTCTTCTCTGAATTTCTGTGCCTGTTCCTCATTTCCTGTCAATTTGAAGACAAAATCTGCTACCTCGTCAACTGTCCAGGTGGATACTACCGACTGACTGACCTCTGCTACTCCAGGTAATAGTTTGGCATGCTGTTCCCAACACAAAGGTTGATCAAGCACAGCTAAGGATGTAGACATAGACTGAAACACAGACTCATGGATGCTGGCATGGAACGTACTTCTGTCCTCACTGACTTCTAAACTCAGAATAAATGACCAACATTAATGGCATACATGCAAGCATGTGGGGTAGACATACACAAATGAATGACATTTATGTAATAATTCTGCTGCACAAGACTGACAGGCAAACATTAACACTTTGACAGACATCTAAGGATTTACAGACATACATCCCATTCACAATCAACTTTTCACCCATTGTTATATTTTTTTAGTATTCATTCTCAAACTCTATTGACTTCTCTAGTAGCAAGACAATAGCACTACTAGATTTCCAGCAGGATGTAGCCCATAGAATAGAAAAGAAATACAATAACACTACTAGATTTCCTACAGGATGTAGCACACAAAATAGAAGACAATAACACTACTAGATTTCCTACAGGATGTAGCACACAAAATAGAAGACAACAGCACTACTAGATTTCCAGCAGGATGTAGCACAGAGAATAGAAAAGAAAGAAAATAGCACTACTAGATTTCCAGCAGGACGTAGTCCAGGAATGGAAGAGTAGTGTATTCATTTTATAATAGCCTGACTCATGAGACTTCAATATATACATCTCCCCTTTCACAGGCAAACAACTTTCCATTCACTGGCAGATGTACCCACTCTCAAAGACTGTATTCTACATATACAGACAAATAATTCCACACATATAGATAGACAAGAAATTAGATCAGAACACAGTCATAGCACAGTCAAGGTGACACATCTGGTCTTGGAACATGAGCCTAAGCTCCAATCACCCTACACTTAATGGCAAGAGTGGATATCAAGCCACCAGGGAAAAGATAATTCACATAATCTTTATATTCACAGACATTGACATATTTGACTTCCAGGCAAAATGGCATGTGAGAATGTGTGTGTATTCCTCATTGTCAGTTTAAATCCTGAAAGCAACGACAAAACTACAGAAATCTAGTGCAAGAAATTTTCTATGGATGTGGTAAATAATTTTCTAAATAAAACACTGGCCAAGAGAATAAGATCATTTGAATTAAAATCCTATAGAAGAGTTCTGAGAATAACATGGACAGCCAAGGAAAACAAACCAGGAGGTGTTAAGAATAATTAATGTCCAGGAAGGCTGACTTCTGAACACCATATTAAAGAAAAAGCTAGCTTTTTTCGGTCACATTAAGATACACGACGGTATGAAGAGTGTGTTACTGGAAGAGATGAGGTCAACAGGGCAAAGGCCGCATAAGATGCCATTGGACAAAAGACATTCAAGAATGCCTGCGTATCTCACTAAAAGAGGTGGGACAACTTTCTCAAGACCACAAAGAATTCAAGAGATCCATAGGGAAGACTACGTTCTGGAAAGAATGTCACTTGATGATGATTGATATAAGGTCATTCACATAGTCTATATTCACAGTCATTCACATAGTCTTTATATTGACAGTCGTTATATTCACAGGCATTCACATAGTCTTTATATTGACAGTCGTTATATTCACAGGCATTCACATAGTCTTTATATTGACAGTCGTTATATTCACAGCATTCAGATAGTCTTTATATTCACAGGCAGATATCAGGTAATTCACAGTCGTTATAGTCACAGGCAGACATCGTATCATTCACACAGTCTTTATATTCATATTCAAGTCATGAGATGTCCTACCTTCTATTGCTTCTGTTTTGATGACTTTATCTGTAACTTCCTGACTAAAGCTGAACGGCTTCCTGAGTGATAGACAATTTTCTTTTCAAATATATATCTACTCCAAAGTCAGAATATTAAACAGTCAAGGAAGAACTAAGGAAACAGGATGGTGACAGATAGTATATACATTACGAAGACCAGCAGAAAGCATTGTGAGACAATCATTGTTCTTGAACCCACAGGAAAAAAAAGGAAAACCAAGAAATATCAGGAGGAAAGAATTAGATGCAGATACAAAGGCTTGGTAGAAAGAAAATGGAAAGAGGTAGACAAAATAGCTAAGGATAGAATAAAATGGAGGAGGTTTATTGAGGACCTATGTTTCACAGGGAGCTTACAGATGAATCAGCAAATAGAATAAATACTTACAGGTACACATAAACACACTGTATAAATACAGTTGTCTTAGACAAAAAGATGAACAATGACAGAGGTCAACCGAGTTTGGTCAGGGAAGCAAAGAATAGTAACACTGCCTACGTTCCATGCATGTTGTCAAAGGTGACTAAGGAGGTTTGTGGGTGGAATTGACTGTCCCATCCATTATAGGGTCAAAGTGACCCAGAAACCACGCTGAAGTCGAATGTGTCAGGCCGAAAGGTGAAGATATCATGATTAAGCTGTAAATCATGATACAATGCATTCCATTCTCCGGACTACATCATGATAATCTGCAGGAGTTTGAGAATGAACGCAGAAGAAGAAATGATCTGACATTTTGATAATAAGCAGAACACCATATCTAAAACAATTGCAAGCATTTGAATGTGTAGCGTAATGGGAGTGCATTGCTCTTGGCGGACCCAATGTTAGCAGATAACCAATATCCCAAATGTACCTCTCGCAGTGCACCCTGGAAACAGAAATGCAGCGGCTCGTGCTGATTCTGACCAAATCATTTGGAGATCGTGTCCGAGAATGTGGAGGTAGCAGATGGAAAGAGATTTGAATGCATAAGAGACAGACAATATCTCCGATACCACTAGCACCAACACATGCAGTGGCACTGCCGACACACAATGACGCTAGTCAGTCCAGTCCGAACATTGGAGGGGCGGCCAATGAAAAAGGCACGAAAAGGTAGATGCATGGTAGAGAGACGAATAGACCTCATACTGAGTACAATGAAAAGTGTAGAACAGTGCCAGAGGGCAGCGCCAGCTGGAAATAGAAAGTGAAAACGTTCCAAGGAAATTGGAACTACAAGCTGTCAGCTCAAGATGAGTTTCTAGTTATCTGTGATCCTTATGAAGCTTCCTCTGAAGCTTCCTCTACCGGAACATGCTAGCGAAGAGACAGGGATCCGTACCCGAAGGTACGGATATTGGTTGTCACAAAAGAGACAACGATTTTAGCCCTGGCCCAACTCTACTGTCAAGCTTCCTATACTGGAAATACACTTGCAGAAAGAAAGGGTTCAGTACCCAATGGGCTCAGGAGCTTTGGGACAAGGTCCCTCAGTTCTAGAACGCCTTGCTCTCAAACGTGCGGTGTGAGACTCGAACTTGGACGACATTTTCAGTATTCCGAGAACGACACCTCGGGTAAGAAGGTGAAAGAGCCAGGGTCCAACTCTTCTGTTGAGTTCTTCCTCATATAGAACCAGGCTCACGGATGAGAAACAGTTCAGTACCCGATGGGCACAGGCACAGTATGTCCAATTACATGAGACAAGTTCATAGATGGTGGAACACCTTGTGCGAGATAGATGTGCGAGATGACAATCATCTCGGTGAAGAATCACCACACCTGCGTGCTCGGCGACAGATAGGCACAGGCTGCCACGGTCTAGGGAAGCCTACTACCCGAATTAAAGGCACAATGAAAACGGATGTGTTGGACCTCAGAGTAGCCAACCGAGGTGCAAATAACACAGTTTTACTGTGGAACTTGCAGCACAATGTACTTCATGCTCCTTGACGGAAATCACATGATATATTTGTTGTGGTTATATGAGAGCGAACGCAGAAGAAGAAGACATGGAAGAATTGACAGAGAAATTGAAATATGTGTTAGCAAAGCCATGCAGACTGTCACTAATTAAAAAAAAAAAAAAAAAACCTGCTACTGTACTACAGAGAACATAAAACAAATGTGTATGTATAAATAAAGTCTCACAGGTTCATAAGAATCACTATACTTTCAATAGTAACCAACAGTTGCCATGCCAACTGACATAGGCGTTCATGGATCTTCACAACACTATATTTCCAGTATTTTTTATCAGGATCATTGTTGACTCTGTACCATGTCATGTCAGACATCTAATATTTTCTCATGCTGTAGTTCTCAATCTCTCTTGCCTTCTATTTTGCCCATTGCAACTATGTTCTCCAGGTCCCCTTATTTCATAAGATGACACAAGATTAAAGATTGTGTTTGTCTATTAAGTAACCTCGTACAGCAATTAACTCTTTCAGCACCTCCTCGTTATTTTTCTAGCTGTCTATAGTACTCTCAGGATTTTTCTACAGAACCACATCATTCTTACCTCTAATTTTTCACTATCCTGCTTTTTTAATGTTCAAGACTGCATCCATACGTTATCATCAATTTTATGTAGCTCTGAAGAACTCATTTCCTAACCTCTATTGACAGGGACATACTACACAGTAAGTCTTCATTTTTAGAAACATTGCTTTTACCTGCCCTATTCTGTTTCCATACTCTGTTGAACTTTTATCTGATATCATTATTGTTCCCAAATATTTGAATTGATGGACATGTTTTGAGTCATTCACTTTGATCTTGCATATGTTACTACTTTCAATAGTAAAATGATAAATACTTGTACAGGTTGGACATGTATGCTGACATGATTCCTTGTCAAAAATGTTCTTGAAGGAAGCAGCCGAGGGATGAAGAAGCAGAGAAAGATAAAGAAAATCATGAGCAGACAACATCATAGGCAGAACCAGTCTTTATAGACAACTTACAGACCTACCTGAAGTTGATGGCCACTTAGAGTCTGTACCGGAACAGGCTCTTGGAGTGAAAGGCATGGAATGCCAATGTACATTCAGACCCACGTGAGGGGAATGCTGAGGACGAACAGAACAGTGTGCAGCAAAGGACAGTCACCCTAAGTTTCCTGGACGAGGAGTGTCCACGGGACATATGGGTCAGAGTGTGCACAGATGGGTCAGTGCACAGAGTGCAGTGAGGAATGGAGGTGCAGGTGTATATATACATATATATATATATATATATATACACACACACAGTGTGTATATATACACAGGTCTAGAGATGCGATTGGAACACCAACAGGAAAGTTTTGCAATAATTATTATGCAGAAATTCAGGCAATTAGTGTAGCAAATGAAAAACTGAACTCTATTCCTGGCCCACAGCCTGTGGTATTCCTGACAGATGTAAGGTCAGTGTTTCAAGCTCTCCAGTCTGCTGTCTGGAAGGCTATCAGACTTGCAGGAACTACTTAATGAACTGTCTTGCCAGTATGGAGTGGCCATGCAGTGGATGCCCTCTAACTGTGGAATACCGGAAAGTGAAAAGGCAGACCAGCTGACTAAGGAAGGTGCTGCCGAAAACCAAACAGATGTACCAATCACCTACCATCAGAAAAAACATATCATCAGGTCAATGGAAGGGCCACAAACGCCAACACAGGATGACTATCACTTTATGAATAGATCAGAACGGGTTGTAGTTCTGCACCTCGGAATGGGACACAACCGAATCCGCAGTCAAGATTGGCAACATGGCCATGTCCATGTGTGGACAGGTAGCACAGAGTGCCAGGCATATACTTCGGGATTGTTCTGAGTGTGAAACGCTGGGGCGGACATATTAGCCGGAGGAGACAACACTGGAATGAAAGGTCTATGGGCCACTGTATGAACTACAAAAGACAGTGAGTTTTATTAAGGAGACAGAATTACAGATATAGACATGTTTCAAGTGAACGAAAGAAGAAGAAGAATTTAACTTTCTCTGTCTTATAGTTCAACGGTTTTATTAACATTGAACTTTCCATATCTTATAGTTCTTACATTAACATTGAACTTTCCATACCTTATAGTTCTTACATTAACATTGAACTTTCCATACCTTATAGTTCTTACATTAACATTGAACTTTCCATACCTTATAGTTCTTACATTAACATTGAACTTTCCATACCTTATAGTTCTTACATTAACATTGAACTTTCCATACCTTATAGTTCTTACATTAACATTGAACTTTCCATACCTTATAGTTCTTACATTAACATTGAACTTTCTCTTTCCTATAGCTCAACGGCTAGAGTCTTATGTTAACTTTCCCTATCTATAAATAAATGTCTAGTTATATTAACATTGAATTTTTCACTATACGATATAATATTGACAGCCCTATGCATAACTCTAGACAAAATGTAGGTTATGACGCAGAAGCTCTGCCCTTTCTTCCCTAATACGAGACCCAAAGAACCACAATGCTACAATTACCTTTTACGTCCACGGCCAGGTCTCCCAACAGGTCTGGTCTCTGGAATATTTTCTTGTTTGATTTTAGCCAGATTTTTCTCAGCAAGTGGACATCCAGATAGACAGTGATGAGAAGTGAATTTTCCTGTCACATGACCCAACCCATCACAGCCCTCAGTAGGACATTTCCTGCAAGAAAAACCCGGAATAAAATGTACAACTATTTTACAACCAACCCTACTTACTTTTTTTCCTATAGAGTTCATTCTCTAGTTCCTGCTGGATCTCTTTTGTAACAACATGATTCTGTTATGCTCAGTAGAATATAGACACAAAAATAACTCTACATACATATGATGTAGCCTGTTCATCACAATTTCTCGAGAAACCCTAGGGTTCCATGGAGCCCAGTTTAAGAAACACTAACCTAGACAATAGATCCATGTGATACTCCTGATTCAATATTAAAGTCTACTTTACTATAAGATGCAATTTTTACAATAAAGTGTGATTCCTACAACAACAACATGCAATTCCTATAAGATGTGATTCCTACAATAAAATGTGATTCCTACAACAATATGCAATTCCTACAATAATATGTGATTACTATAAAAAGATACTATTCAGCAGTTACGTGCACTGAAATAATTCCTACTTGTATTTATAACTAACACATAACGCTCTGAAATACTGTTTCACTTCACCTACCTCATGTCAGCTGTGCCATCATATCTTGCTGACTGGCCAGCTCCTTCCTCTGACCTGGAAGATCCTAATCGATCTGTCAGAGCAGAGTCTTTGCTCATGTTCACTTCTGAGTAAGGACAACCAAATGCACTGAAACATAGAAATCAGAATGACACTAATCATCCAGTTACATTAAACTAATAAGTGTCTCATCATCTATCATAGGTAGAAATGCAAAAAAACTATGATCTGCTTCTGCTTCAACGTTCATTCTCAAAACTATCGGTGGATCACTCTTGAAGCAGCAGAACAATGATCCTACTAGATTTCCAGCAAGATGTAGTTCAGAGAATGGAAATGCATTGTGTTGCCGTTTAATTTGCACCAATGGCCTGACACATCCATCTTCAGCTGGAAACTATGATCTGAGAGATACAAATTTAAAAAAAAATATTACAGTAATAATAATAAAACCCTCCACTTGTCAGGGTCGTAGGAGTATCACATTGCGATATTTGATGCAGAAAGATGTCCACTCATCTCTACCATTTTGATGAGTTTGGAAGCTTCACACCCTGTCCAGTCCTCAATATTATCCAGCAATGTCTTCTTCTGTCCACCTCATCTTCTTTCACACTCCACTGTACCTTACAGAACATCCTTTGTCATCAAGGAATGTCTCATCATGTGCCTGGACCCGTAGAGTAATAAAATTATGTGAATCACTGGAAGTACACAGAACACATAAATCAATATCTTGGTCAAAAGGCCTTTTAAAAAAAACACAAAATAGCAAAAAATGAATCAAGTACAGTATTTGTGTTTTCATTTAGTATCACGTGATCATATGCGTTGTCTTCCTTTAAGCATCATCCGTTGAAACTAGTTGTTCAGTAGTGTTGTCTATTCCTTTCTTAGCATGCACCTATCTTCCGCAGCATGCTCTGGGTGTTAGAGAGTATCACAGTGTGAGTTAATATTTCTGTCACCAACCGAGTACCGCAATCACCTCTTCTATTTCCATTTTCATGCTCGATGTTGTAGGCAGATGAATTTTTCAGCATCTTTTTTCCATTCTTGAAGGCAACAAACTAAATACTTACTAAATTTCTCTGTTCACTCCTTTCAACTTCAACATCTCTACTGTCTCAAAGCCACTGTTCATGAACGCAGCCAAATGTATGTTCATGATTATACTAGAAAACATTAATATCCAAAAGCTATTATGACATCTCACTGACATGCAATTTCCAAAGACATACAACTTTTCATACATTAAAGGCACACAGAAAACAGCATTAGCTAGGCCTTACCTGTGGTGTCCAGTGTACTTCGCGCCCTTGATGTGCCCAATACCATTGCAACCAACGGTTGGACATCCCCCAGACTCTGGAACATACTTGAGACTTTTCTTATCTGGAACAAGATATTTTCTCATTCACAATTGATCAGATGATTTGTTTGCATGTATTATTCTTTTTCTTCCTTGTTTACGTTAATTTTTAAACCCCTGAAGATACAGGAGAACGGAATGTATCGTGTCATGGTTTACAGCTTAACTGCGACATCTGTGATTTTTGGGGGTGACACATCTGACTTCTGGGTCACTTTGATTCTCTATGGAATGGGACAGCCATCTCTATCCTTCTTCATTCTCAGATGAAGTCAGACGCTGATATGGATTTAATCAATGAACTGTACTGTGGTCACCAGCCCCGAGACAGGCTCATGGAACTTGTCCATCAGAGTTGTTTCAGATGGCCATAGTTTACTTCTTGTTGTGCAGTACTGTGGGCATTTCTGCAAAATATGTTTTCTGTTCTCTGGAGACTATAGGGACAAATATCAGTGTTGCAAACACTAAATATCCTGTACAATGTGTTGTGGCTATTGACTGAATCTGTTGTGACCTGTTCTCAATAGAAAAATGATTGTTTCTTTATTCTAAGCCTGTCTTTTTGGCTGCATGGGTGAGTTGAGTTCCATTCCATGTTAATAGGGCTTTTAATAATGGACTTATTTCTGGAAAGGATACAAAATCTTTTATTTGTTGTTGTTAGTTGTTTATAGTTTTTGCTAGCTGGTATGCTATCTCTTTTCCCCCACCTGTGTGGCAACCAGGTTCCTGGACTTCTAGTTCAGGGTGCAAAGAATAGGCCCATGTCTTCTTTCTGTAGGAGGCAGCTAAGGAAAGTTGGGGATAGACTGATAACCTGTCAAAAATTCATTGTCACATCTTGTCTCAATTTCTTACTTTTGTCTTCTATCAAATAATCCCCATGGATGATAAAGAGGTGCAGGTCAGCGGACATTGTACCTTTGTCCTTATGTAGCAGAATCCTAGGTGACAAGGAATGCTAGATGTGCCATTTCTGCTGAAGTGTGAACAAATCTAGCAGAAGAATGATGAGATAATTGACCAAAAAGTGTGTGCTGTGCTCCACACAGGACCTGGTAATCATGGAATATTGGGACACTTGCGAGCCTTCCTTTGGTGACTAAATATGCATCCATAAATCCCTCTTATACAACCATGCATTTGAGGCAACCTTATGAGTCTGGGTGTCACATCAGTTACACAACTGAGAAGAACATGGGCTTTTGTTAGAAAAGCTATGGGCTGTCAACCTGCCATCATCATTTAATTTTTTCCCGATTTGTAAATAGTCTGGAGTCCACTGCAGAACTAATTCTTTTGCTTGGTTATTTTGTTGAGATAGTAATAATTTTAATTCAACCAAGTTCTTGGATTCTGAAGGGCTTGCAAAGCAGATTTGGCATTATCCTTTCTTCCTTCAGGTGGGATGATCCCAGCAGCAAAGGGTTGCTTCTATTATTGCTCCACATCCTACCTTGAAATTTGTAGAGTGATCAGTGGTCTAGTGGTCCTATTCTTTGCTCCACATTCAAGCCACAGTAACACACAGGATTCCAGCTAACATAATGTGGGTTATTGCAGACACTCATGATAAATAGGAGTGAAAAGTAATCACGAGCAGAAAAAAGATGTACCACTTACCTATTGGACTCTGCAAAGGATGGAATGTTTTACTGCACCAGTTTGGAGGATGAAGATCACCACTATCATCATCAATCCAATAATCATAAATGGAATCCCAGCCATCAAAGTGAATTAACAACCGATAATCCTGAACATCTTCAATAGTGGCAACTCTTATCAAGATTGGGTTACGTTTATCCATAACCTCTACTTTCATGCCCTTCTCAAATCCCATTGGTGTCCGCTATGGAAGATAAAATTACATTCACAGTAAACCCTACCCCCAAATAAAACATGACATAGAGATGTGATAAAAATCTGCTATTTCTCTAGAAGACATACATACATGTATCCCTGTACACAACAAGGATATATGTCTACATCATAATGTTTTCAGAGATACAGCAAGTTTGTTATAGTGTTCTGCAGGAAATTACAATGTTCTCCAGGCTACTACAATGTTCTACAGGCTGCTACAATGTTCCCCAAGGTATCACAATGATCCACAGGCTGTTACAAAGTTTCTCAAGCTATTACAATGTTCCACAGGTTGTTACAATGTTTGCAAGCTATTACAATGTTCTCCAGGCTGCTACAATATCCCCAAGCTGCTACAATGTTCCTCAAACTATTACAAAGCTCACAAGCTATTACACCGTTCTCCAGGCTATTACAATGTTCCACAGGCTGCTACAATATTCCCCAAGTTATTACAATGCTTTCAGGATGTGACAATGTTACATCTTCTCAATGCTATTACAATGTTCTCCACATTATTACAATGTTCTTTCACACTCTGTATTTCAGTATGTAGTGGATGTTCCTTATTAGCATTGATTTGGAAGTAGGCACCTGCACAACTGTAATCTATGGTCCATAGTTGGATGTTCAAGGCAATCAGAGAACTGAGAGAGTGGAAGGAAATGAACATTATTATGGTCGGCATGAATGTTTGTCAACCAACAGAGAACTGGAACTGTCAGTCGCTGTGTAATAGTGGATATACTCAGAAAGAATATTGGAGCACCTATGGATGTGTCTTGTGTGCAGTAATGATGATCTCTCGACCAACTAATTAACAAACTATTACAATGTTCTCCATGCTATTAAAATATTCTCTAGGCAATGTTCATACTTTCTACAAAACACTGTTCTCTACACTATTATTCCAAATGCAGCCATGCCATAATAAACAAACTTCTCTTAACTGCAAGACCATCATTAAGGTATTTCTTAATGTAACAAGACTATGACCAAGTTATTTCAGCTGTAACAAGACTATGACCTAGTTATTTCAGCTGTAACAAGACTATGACCAAGTTATTTCAGCTGTAACAAGACTATGACCAAGTTATTTCAGCTGTAACAAGACTATGACCAAGTTATTTCAGCTGTAACAAGACTATGACCAAGTTATTTCAGCTGTAACAAGACTATGACCAAGTTATTTCAGCTGTAACAAGACTATGACCAAGTTATTTCAGCTGTAACAAGACTATGACCAAGTTATTTCATCTGTAACAAGACTATCATTAAGTTATTTCAGCTGTAACAAGACTATCATTAAGTTATTTCAGCTGTAACAAGACTATCATTAAGTTATTTCATCTGTGACAAGACTATCATTAAGTTATTTCAGCTGTAACAAGACTATCATTAAGTTATTTCATCTGTGACAAGACTATCATTAAGTTATTTCATCTGTAACAAGACTATCATTAAGTTATTTCAGCTGTAACAAGACTATCATTAAGTTATTTCATCTGTAACAAGACTATCATTAAGTTATTTCAGCTGTAACAAGACTATCATTAAGTTATTTCAGCTGTAACAAGACTATCATTAAGTTATTTCATCTGTAACAAGACTATCATTAAGTTATTTCAGCTGTAACAAGACTATCATTAAGTTATTTCATCTGTAACAAGACTATCATTAAGTTATTTCATCTGTAACAAGACTATCATTAAGTTATTTCATCTGTAACAAGACTATCATTAAGTTATTTCATCTGTAACAAGACTATCATTAAGTTATTTCAGCTGTAACAAGACTATCATTAAGTTATTTCATCTGTAACAAGACTATCATTAAGTTATTTCAGCTGTAACAAGACTATCATTAAGTTATTTCATCTGTAACAAGACTATCATTAAGTTATTTCATCTGTAACAAGACTATCATTAAGTTATTTCAGCTGTAACAAGACTATCATTAAGTTATTTCATCTGTAACAAGACTATCATTAAGTTATTTCAGCTGTAACAAGACTATCATTAAGTTATTTCATCTGTAACAAGACTATCATTAAGTTATTTCATCTGTAACAAGACTATCATTAAGTTATTTCAGCTGTAACAAGACTATCATTAAGTTATTTCAGCTGTAACAAGACTATCATTAAGTTATTTCAGCTGTAACAAGACTATCATTAAGTTATTTCATCTGTGACAAGACTATCACTAAGTTATTTCAGCTGTAACAAGACTATCACTAAGTTATTTCAGCTGTAACAAGACTATCATTAAGTTATTTCATCTGTGACAAGACTATCACTAAGTTATTTTAGAAAGCCTACTACCCGAATTAAAAGCATGACGAAAACGAATGTTCTGGGCCCTCAGAGGTGCAGATAATGCATCTTTGCTGTAAACCTTCTTCAAGTACACATTAACTCATAAAAGGACATGTACACAATGAAGTGACCACTCACAGTTTTGAAAGCTCGAGCCGGTACTGCAGTTGAGTGTGTCTCTTGTAAGTAATTATGCCATGTAAAATTACCCCCATCTTCATAATCTGTTTATGAAAATAAATCAGAAAAATTACAGAAAAATTATTTATTTATACATATAATATCAGGGTTACCAGATGACTGGGGCTGTTTATGACCAAACTGTTGGTAAATAATTGCCAAATTTCACAATTATCTAACTCCCTTTCTATAAACTTGTATTAATTCCCTTGTATGAAAAAAAAACTTGTATCAATTTTATAGACTGGCAAAAGCTAGTGCTCTATTTGGCAGATTACGCAACAATGTATGGGACAGAAGAGGTATAAGAACAACCACCAAACTACAAGTATATCATGCTGCTGTTATACCAACCTTACTATACGCCTGCGAAACGTGGACAGTGTATGCTAGACATGCAAGAAAGTTAAATCATTTCCATCTTACCTGCCTACGTAAATTACTAAACATCCATTGGTGGGACAAAGTACCAGACTACGAGGTCTTGGAAAAATCAACCTCAATAAGCATCCACACAATACTTATGAAGGCGCAGGCACGCTGGGCAGGCCATCTTGTGCGTATGGAGAACTCGCGTTTGCCAAAACAAATATATTATGGAGAACTCAAGGCAGGATTTCGAAAAGCTGGTGGACAGAAAAAGCGTTTCAAAGACACGCTCAAGTCATCCTTGAAACATCTTAACATTGACGTAGGCGCTTGGGAGAGCCTCGCTCAGGATAGAACATCATGGCGTTACAGCATTAGAATGGGAGCACTAGCGGCAGAAGAATTCAGACAAGAAACTGCAAGACAGAAGCGGACACGTAGAAAAGAAAAAACATCTCAACCTCACACAGATACCTTCTATTGTTGTCAATTCTGTAAAAGAACATTTTGTGCGCACATTGGACTTGCTAGTCATTTAAAAACGCACTATTAACTTTATTATTTTATTATTTATTGTTATTATTATTATGGTTGAGTTTTTGGTCATCGTCGATCACGACGGACGAAAATCATCATCATTAATTCCCTCTGATTATTAACATTAATTAATTGCACAATGACAAATTATCTCTCTAACTTAATCTTAGCTTTTAAATTGCTATTTTAACCTTTAGGGCTCTGGATTAAAATTAAGAAATTTAATCATGATCATGTTTTATTGTTGTTGCATGTGTGATATGACAGTTGTGAACAAGTTGTGAAGTTGAAAATTGGGAGGAAAATCTCAAAACGGCAATTAAAAAATCGCAAATATAATTTCTTGACGACCCTAATACTTGAGCAATGTGTGGCAACATTGATAAAATCCCCCTAAATACCTATTCCTGTTGTATATATGTTGTTTCATATCCAAACTAATATAATATGGACTGAACAAACTAATAAAACACAAAGAAATCGCATACAATGTCAGTCCGTTCAAGACTAGGACTAGCTGGACATACAATATTTTTATTTTAAATGCAGACACATGGCACCCCAAATAAATATTATTTTTGTATTTTTCAATGAATAAACTAACATTCTTACTATATAATAACAACTAAAACACAAACACAACAATTACAACATGTAGATATTACTTTCCATAATGATCACTTACCATGCCACGCAGTACTACATTTGATAGTAAAATATGGCATAGAAAATGGACAAAGAGGTTCCAGAAATTTGTTGACAAAAATCAGCCGTCTTACAATCGCAATGTGTAAAGGAATTTCACTTTTAGACTGTGACATATTCCTAGTTTCTTGTGGCGGGAATTCTACGTCATATGAGCTTAACTTTGTGTGATTCTGTACTGATGAATCAGGGCATAGCAACGGGGGTGAATGGAGACGCCTACGGCCCTAGTTACTTAATTACTTCGGGAGCTACAGTCGCCTGCAGAGCCCGTAAGGTTAAGAGTCTGAGCTTTCTCTAGAGATGAAATTGATGAGAGCACTAAAAGGTTTTGTGCATAGTAAAATTATACATCTTACTTTTCACTATGTAGCAACTGAATTTACAGTTAAATTATTGTCCAAACTATTATCTAGTGATTTTTGCTACAATGGTTCAAACTTCTGAAGTTTTCATTGTCTGCTGTGTCAAGTCTCACTATCATGACTAAGCTTTCAATTAGGCATCCGGAGAAAAGTATTATCAAATATCTGTTTTATAAACGCGCTCTTAATTCTACATTCATACAGATGGCGTTTACAAAAGATGATATCAAAAAAGAGCCTGCCACATAATCCACAGCAAAATTTTAACAAGAAAATATGGGAAAGTAGATTTTTTTTCTAAAAGGTTTTTTTAAATGACATAAAATATAAAAATAGCCAAAATAAATATCATGTCCAGCAGCCTTTAAAAATGTCACAAATTGAGTAATTTGGCCATAAATTGGCAACCCTGTTTCACACAATTATAAGCTATTGGTAACATCTGTAATTATTAATAATAAGAACACATTTATAATTCTTGCAATAGTAGACAGTTATAACTGTTTGTAGTAAGGAGACAGTAACACATATTAACTGTTTGTAGTAAGGAGGCAGTAACACATATAACTGTGTAGTAAGGAGATAGCAACACATAACTGTTTGTAGTAAGGAGACAGTACTGTAGTACGGAGATAGTAACACATAACTGTTTGTAGTAAGGAGACAGTAACACATATAACTGTTTGTAGTAAGGAGACAGTAACACTCAACCATTTGAACAGAGAATAGAGTAACACGTATAACTGTTTGTAATAAGGAGACAGTAACATGTGTGACTGCATGTGACCCTGCAAATCACATAACTGACCAGGTGGAGGGGATAATGTATGTCCATTCGACTGACACCATCCGACTGGGCGAATCGAGGGTGATGTAATATCACACCAATAATCATAAGTATCCTCCCATCCATCAAAATGGACAAGAATCCGATCTCCAAGAGTGTCTGACACTGTTGCAACACATACCAGGATGGAGTTTTTCTTGTCCACTGCTTCAAGCTTCATCCCAACTCGGAAAGCTGATGGTACTACCTGAAGAGGAGAAAGCAAAATACACTGACACATTCTAAGTCTAGAGAAAAGACATTATTGGCAAAAGGATAATATCTCTAATACAATAAGAGTAGATACAGGTTTAACCAACTAAAAGAAATAGATTTTATAAGATTTTCGCTGTTGCCACCGACAAAAGTCATCAAAGCACAAAATTCATTCCACTAAAATCATCTTCTTCAAAGGTCATAATGGTATGAATTTTCTATACTCATCATTATCATCAGGTGCCATGCAAGCTGGCATAAGCGATCATGTCCACAGCTCTCTCTCTCTCTAGCATTATGTAACAGAATCGTTGTAGTTTCCATGCAGTGCCAGGTTGTTAAACTGTCTAATATTTTCTCACATTGTCGTCCTGTCTCTGTTGCCTTCAATCTTGCCTGTTGTGACTAAGTTCTCCAAAGCTCCCTGTCTCATAACGTGACCAAAAAAAATTAAGATTGTCTTTTTTTCTTATATTATTGACTAAGCTCCATCTCGCATTTGACTCTTTCAACACCTCCACATTAGTTTTTCTGGCACTCCATGGTATTCTCAGCATTCTTCTGCAGAACCACATCTCTACTGCTTCTAATTTACAGATTTCTTGCTTGTTTATTGTCCAAGAATCACATTCATATGTTAGTATAGGAGTTATATAGCACTGCAGAACTCGCTTCCTCCCCTCTACTGTTTGTAAGTACGGAGGCAGTAACACATAAGACAAGGTCATATTATACAATATATTTTTCATTTTTTTAAATGTTTTTGCTTGCCCTATTCTGCTTCTAATTTGCGTTGAACTTCTTCCATCTGCTGTAATCGTTGTATCTAAATACTTGATTTGGTGGACCTTTTTAATACTGTATCATTCACTTTTATCTTGTAAGCTGTGGTGTTTTGTTTCTTTGAAATAACCATTACTTCTGTTTACTTGATGTTTAGGGAAAGGCATTTCTCTTCACTGTTTGTCACTACTACATTAATTAATTCTTGAAGGTCTTCCTCACTTTTAACAATCAGAACAGTGTCATCCGCATATCTTAAATTATTTATGTTATATCCTTTCACTGATATTCCTGGGATATCAACTATGATTAAAGTAATGATGGTCATAGATTGACCCCACCTCAAAAACATAACATGGCACTGCCAATAATAAACAAAGGTAGAAAATAGATGGAAACTGACCTTATTTTATCGTAAAGATTGAGAAAAATACTTTTGTAAAGCCTTTTCACATCTGAATACTTTCGGAGAGCTTCAAAATTTTAACTTCATGAATTGATTCTGTTATAATTAATTAAAATCAACATCCGTAAACTTAACATACACCAAAAAATATTGTGGTAGTGAAAGAGTTAATCTTTTATTGAAACTATATACACATTTTTGTGTTGTGCCTAATTAGGCTGGTGTTTGTGTGTGCATGTGTGGCATGACACGTTTAACTATAGTTGTAAGGATAAAAAGATGTGTGTACAGTTGTGTAATAACTTGCATTTAACTACAGTTGCGTTATGACATGTATTTAACTGTATGGTGATGAAATGTTCCCTCTGAACTGCGGAGGTGTACGGCCAAGCATATCCTAAAAATGTGCCACACAACAAATTAAAAACTGCACACAAAATACAGATCTCCAGACCTTAGAAAAAAATGCTATCAAATACTACCTCAAGAGTGATTTTGAGTCTGCCCAGATCCTGTCTGATCTGAGCAAGCCGGAAAATTTATAGAGGGAACTAAGTTGCGACAGACATGTACAATGGCATGGTGATATATATTTAACTATAGTTGTTTGGTGTGAAAAGGTGTGATGTAACAAGTATTTACACTGCTTATGTGTTGCCAAGCCCAATAGGGAAGAAAAGAATAGCAACACTCTCACATTTAATGCATGTCACAAGAGGTGACTAAGTTGGTTTTGGTGGGGTCCCAACTCATAGAAACTCAAAATAACCCAGAAGCCATATTAAGTTGGATAATTCAGACCAAAAGGTGCAGATATCACTGCACAGCTGTATATACCATGAATGACTACATGCTGCTAATCTATAGGAGTTTGAGAATGAATGCAGAAGGAGGTTTTACAATTGTGTGATATTACAGCAATTTAAATGTGTGGTCTGAAAGTAACTAATAGTTGTGTGATGTGACAGGTCTGAAATATAGTGTTAATAGGTGTTTTTTTTTACCCTTGTGCGAGATATTTTGTGTCTTTGTTGTGAAGAAGGCACTTGATGATAATGTGAGGTATGTAAAGTTATATTCTGTGACACATGTTTGGTGAAACACAAACTTACAGATGATGGCTGGTTCAAGAACAAATGCTTTGGTGCAGTCACAGCTCTTGTCTGCTTGAGGTAATTGGTCCAATTGAATTCTTCTATAGGAATATCTGAGGAGGATGATAGAATGAACTTATAAACTTTTGAGGTAGTGTTACAGAGGAAATCTCATAACAATCTGAATAAGAAAAAAAAATATAGAAACAATTTATTGATCCACCTCCTGGCAACATCACGTAACCCCACAGCTTTTAAATAATAATACCAAGGGATCTCCAAATAGTGCACTTGTAAACCAGATGCCAGGAATTGAACTTAAAACCTTACGAATACAAGGTGAATATTTTTCTTCTTCTTCAGCCTTCGTTCTCAAACTCCTGCTGCATCTCTTGCAGCAGACCTATAGTCCTACAAGATTTCTAGCTGGATATAGTATAGAGAATGTAAATACCCATCTTTGGCAGTATACAAGGTGAATGACTTGAACTACATGACCTTAGTATCGAAACATTGTTAGTAGTAGGTATTTGTAAGACATATTTACTTATTTAAGATTTATAGGTCTCATCACGAGAAAAGTATAAATTTGAACATTTAGTCACCATTGGAAAAATCAAGGGAAGGAACAGAGGAAAACAAAGAGAGATGATGCTGAAATGGTTGTCATCATGGTATGGGAACGCATGTGCTTGCGCCTGTGGGTCTCACCAATGGCCCACTAGACATACCACCCATGCAACAGAAAACCTTAGTGGATGTCATGCCGTTATATTGAGGTTATCGTCTTAGAGAAGCTTCATGGCACATCATCTATACAATTGTGCTTTTATTTTGTTGTTGAAATGTGTTTCATGTTTACCTGAATATATATGTACCGTTAAATTCTGAATATAAACCCATCCGATTGTAGGCCGAGAACCTAACTATCCATTCCCAAAAGTGGAGAAAGTCGAAGGTCCGACTATAGACCGACATCCCCAATGCCGGCAATAATGAACTTCATCATCATAAGAAAGAACCGACATGCTAAATGGAAATTAACACAAACTTTTGCAACTCTAAGAAAATGGCATTCCTTTCATTTGCTTCACTCACTTAACTTGAATGAATCAAGGAATGAAACCCTGGTGGCTACTGTATTCTGGAACAATATATCCGAAAATAATGAATACCCCGTAGGCTGACTTCCCTATCCATGACTATAGACAGTTTATGAGGTGGCGAGACTTTGGGGAACAAAGTTTTTCCTGAATGAATTGTCTGTGTTGGGTGTCTGGGCCTTATGACGCGGAACAGCGCTAGTGAATAGTAATTACTATGAAACTATTATGTCACCAGCTGGCTTCTGACAGTGACATTTAAGTGGGAAACGTTTAAGTGGGAAATGATGAAAGGATGAAAGGCAAGACAGCGAGATCACTCACGTTTGTTTTTATAAGATACAGAAGAGTTTGAACTTTGTAACTGGTTATGTTTACCGTGTGGGGAGAATACGGTAATAAAATAAACATAACAGAGGATTGTGAAATTGATCTTGTCTTCCACTAAATGTACAGTGGTTGGGGGAGGGAATCAATTACGGCGCAATTTTACTACAAAATGCCTATGATGTGTTGTGATTTGGAACTGCGGCCTCAGTGGGCTGGACTAATTAACAGAATATACGGCTGACTTAGCTAGCCAAGAATACTGCACAAGTAGTTTAGCTTCCAGTTCATACATTTTTATTGTCATTGTGATTTTATTCCTGTAAGTGTAAGCGGGGAAACGGGAAATATGAATGGCCAGACAAAAACATGCCAGATCACGTTTGTTTTTAAAAGATACAGAAGAGTTTGAACTTTGTCTGACCTGTATGTTTACCTTATATGGTAAAATAAACTGAGGCACAGCTCAGACAGTTTCACTATTGATTTATTTCCTCCATTCCCCTCCCTCCAACACTGCCTAAGCGGCAAAGTTTTGGATGTCAAAAATGTGTTTGTGCAAGACCGTAGTATGTAGAGTAAGACCTCTGTACAGAATTAATTAGGACTTCATTCTATGTTTCTGATTATTGTCTTGGTCAATATTTATATACTTGGAGTCCCATGTTAAAAATTGGCAAGACCGACCAGCGACATGCACGGAAATACTCAAAATCTGCCTTTGAGGTGTTGTTTTAAATTTTCTGTACACAGGTATTATAGCCTAGTAGACGGTCAGTAACTGTTGTAACATTTGCTTTACCGCAACAAGAAAGTGTGTGACAGTGTTTAGATTACTGGTAGTTAGTGTTTCCCTACACAAACAAGACTAGGCCTAAGCTACCAATCAGCTTAGGCTATTGTATTTCATTTGTTTTTTTCCACAGACCATTACCGTATTTTGGTCAATAAATAACATCAGATACTGGTATACTTTTCTGACCAATTTCGATGATCAATTGAAACCTTTATGATATAAATATATGTACTATAAACGGTAAATAAAACCAGCAATACCCATTGCTAAAAATAGCGTTTCCGGGAAATTATTCTAAAAAAATGGCAGCGTCTCTGAAATAACGATATAGACCTAGTAAGTGAGTTTTTATCAAGAAATATCGGAGATTTTGAAGGAAATATTGTATGATATATAGAAATTAATGTAATTAGAGGCCTAGCATTATGGTAAGTACGCTCTAGATTGCTGGTGAGCCCTAGTCATTTTATCCTGGCTTAATATATCGGGACATGTGACTAATTTTTTTAAAAGTGTTTTTCTCCATTTTTACTGTGATTTGGACGTAATTTTTTTTAAAATTTGATCTTACTCTCGAAAATAAGCCTAGGAGTATGAAGTCATCTCTGTTTTTTGTCCAAAAATTCTCGGGTTATACACGGAATTTAACGGTATGCACCCTCTGTGGTTGGGAGGTAGCCAGAGATGTACTGTGCAGCACTGGGGAGGAGGAAACTGACAGCACTGTTTTTTCCTATGGCTGAAACCCATCATAGAGGCACAGTGACAATCCTTTTGACTTGAACATTTGGTTGCATGCCTGGAGCAATAGAGAAGTTCGGCATAACCAGTAGTCAATTGGTGGCGGGGAATGAGCACAGTGAACCCTATCTTGGCTACAGTGGTAAGAAGCAGTGCATAGGTTGAGACCTACCTTCCTGGAGGTGTGATAGTTATTCTCTGGCTCTGTCCCAGGGTGGGCAGAAAATCCACAGACTTCCCAGCAATATAATGCCATTTAATGGCATTAGGTCAAAGGGCATGAACCCATGGACCGCTGGATCAGCAACCAACCAACCAACCATGGCATTGTGCCTTTCAGCAAAATATGTTAAGTTGAATGACCTTGTGTTTTACTAAGCACTATTACTTTCAATATTTAAACTGTGATCAATCCTGATATTCTATCATACAAAGCAGCATTGGGGGGGGGGGGGGGGGAGTCATTGATTGAACTTATGAAAAAGGATGAGACACAAAGTTGTGGAGAAACATCATCTCCTGTGTTATATGATTGATTGATCTCCCCATCTATTTTTTTCTATGAATAAAAAGATATTTATTTGTTACACCCATATAACGTTTTATTAAATCGTGGTTTGATTAAAGTGTGCGTTTTTGGGTGTCCTATTCTAAACAGAGACATTTGCATACAAACAAAACCACAATGTTTTCTGTTCTTGCTCTATGCACCACTGCCATAATTAACATCCATTTTTATACTGTTGAGCAATGCTATATTAGGTATGAGTATATGTGGTCAGGTCAATATCATCCCAGATAGCAGCAAAAGGTCAAGCAACTATGACTGTGACCAACATACAGATGGGTAACAAGAGAGGCCAGCATGTTGTAAGAATGATGATAAAACAGGCTGTGACATGTTTACTAGTGATGTGATATGGTTACAAACATCTACTATTAAGTTGAATTGAAAAAACACTTATCCATACCACTGTCCAAATTGGATATTTTTGAGCATTGGCTAAAATAAAATATGATACTCTTGACTTCATCCTGCTGGAAATTAAATAGGAGTATTATTTTGCTACAAGAGTTATTTAGCTACAATGGTAATACATGAATTTACTATCCAGGACATGTTGGTATTCATGAAATGAGAGAGTGGATAGATCCAAGGCACCAATAGAGGGGAAGTCAACAATAGATGAGAATGTGCTGAAACAGTGTTGCAGATAGGCATACATCCAAGGCACTAATAGAAGGGAAGTCGACAATAGATAAGGAGAATGTGCTGAAAGAGTGTTGCAGATAGGCATACATTCAAGGCACCAATAGAAGGGAAGTTGACAGTGGATAAGAGGGATGTGCTGAAACTGTGTCAAGAGCTCCTACCATCAACATGCATACAATTCATCATCTGCTAGGGTATGACACCTATGTTACCCTTCGTCATCTTGACAGACCACCAATGGGTCTGCCCGGAGTGCAAAGATGTTGATTCATAACCAATACCATCAAACTTTACATTATGGCTTCCCTAAGAAAACAATTCTGTCCCAGAACTTTGTAAACAGCTCTCGTATGTTATTCTTTACATTATGGCTTCCCAAGGATTACAATTCTGTCCCAGAAATGTGTAAACAGCTTTTATATGTTATTCTTTATGCAAGTTTTTAACAAACCTATGATGATGGTCACCTACTTTTAGGAGGCTGCAAAAGCTTGCCATTTTTTTCAGCCCATCCAACAGGAAATATGAAAGGAGAATCAGCATTTACCCAGAAGTCATAGCACTCTGAATATCCATCAAAGTGTAATCTCAACCTGAATATTGCAAATAATTCACATTTAACATTACATTATAAAAGAAATAAATGTCAATCAGGCAATCACACTAAAAATCAATCACACTAATAATCTGTCTATCTATACGCTGTGTCCCTTGTTTGCCTTGCAGCGTCAGGGGTGGAAGAGTTCTCTGGAGATGGCCTTCTTGTGCGCTGTTTGTAAGCTTGTTCCTGTGGCTTCTTTGATTTCTGTGATCCATCTTTTACATGGTCTGCCTCTGGCTTTATAACCGTTATGTCTATGTGTCATGGCCATTTGTGGCATGCTAATAATCTGTCAATCACACCGATATTAGTCAGATAATCACAAATAATCAGTCAGATAATCACACTAATAACCAATCAAATAATAACACTAATAGTCAATCAGTGAGACAATCACATTTCATTATTTTATCTAGCAAGTTCTAATCAACACATGACCTGTTTAACACTTTGCTGACCAATTTCGACACATCGAATTTCCGTTACAGAACCTTGCTGACTAAGTTCAACGCTAGTCAAATGCGCTATGACAGATCAGAAAAATGGGAATACCCATTGCAATAATGTGCTAAAAATAGTGTTTCTGGGAAATTATGTTCTGTAAAAATGGCGGCATGTTGAGAATAACAATATAGACCTAGTAAGTGAGTTTTTAACAAGAAATATTGGAGATTTCGAAGGAAATATCGTATGATATATAGAAATTTATGTAAATCTAGGCCTAGCATTATGATAAGTAGCATTCTGCACTTGAAATAACTCTGGAGCTTTCAAATAAATTCAGAAAGTGCAAACAGTCGTTACAACACATAATTAGACTTACGTAAAACACAAGTTTATATATCGCTTCAATGAGACATGACAGACTATAGCTAAAACTAGTAGGTAATGATGCGCACACAAGAAATCACACAAATAACAATACACTAATCATATTCAACGTTTCAACCAAAAGGTCTTTATCAAGACACAAACAAAACATCAAAAAACGACGAATGGAAAAATTATCACAACATACAACGGAAATATGGAAATAGACGCCGGAAGGTCAGAAAGTACATAAAAAACGTGGAATATATATGTGGAAACGAAACGAACAAAAAGATGAGTAAATGACGGAACAAAAAAAATAAATAAAGACAAAGACCACACCAACCAAGTACACCAATTCCTACCACTCTTACGTCTATAAGAGTGGTCGGAATTGAGTCCAAAAGGCTTGAGTGTACCAAATTAAAAAATGAGACGATTTTCTAGAGCGTACCTAGATCTATCATCAGCGGTGCAAGATCTGATGGTGGTGACCTGAATATCAAAAGGTCAGAATGATGAAATAGTCAGCCCAGAAGTGTGTACTGGGATCTTGACACAACGTGGTAATCATGGGATACAGGTGCACTGGAATGCCTTCTTTTAGGGGCTAAACATGCATCCAAAACCCCCACCCTTACACAACCATGCTTTTCATACCACCTTATATGAGTCCATGTGTTGTCTCACACAACTGAGAAGAAACTGTGCTATTGTCAGAAAGGCTATGGGGCTGTCAAGAGCTACCTGCTCATAGCTAAAGGGATTATTTCATCATCATTAATTCCACACCTGGTACATCTTTTAGCAGCGCATAGGTCTTAACTTAACCTCGTCCATCTTGCCGTATCTTTATCTATTGCTTCCAGATCTTTCCATGTTTTACAAACTCTTTGTGTCAATGCATGTAATTCTCTCCTCCAGGTATTTCTTGGTCTTCCTCTTTCCCATGTGGGCTCCAGAATAATACATGTTTTTGAATGAGCTCTGTGTCTTCTTAGTTTCTCTTCCACTGGAATTTGTTTAGTATTTGCACAATTTTGTCAAGATAGACTTGTTCATACACTAATTTTAAATCTGTAGCTGTCTCTATCTCTTCCACAAGTCTAGTGTTTTATTTCTTATGGCCTTCTGTTACAAAGTACATGACAGAAATGTGTCTGAACGTAACATTCTGGACTACACCCATGTTAGCAGCCTACTTTAGCATTCAAATCAAGCTTCTTTTGTATTTTAATGGAGTCTAGAGACCAGAATGTGTTGTAATGGTTTACAGCTTGACTGAGATATTTGTACTTTTCAGACCAACACATCTGTCTTCGGTGTAGTTTTTTTCATCACTTTAACAGAATCAGGCACATATGTTTGCCCTGCATAATTGGAGAGTCATTAGATGATAGGGAATTCATAGCTGGCTGCCTCACCCATCACGGTGACGTGTCCAGAGTTGGGTTGCTATGGACACCTTCAAGGAAAGGATTCTTGAAATCTCATGAGTCCAACTCTGCATGCTGCAAAAATGTAGATATGAGAATAACCCATAGAATTTACCCCATTTGAGGAGTAGGAGAATTCTTCGTATGATAGAAATCACTTCACTGTACATAGGAAAAGGTGTTGATGATATTACTTCATTATATTGGGATCATCTCATATGTACTCAGCTCACAGCATTGAAGCAGCATGTCACCTGCAGAGAGTACCACTCATAGCATGTAACTCCGTAATTTCAAGCTACAATCCCTAGATATCTCTGGAAAAAAATCATTTTTATAAACAAGATATTACGAGCAGGATTGGAACACATGACCTCTTGAGCACAAAGTGAACTACACCATAGGAAGTAAGAGTATCACTCATAATTCCTGGGGATCATAACAACAAAACCAACAAGTGACTACCTGTATCCCTGCACTTCTGCTACACTTAGAACACAAAAGAGTGACTGATGCTTAGGGTCAATGCCTTCCAACCTCATACCAAGACGGAATCCATTACGTGTGGCTGGAAATGGCTGAAAGATGGTAAATATATATTGTTTAGAAATATACTTTATGTCAAGGACACCAGAACAAACAGTTACTTGTACACAAACAATTAGTTAGTGGTCAGATCATCATCACTGCACACTACACATGTGCATAAGGAAAAATCTTCAATCTTCCCTTGAGTAGATTCAAAATTACACAATAACTGCCAGTTCCAGTTATCTAAAATCTTCAATCTTCCCTTGAGTAGATTCACAATTACACAATAACTGCCAGTTCCAGTTATCTAAAATCTTAAATCTTCCCTTGAGTAGATTCACAATTACAAATAAATGACAGTTCTCGTTCTCTGTTGGTTGACAAACATCGTTTTAAGACCACAAGGATGCTCATTTCTGCTCATTTAACATATTTCAAACATAGCTCCATTATTTGAACATGGAAAAGAATCATTACACTCATTAATTTCATTTGTCAGTGCAGATTCATGTTGGTTGGCTATTAATCCAGCATGCCATAACCTTTGATCCAATGCCATCGTGATGATATACGCATGTAATATATGCATGTGTTTGTGAGTGTTAGTTATTATGTGATATATGTATGTGTTTGTGAGTGTTGTTTTGTTCTGTATAGGGTGTTCCATTTATCTGACCCTATAGAGAGAAGCATTTTTCCAATGTCATTCAGCGCTTGACATAAAAAAAAGGAATCAATAGTTTTGTAAGGGTGAGTGCACAGCTGGCACCCTGGAGTGTGTTCTGGCTGTATTCTGTATTCTTTAATCTCCTTTCAAGCTCATCAATACATCCGTTGTTCAATGGAAGTGGTAAGGACACTGAATGTGTTAGTTACCGCTGTCGAAGGCGGATATTTTGGATCAATGGCGCAAATAAAATGGCTACATAACGCAATTCCATTCTCTGGACTACATCATGCTAGAAATATAGTAGGATCCATTGTCCTGCTATAGGTGAGATCCGATGGAAGTTTGAGAAGTAATGGAAAAGACAGTTTCCAGGGAATACCTTATACAGAAGAATTAATATCCATTAGAGGGAAGACACAAACACATGGAGAAAAGATGAAGAGGGACTTGACAGAGATTGTATATACACACAAATTCAGGATATAGACAAATTGAAAATCCTATTGCATGGACTTTGTACCAAAGGATGTGTAAACACCCTAGAGCAGGCTTTCTCAACCTGGTGCTCGCGCCACACGAGTTAAAAAGTGCTTGCGAGCACCGATGATGTCATGTGGGCAGTATTCACTGCATGAAAAAGTTGAGAGCCCCTGATCTAGAGGCTGGGACTGATTAAGTAAAAATAATGTCACACCGAAAATAAAATGATACAGCTGCAAAATTATGTTTTTAAAAAAAATATGATATTATCAATACCTCTTTGAAGAGTCTCTTGGGAGCACCAACTGCTTTGTTTTCTGCTAGATAAGAGTCCCAGTCAAAGTTTAACAACTTTTTTTCAGACATTACACCTGAAACATATATACAATTAGGTCATATGATAATCATGTGCTGAAAAGAAAGACACTACCATATGTTTCTATATGGATAAATAATTTTCTGAAAAAATGACAAAATACAGGAATAATTATAGATACACAATTTTTAAATAATTTTATGTAAGTTTTTTTTACAAACTACAGGAATAATTAACATTAACAAAAAGCAGAACACATTTTCTGAAAAATTATTACAAAATATAGGGATAATTACAGACACAAAATATTGAAATAATCTTTTAAAAAAAAACTGTCTTTAAAAGTTCATTCAAGAGTATGCATACATTTTTCAACAAGACAAAAGTTTGCAAGCAGTTTCAAATACAAGTTACAAATTTTCCTTCACCCATTAACCAAGTAAATCTTACTTGACCCATTCTGTTGCTCCTGTGACAGAGTTTTCATCTCTCCAGACATTATCAATTTCTTCTTTTTCTTCTTCATACCCATCATCATTCGAGACATCATCACCTGTTTGCGGTGAAGCTTTCTCCTGAAAAAAAAACAACCACAAAGAGGTATGCACTCCAAAAATAAAACTTGACTTTAAAAATGTGACTAACAGGTTTCCATAGAATAAATTGTTCATAAGGCACAGATAATGTAATATTTTTCTGTTTGTTTTATTTTGTGTAGAACAAAAATTGTACAATTCAAATTTTTCAAGAAATGTTACATTTATTAATATAAAATAAACACATTTAACAAATTGAGGCACTAACCTGGACAATGACAGCAGAAGACAGAAGAAAAGTAGTGACCAGAGAAATGACATGTCTACGAAGAATACTCGGAGTGTTATTAAGAGATAGAATTAGAAACAATAACATCAGACAGATAACCAAAATAATACCAGTATTGGAACACATCAAAAGACAACAGATCAAGTGGTTTCACACGCTTCCAGACTACAAACAGACAGCATGCCACAGATGGTCATGACACATAGATATAACGGCTATAAAGCCAGAGGCAGAACATGTAAAAGATGGATCACAGATATCAAAGATGCAACAGTAACAAGTTTACAAACAGTACACAAGAAGGTCATTTCACTGCAAGGCAAACAAGGGATACAGCGTATAGATAGATAAATAGACTAAGCAAAACTAATCCTCATAAGAATGTCAAGAGAATGAATGCAAAAGTACATTTAATAAGTTGAAGTACTAAACAAAACTAATTCTCATAACACCATAGATGTCAACTGCCCGTAAATCGCCATATTTTTAATGGTTTTTTCCAAGCCTTACGGCTGTATGAGCATACACCAGCATTTCCGAGTTTTTTTACATGAATTTCTGCAGTTCTGTACGTTTTGGTTTTTTTATACTAAATTTAGTGGTGACACTGATATTTTTGTATATATTTTAGTGGCAACAGTGATTTGTGCAGATTTTATTTAATCACAATAGTGGCGTTTGCGAGTTTTAACATCTGATGCTGGTTTCTGGGTATAGTGTTGTTGGTAACAATGCTTTTAACACACTACCAGTACTTTAATTATTCTCTGTGCTGGGGACGTCTTTATACCGAACTTAGGGAATTTTTGTCCACATGCATTGACAGTGTACACTGTATTTACAGTACAAATGTATTTTGTATCTAGACCTAATACATTGTTTAATTTATATTGTAAGTTTGTGTTTGCCACCTAGACCTAGGTAGTGTAGGTAAGCCTAAAGTTAAATAATAGAATATGTTATTTTCTATGTAGGCCTAAATCTGATCTTTAGACTTAAATTAGATCTGTAATAAAATATATATTATCCTTTATTAAGTAATAATATTAGGTCTGGCTCTGTAACAGCATGGTACAGATTGTGGCTGACGGCTGAGGTACTGAGTTCAATCCCAGCAACAGGCGGCCGTACAAAAAACAAAGGCAAACTATTGAACGTATTTATAGTTGCCTAGAAAATAATCATCATCATCTAGTGCCGCCTTCACAACGAAGTCGGCTGCAACATCCCGTCTCTTGTTTTGGTGGTGCACTCTGATAGACTGTAACCTGTCCATCTTGTGATGTTACTTTCTCACTTTTATCTCTTCCTATCTCTGTAATTTGTTTAGATGTTATTTTCCTCATGTTATTGAAGGTACATTTAGCCATTCCTATTCTTTTAACTTCCGTCTCACATCTTCCATCATTTGTGGCTATGTATTATGTCCAAGATATTGATGTTTTACTCATAGTTTCTCTCCATGTCTGTTTATGTTTAGCTCTTGTACTACTGTGTCTATGCTGATTATCATGGTTTTTGATATTTATATCCAGTCCATATTCTTTGAAAAGAATATATTCCTAGTCTAGAAAAGTCCATATTCTTTGAAGGATCACTACATTAAAAAAAGGCTGAGTTGATGGCTACATCCTGAATAGGATATACAACCTATTTTTTTATATTAGGACCTAAATCAGATTTGTGTATTTATTGGCAGTGTGTAACAAAAACATCTGCTAAAGGAGTTTGTTGTGATGCTTGGTGTTGTCATTCAAACCAATTTTTTTAAGAGATTGGGGGGGGTGGGGTGGGGGTGTCCCAATGTAAATCATGAAATTTACACATAGCAACGGGTAAACCTGCACAAACAACTAAACTTCCACAAACAAATGTGGATAAATGTACATTCCACAAAAATATAATAATAGGGTTTTAAAAATATAAATTGCTTATTACACCTGACGACAAGGCCATAGATAGGAGAAGGATGTTCACACACACCCTCCCAGCAAAACTAATTATGAATTTGAGCAGGCTACTGTTCAATGACACAGCCAAAAAGGGTGGCAAACAAACCCGAAGGATTTTTTTTGTTTTGTTGACTCAAGTTGCAAGGCGAATTGGTGTCAGCAGTGTAGTCCTTATTCAAAGCTCATTTGTTACCTTCTAATTTTTTTTTATAATTCCTTGATTCTTCGTAATTATATTGGGACATACAATAATGTGCAAGATGCACAGAAGTGGTGGAATTGCTATACAACTATTCGTGGAGAAAGAAGTAAGATAATATCTTTAGTTAAATTCTTACAAACAACAATTTACTGCCTTTGACATACTTTCCAGCACAATTCTGCGAACAGAATCTCCCTGAAGTTTTGAAATTGCTCTTGTAACCATAGCGACCACAGTACACACAACAACAGATTGGGTCTCCTTCATGGTCTGACAGCTCTGTAGGGTCACTTACTGGAGAAATTATTACTCAATTAGTTTCAACACTTTAAAAATTAAAAATAAATGTTGTCTTGCCAACTATTACTATAGCAAAATCAATTGTAACTTACATGTGAGATATTGCTGTTGTAAGTATTTCAGCGTTTATTCTCAAACTCTTGCAGATTAGCAGTATGTACTCTGGAGAACACTGTGCTGTCTCATTGATTAACAACTTGGCTAGAGCAGTAATGGATACCCTATGAGAAGATGAGGTCGAACGAG
Organism: Meghimatium bilineatum; assembly: GCA_034231615.1. Classification (NCBI taxonomy): domain Eukaryota; kingdom Metazoa; phylum Mollusca; class Gastropoda; order Stylommatophora; family Philomycidae; genus Meghimatium; species Meghimatium bilineatum. The sequence goes on along the minus strand of CM067315.1, from coordinate 33,519,524 downwards.
ACAATTTACATATTCAGAAAATTATAGAAATGGGAGGGACTAGAGACAATGGGAGAAAGTGCTCTATCCTTTTTAATCATCTATAACGAAATGTGTGGTTGGTAATGTTGTCATTCTGTGGTGTCTTCAGAGACCTCGTAATACACAGACGACTGTAAAAACAACAATTTCTGTGGTAGAGAGGTACAGAGCACATCTCGGATGGTCTACGTACTAGATTTAACCTCCAATGCAAGCAATTATCCACCATGATCATTCAGAAAGAAAGGACAACTTGGCAAAGGTATAATATTATGTTTAAAATTACCATAGCCCAAAAAAGCTGGATTGATTCATGAATAAGGATATACCACTAACAACTTTTTCAGAACAGCAGCATCCTCACACACACACTCAGAATGATGACTAACGAATCTTTAACAGCATGCGTCATAGATGAAAAATACGATAGAAGAAATAATCCTGGTGGTCTTTTATGTAAGGAGGAAGTTCTATGTCTGTAAGGAAAGAAGTCACAATGGTACGGCAAGGAGGAAGTTCTATGTCTGTAAGGAAAGAAGTCACAATTGTACAGCAAGGAGTTCTATGTCTGTAATGAAAGAAGTCACAATTGTACAGCAAGGAGTTCTATGTCTGTAATGAAAGAAGTCACAATTGTACAGCAAAGAGTTCTATGTCTGTAAGGAAAGAAGTCACAATTGTACATTAAGGAGTAAGTGCTATGTCTGTAAGGAAAGAAGTCACAATTGTACATTAAGGAGTAAGTGCTATGTCTGTAAGGAAAGAAGTCACAATTGTACAGCAAAGAGTTCTATGTCTGTAAGGAAAGAAGTCACAATTGTACAGCAAGGAGTTCTATGTCTGTAAGGAAAGAAGTCACAATTGTACAGCAAGGAGTTCTATGTCTGTAAGGAAAGAAGTCACAATTGTACAGCAAGGAGTTCTATGTCTGTAAGGAAAGAAGTCACAATTGTACAGCAAGGAGTTCTATGTCTGTAAGGAAAGAAGTCACAATTGTACAGCAAGGAGTTCTATGTCTGTAAGGAAAGAAGTCACAATTGTACAGCAAGGAATAAGTGCTACATAATGAAAGAATTCACAACTGTACAGTAAGGAGCAAGTTCTATGTCTGTAAGGAAAGAAATCACACCTACATCAATAACGAAAAAATACAAAATTCTCAGTTTAAATATGAAAATCTTCAATAAGTTCTATGCCTTATCTATGCCTTAAGGTAAAGAATTACATATGCAGAGTAAGGAGGTCAGCATTTTAAAACCTGAATAATCTTGAGATTTCTTGCACATCCCAGATCCATCAGCCTCTGTCACATGATTGTCTTGTCTGACATCTGTCAATTTGCTGGTTGATTTTACATCCACATTTAATCCTCCGTCCTCCATTAATTCAAGATCACCAAATTCATTTATTTTAAACTGTGAATGGACACAAACAAATAAATACAGCAATTAACTTTTATATATAAACATGGATTGGACATTTGTTTCTAGATATGAACATGGATATGAATATGGACTGGATTTAAATATCCAAAAAACAAAAAATCATGATAATCAGCAAAGACACAGAAGAACAGGAGGTAAACATAAACATACATGGAGAGATACTACAACAAGTAAAACATTATCAATATCTTGGACACATAGTCAAAAATGATGGCATATGGGAAACAGAAGTTAAAAGGAGAATAGGAATGGCTAAAAGTACCTTCAATGACATGAAGAAATTATTAATATCTAAACAAATTACAAACAAGTTAAAAATGAGAATTATAAAATGCTACATCTATTCTATATTAATGTATGGCTCAGAAACATGGACACTAAATAAACAATTAGAAGACAAAATTGATGCCTTTGAGATGTGGGTATATAGAAGAATAGGGAGATAATCATGGAAAGAGAAGAAAACAAATAAAGAGGTGCTAAAGACACTTAATATGAAGAAAGAACTACTAAGAGAAATAAAGATCAGGCAAATAAAATACTTTGGACACATTAAAAGACATGACACCTTATTGAAGACCTTACTTGAGGGTAAAGTCAAAGGGAAGCGAGCAAGTAGGCAGAGATACAAGTGGGAGAGTAACATCACACGATGGACAGGTTACAGTCTAGCAAAGTGCACCACCAAGACAAGAGACATGAGATGTTGGAGATACGTTGCAGCCAACCTTCGTTACAGAGACGGCACTTAATGATGATGAACATGGATAGGACATTTGCTTCTAGATATGAATAGGACACTTGCTACTAGATATGAATATGGATAGGACATTTACGTATAGATATGAGTATGGATAGAACGCTTCTAAATATGAACATGAATGAGACATTTGCTTCTAGATATGAACATGAATGAGACATTTGCTTCTAGATATGAACGTGAATGAGACATTTGCTTCTAGATATGAACATGAATGAGACATTTGCTTCTAGATATGAACGTGAATGAGACATTTGCTTCTAGATATGAACGTGAATGAGACATTTGCTTCTAGATATGAACGTGAATGAGACATTTGCTTCTAGATATGAACGTGAATGAGACATTTGCTTCTAGATATGAACGTGAATGAGACATTTGCTTCTAGATATGAACGTGAATGAGACATTTGCTTCTAGATATGAACGTGAATGAGACATTTGCTTCTAGATATGAACGCTTGTTTGACAGGACATTTACTTCTGCACACAAGCACTGAACAGGTATGATATACATATATATATATAAATACAGTTACAAGGCATGTCAATATAATGGGAGCAGATAATACACATTTCCACCTTCATATCCGTGCCAGGTAGTTTTCCAACCCCATCAGACCATTCAAGCAAGTTGGAGTCTATCACGCCTTCTGCCAGGATGCCATCTTTAGCTTCCCCAGTATGTGGGCTGCATGGTTCCATTTTCATAGGCAGCTTGTCTAGTTGACCTAGATAGAGAGTGACACTAAAGAATAGAATAGGCAATATACTATTGTTTTATACAGATGGACAGAAATATAGACTTGATGTTGTGAATAAAAGGTGCAGCTGAAGACGGATGTGTCGGACAATTGGTGCAAATAAAACAGTGACAACGCATTTTCATTCTCTGGTTTACATCCTGCTGGAAATCTAGTAGGATCAGTCCTCTGCAAGAGAGATCCAGTGAAGTTTGAGAAAGAATGCTGAAAAAGAAGAATTTAGGGTAATTTAAGACAGTACATGCATCTGAAAGAGTTAGATAGCAGAGTGTCCTTTCACCATTATTGGTTATTATTTATGTGGATTATTACCAAAACATCAAAACATTTGAAAAACTACTAGAATCTGACTAATCAAATGACTTAACAGAAATACTCTTTGCTGATGATCAGTGCCTACTCCAGTTAAAGTGAAGCTGCAATAGCACTTGGATCTCCCTTGTACCAGGACTATGATGCTACTAGATTTCCAGCAGGATGTAGTCCAGAGAATGGAAATTGTGATGCCATTTTATTTGCACCCAACAATGGCCCGACACATCCGTCTTCTGTGGGAGAAGCCTATTCAATGGAAGCTGTCTTATCTATCCATAAACCCATAACCTGTCAGGGTTGTAAGGGTACCACATTTGATGCTTCAGCACACAGAGTCCTCCAGCGATTTATATCTACAATGATGCGGTTGAGTGAGGAAAAATCTCGTCCTGTTCATTACTTGATGTCTGTCGAAGTCTTTATTTGCCCTCCTCTGCTTTTCCTACCTTCGACGGTTCCTTGCAGTATTATTTTTTACAAGGAATCATGTCTGCATTCATGTCCAAACCATGTTAGTTTCTTGATGTTTTATATCTACAATTTTCTTGGTCTACTTTAGCTCTATATCCGGATACTTTTTTGGTATATACCCTTAGTGGTATTTGGTGTGGGTTCATTCTCATAATGTGACCGAACCATTTTACTTTCTGATTATACCTACTTTTTTCCTAATTTATTAATTTTCTATTTATCTAGTTCAGCATCCATTGTGGCTTTTCTTAAACACTTCATTTCACATGTAATGATTTTACTTTGCTGTGAGACTATTAAAGATCATGTTTGGCACTGGCAGCAGTGTTGGTATAAAAGTTTTAGATATTATTTGTCTTTTGATTTCCATCTTGATCTTTGGGTGAAGAAGTAGTGGTGAAAGTTGGTAAGTCAATGTGTTTCTGTACTGATAAGTCACTGGGTAAACACATAAAATGTATAAATGAAATACTGCTAGGCTGTCACAAGAGAAAAGCCTCACTATCCATGTGATCTACTAGGGGTTTACTGTTGCAGGGGAGGTAGTATGAAAGGTCATTGTGAGACCTGATCTTCTACATGAAGAAGTTTTGTGTTAGTCAAAAGATCATCCTCACTCGAACCATCAGTGATCGAATCTCCTCCTCAAGATATGTCTCAGCGTTTAGCTGCAGACCACACCTACTGTGTGTTACCAGCCTCCTATGGTTACCCAGATAACGTTCTTATTTACCCATAACCCCTTTTACATGACATTTCCATAATCTGCTCAGTGTTGCAGATTCAAAAGCATTTGTGACATCACTAAGTTTTGCGTCTGACAGAGTATGAAAATATTGAACACAAATAAATGCTGCAAGTGGCAGGAAATAGTATAGGCTGAAATAACTTTGAATACCTTGTTTCCCGCTTGCAACTGCCAGGTGGGAGCCTGTCAAAGACAGAACAGAGATGGAACCACAGGGGGCAGTGTGTGTTGTTGACTGTGTCACAGTTGTTGTAGAGGGTGTAGATGTTGACAATGTCAGGATGTTATTAGCTTGTCTAACTGCCATATCACAGATTGAAAGTGATCCTCCATGTTCACAATCATTCTCGGGAACAGTCCCATTGGAAGCAGCTTCTGTAAGACTTGGTATAGTGGTCTCTTGATCTGAACCAGCTACAGTATTTGATGTCTGCAACATATGTAGAGAATATTCTTTTAGCAGAAAGGCTGTTATTGTCTTCTAAATGCTAAATTGTGTGTTGTCAGGCTTCAAAAGAGGAACAGCTAATAGCAACACAGTAACCTGTAATGTATGTAGTAAGAGATCATTAAGGAGGTTTTAGAAGTGGGATTGACTATTCAATCCAATAAAGGATAAAAGTGACCCAGAAGCCATGCTGAAATCTGATGTATCAGGTCAAAAGGCACAGAAATTTCAGCTAAACTATAAACCATGACACAATGTATTCTGCTCTCCGTAATACTTCCTGCAAATCTGCAGAAATTTGCAAACAAACGGAGAAGTCTACTTAATGTATCACTTTTAAACACTGTCTATCTTACCAAACAAGTGTGATTTGCTAATGTATATTAAAGAGTGGTAAGTGAATAGTTCTATTCACTTGTGAATACCTACACAAATGACAGGAAGGTGCTTGAGAAATTGTCTGTGTATTCCACTACCCCATCAAGCATGAAAATTTGGATAGAAGCATTAATGGCAGTACTTGGTTGGTGATGGAAATATCATCTCACACTGTGCTACTCTCAGACTCCCAAAGCATGTTACATAAAAATAAAGGTGCATGTTGAGAAAGGAATGTGTTACGATACTGAACAACTTCATTGTCCAAAGTATTACATTAATTTACTGCAGTGGTCATGAAGGGGTCAGAGGCAATGAAAGAGCAGATTCATTGGTGGGCAATGCTGTGGTTGATGGCAGAAGTATTGAAAAAAAAAACTATTAAGGGTGGGCAGCCATTGATTTACTTGAGTGAAGTAGATTATGCTGGAGGTGATAACATGCACATACAAAGAATGACAGAAATGGGCATGACCAGAGGTAAGGGGAGAAAGTATGTCTGCTCTAGAAAGATCAAAGATCCCATAATCAACATCTGTGTGGGACTTTGAGTCTGCACACTCTTAGATGGTTGCTGGAACAGAGAGCGGACCACTTATGGGATAATTCCATGTGCCATGATGTCATGTGATGCATTCTCTCCAGAACGTTGTCTTTCCAATGAACTCCTTGAACCATTCACTATTTTGGGCCATGCAGATTGCATTTCCAATGACGTATTCATGTTATCTTTAATTCTGTCAGTCCATTGTCTTCTTGGTCTGCCCTTTCTCCTCCATCCAGGTGCTCTGCCCTCCATTATTTGTCTTTCTAAACAGTTATGCCATGATGCTGGTTTCTAATCAAGAATCATGCTAAGTGATGAATCCCACATGGTCTAGGTACCTATTTTCTAGAGACATACTAGTAGTTGAAAGTGAAAAGCAACCACCAACACCCATAGTGATTCTAACAGACTCCTAGAGTATGTTGGACAAGATAAAAAAATATATAAGAAAGGAGTGGGCAACTCATCTCAACAATGCTTAAAGTATCACATGGATCTACTGTAGAGATCATGCTGGAGTCAAGAAGCAACAAAAGAGCTGATGTACTGGTGGGTAAAGCTACAGTAAAGTGATGAGAAGAGACTGAACTAAGGTAATTAGGGAAGTTATGGATACACTAAAAAGCAAATAAAGAGGACGCTGAAAGAGATAATGTACATATTCAGAGAATGATAAAACTAGGAGTGACCAAGGCGAGTAGAGGAAGTGCATCCTCACTGAAAAGACCAGAAGAACCCATAACCAATAGTTGACTGGGACACTGAGCTTATATACTTCTGGATGGCGGACGGAACGCCAAGCAGAGCATTATATGAATGCCCCTTGTGCAGTGATTCTTGTTCCTGACCAAGAATCAAGTTGAAAGTGAAAACATATTACCAGCAATTGATTATATTCCAGGAACATAAGTGTGGAGACATGTAGTGAATGGTGGCAATGACACTGTTCTGATTGCCAAAAGTGAGAAATATCTACAAGAACTTGGCAACATAGTAGCAGCTGAAAAATTTACAATAACTCATCAACATAGTAGCTGCAGAAAGATCTACAAGAATTCAGCAACATTAGTAGCTGCAGAAAGATCTACAAGAATTCAGCAGCATTAGTAGCTGTAGAAAGATCTACAAGAACTCAGCAACATTAGTAGCTGTAGAAAGATCTACAAGAACTTAGCAACATTAGTAGCTGCAGAAAGATCTACAAGAACTCAGCAACATTAGTAGCTGCAGAAAGCAAAGACGAACACCTTTTTCTAAAATTCTTCTTCTTCTTCAAAGTTAATTCTCAAACTCCCACTGGATCTCTCTTGTAGCAGGACAATGGTCCCACTAGATTTCCAGCAGGATGTAGTCCAGAGAATGAAAATATGTTGTGTCCCCGTTTTACTTGCGCCAATGGCCCGCCACATCATCTTCAGTGGGTTTTCTTAAATAAGTCAGAGTTATTTGTAAGAAACAAAATCCCCCAGCACGCAAGGTAAAAGTGAATGCCTCAATACTCAAACAAGTCCACTAATTAAAGTATTTAGAAACAACAATAATATCAGATGGAAGAAGTTCAACAGAGATAAGAAAATGAATAGGTCAGGCAAAACAACATTCCTAAGAATGAAGAATATACTGTGAATTATGTCCCTGTCAATAGAGGTGATGAAGAGAATTCTTCAGAGCTACATAATACTGATTCTAACATATGGATGCAAATCTTGGACAATAAATAAACAGGATAGTGGAAAGTTAGAGGCAAAAGAGATGTGGTTCTATAGAAGAATGTTGAGAGTACCATGAACTGCTAGATAAACTAATGAGAAGGTGCTGAAAGTCAATATCAGATGAGGGTTACTTAGTATAGGAACCGTCTCGGCATAGAGTCAGTACACATTTACCGTCTGGCGACAGATAGGAAGGCTGTCACAGGCTAGGGTAGCCCACCCGAATTGTCAAGGCATGCAGAAATCTGATGTGCTAGGCCTACAAGGCGCATAACGGTGGCACAACGTAATCACGCTCCCGGCGGAAATCGCACGGATATCCGTGCTGGTTACAATGGAGCGAACGCAAAACAAATAAACAAACTTAGTATAGGAAAGATAAATTTCTATTTGTCGGTCAAGTTCTGAGATAGGGAGATCTAGAAAACATAATTACAACAGGTAAGAGAGATCAAGAATGACAGTATCAGATAATATTGGATAGTTTAAGATCATGGCATCGCAAATAGTTGACAATTGTTCCGATACAGATGCTAGAAATAAATAGTTGTTTAGATTCATGATGGCATATGCCAGCCGTTGTTTAGATTCATGATGGCATATGCCAGCCGGTTATGCCAGAATAGTTGACAATTAAGATGATCACAAAAGATAGCAAACAAGTTTTCATACCTGGTAGTTGAAAGTTAAGATTATCACAAAGATATACAAACAGTAATATGAATACCTTGCTATTAAAAGTAAAGATTATCACAAAAAGATAAACAGAAGTTTTCATACCTGGCTATTGAAATTCAAAGTGTCTGAAGATGTCTTGTCTTTGATTTCTGTAATATTTTGCACATCCATTACCTTACATCTCAGCTGTGAGTCAACAGACTTATTTTGACTTGAACTTTCTGCACTGATGCTGCTCCAAGGACCAGTTTCAAGAATGCTAGAAGTTGCTTCTCTTATTGTTTTAAAATCTCTTCCTTCTCCACACACTGCCTGTGAAGGAGGACTTACAGAAACTATTGAAACAGAATTGGACACAGTTGTCTGCATGTCAGAGGGTGTTGTGGTGACTGTTGTGACAGAAATCATTGCTGGGAGATCAGTGGCAAGCTTAGATGTACCTGTTTTACTCTCATTGCGATTATCGGAGAGAGATATGTAACCACTGTCCACTTCTACAACCTGAAATGACACATAGAACCTCACATACAAATTGAAATGTCTATCCATGAATGTGTTTGGATGGTAGTGGAAGAATCTATCTGTATTGTCTTTTCTGTTAGGCATTTCAGGATTAAATGACGATTTATTTTCATTCTATGGCGTGTTTTGTCGCTTGATAAGCAATATTGTGACATCTAAGAGCGTTGGTAACTCCTTCAATCCACCTTTTTCTCAGTATTCCTCTACCTCTTGATGTATTCATTCTCATAATGTATGCTCTTGCCTCTGGCTACTAAGAGTTTATTCACATGAAGTGGCAGAACCATTTAGTCTCCGTTTTTCAATAGACGTTTGACCACAGACGTTTCAATAGTTCTTGTAATCACATGGAAGAATGTTGTCAGAAAATGAGACATCATGAGTGATCATTAAAAAATCATATCGAGTCCCCTAAGTTTTGCTAATCACTAGCAAACACACATAATAACAGACAAATCAATGTTTTGACCAAAAGGCCTTTATCAAGACCACAACATAACACATGAGAAGTAAGAAACGGCACTGTTCTTATTCACACAATAAATGAATTGTGACGTGCGTGTTAGGGGGTGTTGTGGCAACTGCTGTGACATAAATCAGTGCTGGAAGATTAGTTGAATGTAACCTCAAAATACAAGAGAAAGTCAGAGAGTAATAGATATTATTTTCATATATAGAATAGTTATTATTCTTCTTCAGCATTCAATCTCAAACTTTGATGAATTTCTCTTGTAGCAGGACCATAGTCCTACTAGATTTCCAGCAGGATGTAGTCCAGAGAATGGAAATGCATTGTCGCCGATTTATTTGCACCAATGGTCAGACACATCATTCTTCAACTTGACTTTTATTCACAATATAGGACTGACTACCCCACCACATAACTCTGCTGTGATGATGGCTGCAGATGATCCATGCCTGGATTGCTTGAAAGGAACCAATGTTTTCTTCTGCAGCATTTCTCTAAATTGCAAGAAAGTCATAACAAAGTTTCCTCTGGAGTAAACTAATTATATTTAAACAAGTAAATATGTATTAAAAATACCTACAACTAATATCTACTAATACTACAACTAATAATATGATGAAGAAAAGAACTGTAATAAAGAGAATAAGGATGAAAACAGTTAAGTTTCAATCTAAGATTTTCGTCCTCACTATATAAGTATGTTTTCTTTTCATTAATTTTTTGTTAAACCAGCCTTCGTTAACCTTGTCAACTTCAGATTCCCTCCCATTTCCCCACAATTTTTAACATTATTTGCTGGTGACTCCTATTCTCCATATGTCTTTGTGTGATCTTACATATGTACACTATTTGGTGTTTGTGTATGTCTGTGGGTACAGTTAACATCATTGACATGAAGCATTCACTTGGTCGGGTTTGACACTCATGATTCCTTCTCTTTTAGCATTCTTCTTACCTTGTTCTATAACTATTTTATCTATCAATCTCTCTCTCTATATGTGATGTGTCCTTTACAGAATGTTGTTCTAACTGCCATCATGTAAGCCTCTTGATTCTGTGTAAGCTGCCCAGTTTCTTCCAGTGTTAGGTTCAGTTTTTGATGTCATATGTCATCTTAGGTTAGTTTCCTTTACAGACAACTATCATCACTGCCAATCTGTAAACCTCTCAGTTCTGTGCAAGCTGTTCAGCCTCTTCCATGGTCATGTTCAGAAGGTCTTTGATATCTTTACTCTTTTCTGGAACTTTTTCCTCCATGATTAATCTTTCTTAATCTTACTGCAGGGAACTGTCAAGGGTGGAAGAAGCAGGAGGTAAAATAAAGGCATGGATAGACAACATCAAGGAATTGACAGGACAAGATATTTCCACACTCATCCACATCACTGAGAATAGAATTCGCTGGAGGACTCTGTGTGCCGAGGCATCCAATGTGGTACCTCTACGACCCTGAAGGGTTATGGGTTTATTGATTGATTGAATCTTTCTAAACCATTGTATCTTTGTATATGTAAAAATATGTTAACTTGCATTTTTTAACAGTTTTGAGGAGCCAGTTTCTTCTATGTTCATGTCATTCTGATGTAAAATCTTAGCAAAACTAGATACACAGTATGACGAGATACTAAAGCTCAACATAGAAACTAACTCACTGCCTGCTTCAAACCCTGAACTAACAAGGCAGAAAAATAATAAACCAACCTGATTTGCAGAAGTTGTCATAGCGATGGTTGTCAGAGGTGCCTGGTTAGGTGGGGAGGTTCCACTAGTAGTGGACATTAGAACAGCAGTAAAGATTACTCCTGAGGGTGATTGGTTAGAGCTGGTGGCTTGAATTAGATCCCCATCTTTGTTAGGTAGGATGGCTGATGGATTTTGTAACTGCTGAAACAGTACAGAAAAGGAAAGTTTGTATACAAAAACTTTCAGTGTGCCAGATCACCTATAAGTTTGTGTACAGAGATGTCAGCGAGTCAGATCACCTATAAGTTTGTGTACAGAGATGTCAGTGAGTCAGATCACCTATAAGTTTGTGTACAGAACTGTGAGTGAGTCAGATCACCTATAAGTTTGTATACATAACTGTCAGCGACTCAATCACCTATAAGTTTGTGTACAGAACTGTGAGTGAGTCAGATCACCTATAAGTTTGTATACATAACTGTCAGCGACTCAATCACCTATAAGTTTGTGTACAGAACTGTCAGCGAGTCAGATCACCTATAAGTTTGTGTACAGAACTGTCAGCGAGTCAGATCACCTATAAGTTTGTGTACAGAACTGTCAGCGAGTCAGATCACCTATAAGTTTGTGTACAGAACTGTCAGCGAGTCAGATCACCTATAAGTTTGTGTACAGAACTGTCAGCGAGTCAGATCACCTATAAGTTTGTGTACAGAACTGTCAGCGAGTCTGATCACCTATAAGTTTGTGTACAGAACTGTGAGTGAGTCAGATCACCTATAAGTTTGTATACATAACTGTCAGCGACTCAATCACCTATAAGTTTGTGTACAGAACTGTCAGCGAGTCAGATCACCTATAAGTTTGTGTACAGAACTGTCAGCGAGTCTGATCACCTATAAGTTTGTGTACAGAATTGTCAGTGAGTCAGATTACCTATAAGTTTGTGTACAGAACTGTCAGCGAGTCAGATCACCTATAAGTTTGTGTACAGAACTGTCAGCGAGTCTGATCACCTATAAGTTTGTGTACAGAATTGTCAGTGAGTCAGATTACCTATAAGTGTGTACAGAACTGTCAGCTAGTCAGATCACCTATAAGTTTGTGTACAGAACTATCAGCAAGTCAGATCACCTATAAGTTTGTGTACAGAACTGTGAGTCAGATCACCTATAAGTTTGTGTACAGAACTGTCAGCGAGTCTGATCACCTATAAGTTTGTGTACAGAATTGTCAGTGAGTCAGATTACCTATAAGTTTGTGTACAGAACTGTCAGCGAGTCAGATCACCTATAAGTTTGTGTACAGAACTGTCAGCGAGTCTGATCACCTATAAGTTTGTGTACAGAATTGTCAGTGAGTCAGATTACCTATAAGTGTGTACAGAACTGTCAGCGAGTCAGATCACCTATAAGTTTGTGTACAGAACTATCAGCAAGTCAGATCACCTATAAGTTTGTGTACAGAACTATCAGCAAGTCAGATCACCTATAAGTTTGTGTACAGAACTGTCAGCGAGTCTGATCACCTATAAGTTTGTGTACAGAACTGTCAGCGAGTCTGATCACCTATAAGTGTGTACAGAACTGTCAGCGAGTCAGATCACCTATAAGTCCACATTGAGAGAGTATGCCCTTCTGCAACTCACCATAGAGGAGTATCTTTGGTAGGCAATGATCTGACATGTGTACTACTAGACCTGCCCAATGAATCTGTGACTACATCTGAATAGTATTGATGTTAAAGATACGAGCTCTGTCAAGGACAGTTGTATTTAGAATCTTTTCATCTGATGATCCTCACCTTCTGAGACAAGTTGTGCGGAAGTTACTGAGCTTCCTCATGTGTTGTCTATATAAAGTCCATGTTTTACCAGCTTATAACAGCACTGGGAGTACCACTGTTTTGAAGTCATTCAGCTTAGTTTGTAGGTCAATGTCATTTCTATGCCAGATATTTACATATAGTCTACTGAAAACTGAAAGTGCTACTTGCCTTGGAAATATAAAGAGAAGCATGAAGGAAAATATAAAGAGAAGAATGATGAGTAAATATACAGAAAATAATGATTTAGAAATATAAAAAGAATGAATGGAAAATATAAAGAGAAGAATTATTTGGAAATATAAAGAGAAGCATGAAGGAAAATATAAAGAGAAGAATAAAGAGGAAATATAACGACACACATGAAGAGAAAATATAAAGTGAAGCATGGGTAGAAAAAATAAAGGCATGCATGAAGAGACACATCAAGATATGCACAAAGAGAAATATAAAGATTTATATGAAGAGAAATATACAGACATGTACGAAGAAATATATATAGATATGTAAAAGAGAAATATGCAGATATGTACATAGAGAAAAAAATAAACATATGCAGGAAGAGATATATCAAGATATGAATGAAGAGAAATATAAAGATATGAATAAAGAGAAATATGTAGTGAAGCATGAAGAGAAAGATATGCATGAAGACAAATATAAAGGTATGGATGAAGGTAAAATATAAAGAGGAACAGGAAAAGAAATATAAAGAGATGTCTGAAAAGAAACTGTAAGAAAAACATACAGAGACTCCAGTAAAAATTTACAAAAGTGATGTTTACTAATTCTGCATTCAGACAAGACAGTAATATCAAAGCTTACCACAGTCTTGATAACTGGACTGATGACCTGTGGAACTTGTACTGTGACCTGACCACCACAATTGGCAGAGAGTGAAACTATTGGTTTGTGGAATAAACGGGGCACAGCACTGCTTTGGATTAGTTGTGGCCTACCAGCAAAGGTCAAGGTGCCTCTTGGTAAAACCACTGGTATTCCAGTACGGATTACCTGCCCTTGTGAGATAGGCGATCCAGGCCACAGAACCTGTTGAGTAGGTGTGACTTGGGCTGAAGTTGTAGAGGCTGATGTTTGTAATGCTGATGGACCAGGAGAGATTGAGGTGACAGTTAAAGTCATACCTGTTGGTGGAGCACTTGCAATAAAAGCAACAGATGGTCGAGGTTGAATAGAAATTGGCTGTCCAGCAACAAAGGCAGTTGTGCCCATGTGGGAGGTTGATCCTACAATGGTGGCTGTTCCAATTGGCGATGCTGCACGCAAGTTACTTCCCACAGACTGGGTAGTCTGAAGAGACCCAGCATTAGCTAAACTGTGAGCAATTTGCTGAGACACCACAGCTGCGTTAGACAAACACTGAATGAAGTTGGGTTGACTAGCAGCAGAAATTTGCTGAGCCACTAATGGATTGATGGTTCTCTGAATGGTCACCTGCTGTCCAGTTGCATTTGGTACGCGCAACCCTATCTGTTGAGCTTGAGACACACTGACCAATGTTGGTGTGCTAGATTTTTGGAAATGTTGTGCTGTGTTGAAACTTGAAATAACTGGTCGCTGAAGACCACAGGCTGGTGCAACAGGTCTTGGAGAGATGGCTTTCCCTGGACTGTTGGATCCATGCTGGATAACTTGTTGACCTGAAATTTGTGTGACACTTCCTAGAGGCAAGAGTTGACCTGCAGTAACAAAAATCCGGTTAGTGTAAATGATGCTGTTTTCATTTGTATACACTTAGAATTTATTTTTTCTCCAAAAATGTTTTTAAACAGATACCATGCTTGTGTGTTGCTAGGCCTGAAAGTGGAACATAGGATAGCAACACTAGAGGGTCAAAATGATCCAGAAGCCATACTGAAGTCTGAAGCCAGATAGAAAGGCATTAATATTGCAGCTAAGCTATAACCATGGACAACACATTTTGTTCTCTAAACTTTACACTGCTAATCTGCAGAATGAGAATGAATGCAGTAGAAACAACGGAAATAGTAAAAAAATTATTAAATGCTCCCATTTTGTTTTAATATTAATTACGAAATATACTGTTTAAAAAATCAACTTTTTTGGAGTTTGTGAGGTCATGAAATAGGGCAAGGCCAAAACAATATTTTTGGCAATAACTCGTAACTCTCTGAACATATTGTTGAATGCTTATAAAAGATTGACAGTCCTCGAATAAATTCAGTTGAAAATGCAATCCACAAGTATGGTTCATCTCACTACAGAACAATGATACATCATCATTGTTGGATGCTTACAGATTGGAAAAGTGTAGTGGCCAGACAATTTAATGTGGCTAGAAGCACCATTAGTCACGTTAGAAGGTGACTTTAACAGACTGGCTCAGTGGCAGACTAGCCACGTAGTGGAAGCCTGCTTCATATGGCTGCGTCCCCTCAAGAATTGATTTGCATCTGAGTCCTCACAGTCCACTCAATGCCAGCAGTTTATTGAATTTCAGATGAAACGGTCAGGAACTGGCTGCACAAAACTGATTTTTGGGCTAGAATACCCTACAGAGGTCCTGTTCTTACAGACTAGAATAGCCAGAACCGACGAACCAGCATCATCAAGGGACTGTCAGGAATAACTGGAGACTGATTTGGTTAAGTAATGAATCCTTTTTATGTGCTCCAGTGATATGATAGATGGACAAGAGTTTACAGCAGAATCTGTTAGTGCTACGTCCAGAAAAGCATTGATGAGGCTCCCCCACGAGGTGGTGGAGGTGTACTGAAGGATCAACTTCATGGGAAGAAGTGACCTGGTGCAAATTGAATGACACCAGAATGCCGAACGATACATCCTTCTAATTTTTAATGCATGAGAGTCGACTTTTCAGCAGGATAACACTCGACCTCATGTAGCACAACTTACCACTCAGTTCCTCACTGGCAACAACATCAAGACCATTCCGTGGCCAGCCGAGTCATCAGACACGAACCGCATAGAACACTTATAGGATGAACTCAACAAACAACTTCCCCAGCGAGACATGGCTACAGCCAATCTCCGACAGTTGTCTCTTGCACTGTGGGAAGAGTGGGGAGCCATCCTACAAAAACAGATCCAATGGCTAATCGATTCCATGTCACGGAGATGTCATTTTCTGATAGAAGCCAGAGGAGGCCATACACCTGACTGAAAAGGATGCCTCAATTGCAAAAATAAAAGACAAAGCCAAATTTAATGAACATCATTTCATTGTTAAAGTCTGAAAGGTTCAGACTTCAGGTTTGTAGGGTGCTACACTGGAGACATCAGCACAAAAATCCCTCCAATCACCACTATCCTCAGCCATTCGGATTTTCTTTTTCTACCTCTTCTCCTTCCACCCTTCACTGTTCCTTGCAAAATAATTTAGAAAGTAGTTGTGTCTCATTACGTGTTCAAACCAAACAAGTATACGCTGTTTCCCTACTGTCAATATCGGTTCTTGATAACCTGCATGTAAAGCTTCTATACAATTAGATGATTGATAGATTGGTGAGCGATGAATCGGAATGACCCCAGTGCTTTTATGCTAGTTTCTAATCAATAACCAAGAACATACCTTTGCCTGGCAGACGTTGCAGAGTTATCTGTTGGCCAATTAATGCTGAAGAAATTGGTATTGTCTGAGGAAAAGCTGGATGTGTCATTCTGGGATAAACCACTTGGCTGGCCCCAATGCCAGCATTCACCAATGATACACTTCTTCCCACTTGTAGATTATGACATGCATTGCTTGGTATCTGACCTGTCAAGCCCTGTTCAAGTAAGATTAGATGTGAACAAGTATGTTGCTTCAAAGAAAAAATATAACAGTAATATAGAAAATAAATAAAAACAAACATTTTAATAATGTACAATGTAAGTAAAAAGTAAAGTAACCCATAGCATTTATTAATGCCGTAGGGGTGTGAGATGTTAGCGATCTCACATTTCAGAGGCTCTGCAAATGAGGGCGGTAGCCATCTCCTCTCCCTCGCAGTCTTTACTTCCCGGATTAATCCGCTACCCATTTAAGGCTGGGTCAACCTGGGAGCCGTTGCGATAGGAAAAACATTTTCTGCCTCAACTGGGGAATGAATCCAGCACCACTAATATGCGAAGCAAGTGCGCTACGAGGCTACAATGTACAGGTGCTCCATTGAGATCAAGATTAGGATAGCACAGGCTAAATCAACATTTAAAAAAATGAGAAACATCCTATATGATGGAGTAATATCAATGCATACACAAATTTGAGTACTAGATTCAGCCAATCCTTCTTTACCGAAGCAAAACATGGAGAGTTAAACAAAATTTCTCAAGATAAGCTGGAGGCAACTGAGATGTGGATTTTAAGAAGAATGATGAAAATTCCATGGACAGCCAAGAAAATTAATGTAGAAGTTCTTGGAGATGCTGGAGTAAAACAATAAATTATAGTGAAAATTAGAAACAGACAATAAGTATTTTCAGGGATGTGATGAGAAAAGTAAAACTTTAACATTGAGTAACCACTAGAAAGGTCAAGGGGAGGAAGATCAAGGGGAGACAGAGGGAGATAAAGAGATAAATTTCGGAATGGATTGTCACCGTGGCACAAAAAATCACGAACTAAACTTATTAACAACACAAGAGACAGAAATGTGTGGAGACTTGACATGGTGTGACTACACTACTCAGCATGGCCCTTGATTGACAGGTCGGTGGACATTGCACCTTTGATCTTTTTGTGGCAGACTCCTAGATGACCGGGAATGCTAGATGTGCCATTATTGTGGATGGATCAACAAATCTGACAGAAGAATGATAAGATAGTTGGTCCAGAAGTGTGTGCTGTGCTCCTGTCAGGACGTGGTAATTCTGGTCTGGCACACTGGAATATCTCCCTTTGGGGACTAAACATGCATTCTTAACCCCCAACCTCCTTACATGGTCATGCCTTTGAGGCAACCTTATACGAGTCTGGGTGTCACCTCAGTTACACAACTGAGAAGAACTTGTGCTTTGTTAAAAAGGTTATGAGGTGTCAAAGAGCTACCTGCTCATAGCTAAAGGGACTTTCAGAATCATCTCAGTTCTTTTCCAGAGATTCAAAACATTGGTTGTCTATATGAATGCATGGATCTATAACTAGTTCCAAAATCCTGGGTGTCACTTGGATTTACTGCGCCGGATATGTTGATATTCACAGAAATGAGAGAACAGATGAGTTTAGATAAAATGAGCCTATAGTCTGTGAATTGAACAAGAGATTGAGACAAGATCTGACAATTCTTTAACAGGTGACAGTTGTCAGCCTATCCCCCAACTTTCCTAAGTCACCTCATATGACATGCATGAAAAGATAACAGTAGCGCTATTCTTTGCACCCTGAACTAGAAGTCAAGGCCCAGGTTGCCACACGTGTGGGACACTGCAATAGAAGACACATCTAGGATAAAATTGTGAGAATATAGTGTTAAGATTTGTGTGATATTCTGCATTCATTTAAATTTGTAAAAGACATTTGTGGCACAAAAATTGTGTAAATAAACACTTTTTCTGTGCATTTATATGAGGTATATTTTTGTTATTTAGTTTGACATTAGTTAGTTTTTTAAAATATCATGGAAGGAAAAAATTGGAGAAAGATATTATAAACACATTGAATGTGTCAGTGATGGTTACTAAACACATAAGCAAAAAAAAAAAAAAAAAAAAAACTACGTTTTGGACATATAAAAAGACATGACTTTTAGAAAGACAAATTATGGCAGAACACCGGGTAGAAGAAGAAGAGGCAGACCAAGAAAAAGATTGACTACATTAAAGACAACATGAATACGTCATTAGAAAATACAAGCCTCATACTCCAAGACAGAGAAGAGAGAGGTTCAGGGAGTTCATTAGGAAGACAACTTTCTGGAGGGAAAGCGTCACATGACATAGTTTTCTAAAATGAAATATTCAATAAACATTCCACTTTAGTTTATTTTTGTATTCAGTTTTTGTAAAAATAAACTATTTTCCCTAAAAATAAATAAATCACATTATAGAGAAAAAAGATGCAACACACATTGAAACATTAATATACAACTTTTACAATTTTTATTTTACATTTTATGCATATACCGGTATATTAAGTGACATATTCTTTCCAGAATGTTGTCTACTTCATGGATACTCTGAACATCTCTTTGTCCCGAGCAAGTAGGCCTTCATTGGCCAGGGACATGTGCATACATTCTACGATGTCGCTGGTCCATCGTTTTCTTGGTCTTCCTCTTCGTGTCTCCTATGGCACTCTGCCCTCCAGAATCAGCCTTTTGATGCCATCATGTCACTTTAAATGTTCAAAATACTGTAGCTTCCTTATGATGGTATTTAAAAGCCCTCCATCATTTAGTTTCAGTAATTTTACAGTTCTTTTTCTCAGTCCATGGTATTCGTAGGATTTTTCTGTAGCATTTAATTTCAAATGAATTTATTCTTTTAGATATTGTCTTGTTTAAAGTTCAAGTCTCCCATCCATATGTTGCCACTGGGAAAACACATGATCTTAAAAAAGGTTAATTAGTGTCATTATTATTACTTTTACACAGCTTTTTCACTTGTGTTAATTTAAGTGTTACAATTGCGAGTCGATTATGCATACCTGAACCTAATAAACTTGAAATATTCAGTAAATATATTTATATCACTGATTACCTTAAATGATGTAATAGAAGGTTAACAATGTGTTTAATCAGTGGGCCATACATTCTATCAGTATGCATAATATTTCAATATTTTCTGGGGGAGACTGAGCACCTATGGGGTTGCCTGGAGTACAATGACATCAAATAATAACTGATAACCAATCTAGATTAAATGTACGAGAGCAAGTCAATAAGTAAGTCACAAATGGCTGTAAAAAAAAAATATAAAGACAATAACTTGGAAAACAATTATTTTTAAACCTACATTGTCCCTTTCATTTTTCAACACAATTTTCACCAATAGTGATGCACTTATTACATCATGTTATCAGTCCTCCTGAACCTGCTGCATAGAACTGTATGCTCTGTTTTCTTAATCAAATTTTCAATTCACATTCAACTTGTGTCATTTGTGAAATGTCTCTCGGCAAGGTGGACTTTCAGTGGACTAAAAAAGTGCAAATTACTAGGAGCTAAGTCGAAGCTGTAAGGTGGATGTTCCAGAAGTTTCCACCCTAGATGGTCAATTCTCTCCTGAGTTAAATGAACTATATGTGGTCTGTTACTGCATGAATGAGCAATTCTATCTAGTCAGCAGGCCTGGACGTTTTCTTCTAATTGTATCCAGAAGTGACAGAACTTCATAGTATGATTAAAATTTACATTGTTACCTTCTTGAAATTGTTTAATGGCACTCTTTGACAATCTCAGAACAGTCAGAATAACCTTCCCTACTGATGGTGTAGCCTTGAAATTTTGGACACAAGGTGAAGAAGGATGTTTACATTGTATTGATACACGCTTTGATTCGGGTTGGTAGTGATGCACCCATGATTCATACCCAGTAATAATCCTGTTCAACATGTCTTCTCCTTCATCTGTGTGGTGTAAGAGATGCTGCAAGGACATGCCTAATCTGTTCATTTTATCTTTGTCCGTCAGTTATCTCTGTACCCACCTTGAGCACACTTTTTAAAATTTCAAGTGATAATGCATTATGCTGAACCATGTGAGCACATTATTACAGCTGCAACAGAATCTATCATTGCTCACCTGTCACCTCTAATCAGCTGCATGGATGCATCTGTTGCAATTTGAACAGGATGGCCAGATTGGACTTGATCAACAATTTGTGAGCATCCGTAAGAAAAATTTTCAACCCAGTTATGCACCGCTTTACAGGACAAACATTTATCAACATAAACAGGCAGCAATTCCATATTGATGTCCTTTGCAAGCAGATTTTTTTGTCCCAAAATACACATAACAGCCCGCTATTCTTTGATTGTACACTCTGCAAGTACAGTCGCCATTTTGTTTATGCTCTGCACATGGGACACCTGGCACCACCTAACAAACAGAAACATAAAGTTCAATGTTGCTGTCACCTAATGTAACCTTTAGAACCCCATACTACATTTTCGTGCAATCCCACAGAACTTTGTGACTTACTTATTGACTTACCCTTGTATGTCTAAGTCTGTAATTTTTTTCACCTGAGTTATTGATCCTGGCAAAGTGACACCACTGTTGGCAATACGGATACCATATGTCTGATGACCTTGAAAGCTGGGCACTGTAGCATGTGAAATTACATTGTTTTGACTAGCTGATATTGGTGTCCCATGAGACTCCAAAGTTGGTTGAGCAGCTTTTGACAAGTCTATTGGAACAGTTCCCTGATCTGAGGTATTACTTCGTGATAAAGACATCTCACCACCATTGATCATGTGACTAAAAACACAGGATCACCATCCAAAGTAGCATCTTTTGAAAGCCAAATATTTCTGCATAATCTGACAGGAAATAAGAAAAGACTAAGTACAGTCTATCTAAATGTCAGGCAAAATTTATACATCATAGGAAATGTACAGTGTGCCTGGCAGAATCACTACCGATGATAATAATAAATGTTAATATTTCTTCTACTATTAATGGCAGTGACCAGATTTTGACTTACTGTTAGATAACTGTTTTTTTCAATCTAGTGTCCATGGTGGGGTGACCACCCCCTACAGGTTGCGGATAGTGGAACGGTCTCCAGATATGGAGGGTAGCTACACTCTGTGCCACTGATATATCCACTGAAATATCCCATACATCTCATGATGGGCAGCATTAAGCTAGGATGGGCAGCATTAAGCTAGTATGGGCCGCTATAAACTCAAGTTATCTCTCTTGAAGCAGGACAATCGTTTTACTAGATTTCCAGCAGGATGTAGTCCAAACAATGGAAATGTGTCATAGTTTTATTTGTGTCAATGGACAGACACATCTATCTTCAGCAGGGAAACATTTATACATCTGTGATGTGAACTTGCTAATATATATTATAGACTCTAGCATATGTAATGTTAAATGTAGAGTAGTCTACTTTCTTTTCTTTTCACTTTATACCCTTTTATGCCTTGCAGTGTCAGAGGTAGAAGCGTTCTCTGGAGATGGCTTTTTTTGTGCTTCATATATGTTTGTTTTCGTTAGCACTTTTATTTCTGTAGTCCATCATTTGCAAGGTCTGCCCCTGGCTTTATATTAATCGTGTCTGTAAAGTAATACTTTTTTAGTTTTAGGGGCACTGTCTGATGGTAGTCTGGAAGTATGTGAAATCCCCTCCATCTTTTAGATTTAGCAATTATTTAAAATACTGTTGCCATATTCCCTGATTCGTTTCTAGTCATTGTCTTTCCTTGGTAGCCTACTACCAAGACTTAATTTAATATTAAAATTAAATTCTGGTCTCATGAATTTTAAAAGATGTAAGATGGATATATTTTCAAATTAACACTACTTCGATTTCCTTTGTTTTCTGGTATTAAACTATGCAATTAACTAAAGTGTATTACTAATTTTAATCTTTAGTTTGTGACAGCAGTCAGGATACCGATATCGGATATGTTGATTTGATGCGGGAATTGTTATTGTTGCTTGAGCTACTTTTTTCCCCCAAACAAAACTGTTTTATCTCAACATTCAAAGTCGAATCTTTTGTTAGTTTTATACTTTAAATAGTGGGTATGTCTTTTATTATTTTCTTGATCTTTTTCACACATTTTCTATTCTTTCTCCGTGTTTTTCCCCCCTTTATAATAAACACGGCTTCAAGCGCCCAGACCATTTTCAGCATAGCAAGGCCACATTTTGCAGTGGTCATGGCCTCGATCTGGACACGCCAAAAGTTTGACGCTCGGGCAGACGTTGTACTCTATTACAAACGCTTGCAAAGAAAAAGAAAATGGACTGCTATACGAGCACTGAAATATACAAATAATATACATAAAATATAAGCAAAACTGTGCAATCAAAGTATCAATTGAACTAGGCTCAGTATATAAGATGTAATACAAGACCTAAGACGAAGCTGAAACCGCGTACAAACAAGGCCAAAGAGGTGGGAAAACGAATACTACCCCTTTCCGTGTGCGCAATTTTCTGATTTTAAGACCTTATCTGGAATTTAATACCAATTTTAATTAGTCAAAAGTGTAAAACAACACACAAATTACTTACATGCAACAGTTTCACGAGTAATGAAGCTGTACCTATCGTATAAATAATATTTTCTGATGCCTACCAGACTAAGACGGTACAAGGAAACTCCACAACAAATCTTAATCGTGGGAGTTCAATAGAACAGCCACGGCAGGAGAACCTGCTGTTACATCGTTTAGTTTACAAAAAATGAATTATTCGTGTTTACAATTTTTTCCATCAACAAACATACGCCATCACGTCTCTCAGCATCTTCATTTAATAAAAAATAATAATTTAACTTGATATTAAATCACACCAATGTGATTATATTTAGCTCAATATTATTATATCATGACGTCATGTGTGTTGTTGTTTACGTTTTCAAGCCCAGCTGGTTTCCGCTGCAGCAGGTCCGTCCCGTCACATACAAGGAGACTTGACTTTAATGAATACACAGGGGTAAACAGTTGCTACATCTCGAATTCTTTTGTTAGTCCGCGCGTATCTTTTGAAAGCGTAAGTACTATGACATTCTAACTAACAGTTGTTCCCAATTAATGTGCAGATTAATAGTGATCTCGTAACGAACACAAATATCTATTCTTGTAAAACAGAATGTAAATATGTGTCGATTTTGTGGGTCAACAGACAATGGAGTTATTTCGTTAAACGTTGTGTGAAACGTCTTAAGTACTGGGTGCAGAAAATATATTTTACTTGGTGTATACTGCTATTTATCTATAAATAATATGTTGAATAAATGAAAATGCAATCAATAACCAGTGCTTTTAGGTTGTATCCTTTTGTTATATTGGAATCATTAGTAGACTAAGACTAAGTCAACTAAGTGAGTGAAATTTGTTAGGCCCAGGTAAAATGACAATGTAATTGTAACCTTTCTTTATGCGTTAATTTTACGCCTTGTAGATCATGATTGATAATGACCGGAAGAAGAGAGTGAGAACAAAGTGGAGTTAATTTTTCTTAGACTTGTGTAATTTAACTTTATATTTTGATTTTTGTTTTAAAAATTCTAATAAAACGCGCAGCTCCTCTATTCTCGGGTGCAGAGGTCATCCAAGATAGAACGGTTTAGTTTGCATTGCAACATATGTACTTTTGTTCTGAAACGGTTTGAGTGCAAGTCTTGGTAAAATATCGCATTCGTATATATACAACTAAAATGAGAATGAGTGAATTTCTTTGTTGCGTTATGACTATGTTGACATTGTGAACATAAGTTATTTTGTCCATGGATATTTCACTAGGCTTACATGATTTAGAGAGCCACTCTTTCTAACTTAGTATACCACTCTTTAACTTAGTATACCACTCTCTTTAACTTATAATAGAGTATCATCCTTTACTCCACTATATGTAATCTTATCTTCTGCTGTTATGTTATTATTAGTTTTGTCATTAATTTCATTTTATGCTGTTATACTTAGGACTATGCCATTATTTTAATTTCATGCTGTTATACTTATGTCATTACTCTCATTTTATGCTATTAAACTTGAGCCATTATCTCTTAATTTATGCAATTATACTTCATCATTATCTCTTAATGTATGATGTTATACTTACACCATTACTCTCTTATATTGTTATTTATGCCATTACTCGCTGCTGACATGTAACTTGTGCAATTGCACACATTTTTTTCATACAAATCAGAACAAGTTGAAATTGACTGTGCAGTTCTGGGAAAATATATAATTCAAAATTGGTAACATCGTGTGGACAGACACTTCAGAATTCAGAGCACATTCTTCAAGAATATCCTGAATAGAAACAGCTGTGGCAAACTAGCTGGTCCAAAGAAATAACACTTGAGAAAAAATCTCTATGAACCTGTGTATGATCTATAAAAGTTAAGTTTAGACAAGAAATACATTTGCAGACATAGGTACCAGTACATAAAATATGTATGTTGTACATAAGAAGTACAGATGTGGTTTTATAAAAGAATGTCACGAGCACCATGGATATATAAAAGTGTAATGAAGATATCTTGAAGTAGGTTAATTAAAAAAGACAACTGCTCACTCACATTCTGAGGACACTCCATGAGAGAAGTTGGATCCCATCATGATAACAGGCAAGTTGAAGAATAAGAGGGTTGGAGGAAGAATAAGAGGGAATATGCTGGCCAGCTTAACATTGTGATATGAGGAACTTAGGTATGAAAATTTATTAAGGAAGGCTGTGGACAGACATGATAGCAACACTGAGCTATTAATTATTACATAATGTATTGTGTGAACACACCAGTGAATGGTCTGAGGAATGTTCAGGCTCCACACTCAAGTGACACTCCTGTGGGCTGATAAATTACCATGCCTCATATGTGCAAATTTGCAGAAAATTTAACTTTACATGTAATGGTTGACAAGACCTTCATGTCTTTGTAGACAATCTCAGTATGACATCACCAACTTTCTATCAGCCCACAAGATATATAGGCAAATTCCAGCAACATGGTGTGGACAGCATCAAGCATGGTGAGGCACTTAAAAAACTATGGTCATCCACTGACTTCAAACTTAATTTCTAGTCTAGTTGTCTTGATTCGTCTTACCACTGGTTTCAAATGAGCTCTGACAAGAGAGTGCGATTGACACTTTGCACAACTCTTCCTAAGTTAAATCAAAATCCCCAGTGCATGTCACTTTCACATCCATGGAAATTCACTCAAAGGGAAAGGGTTTTCCCTTTGACTTCAGTTGTATAGAATATGCACACACTTCTCGATAATGTAACCAAAGCCACACTGCATAGACTATAAGAAGGCATACATTTCATTCAAACAAAAGAAGAAGAAGAAACATCTTATGTGTCTGTAGCTTCATTGTTGCTCTATAATTCTGTGACATCAATATCAAAATATTTAAATTTGTTTTTACAGCAGTTGTGTTCGCTGACTGTGTTGAACCTGTTGGAGGTTACATTCCAGCTGCCAGCAGGAAATTTTCAACCATGGGAGGCGCAGTTAGCACAGGTCATGACAATGATGAGCTTATTGACAACCTCAGAGATGCAGGATATATCAAGACACTTCAGGTGGAGAGAGTGTTCCGAATTGTAGACAGAGCGCACTACTATCTTGCTGCATGTGCTGATAGTGCTTACAAGGACTTGGCATGGAAAAGTGGTACTCTTCACCTGTCGGCTCCATGCATTTATTCTGAAGTAATGGAGGCATTAGAGCTAAGGAGTGGCTTGTCATTTCTTAATTTAGGCAGCGGAACTGGCTATCTCAACACAATGGTTGGATTCATAATTGGTGGGTTTTAATGTCAGCCAGAAATTGAATTCATGATAATTAACACTTTGCTGACCATAATTGATGATTGACAAATTTATGGTTCCTCTGTGTTGCATGGGCCCAAAAATGGTGCAAAGATTAACAACACTGTTACTTGCCAGGCATGTTGTAAGAAGCGACTAAGGAGATTTGGGAGAGTGGAGTTGGCTGTTTTATTCCATTAACGGTCAAAGTGAACGATAGACCATGCTGAAATCAATGTGTCAGGCTGAAAGATGCAGATATCACAGTTAAGCTGTAAACAATGGCACAACACAGTTTGTTCTCTGGACTACATTCTGCTAATCTGCAGAAGTTTAAAAATGAGCACCAGAGAAAACAAGTTCCTGGTTTATATCCTTAGTGACCCACTTTAATGATCAGCAAATTTGTTATGATATAGGGATAATACAGCAGCCATAGCTATAATATTGCTAAGTTGATCTTATTCAAAGTACAAACCCTGTACTGTGGGGCTTCCGCATGTCTATTCTTTCTTTTTACTTTATAGTCCATTATACATCGCAACATCAGGGGTAGCAGAGTTCTCTGGGGACATCCTTTTCGTGTCCTTCATATATGTTTGTTATCATAGACTCCTTTATTTCTGTAATCCATCTTTTGCATGATCTGCCCCTGACTTTGTATCCATCGTATCTGTATAGCAATGCTTTTTTGTTTTTGATGGGCACTATCTGATGGTAGTCTGGATGCATGTGAAAACCACTTAATCCATTGTCTTTATATAATCCTGGATTGGCATTTGTTAGTCTTCTGTTTTCATTTCTGATTATATCTCTTATTGTTACTCTGAGAATTCTACAAAGACAAGTCATGTCTGTTGAAACAAGTATTTGATATTTGTTGTTGTCTTCTAAGAACTCTTCATGTTTCCTATGAGCGTTTTAATTCTTCATTGTTGGTCTGTTTCACATTGCTATGCCCATTGAATATTAATAATATTGGGGTGGCAATATTTTACAAAAGATGTATTATTCTTTAGAAGTTTTTTTCTATTATTTACAGTGCATGCGGTTGCGTCTGTGGGTTTCACCAATGGCTCACTAGACAAACCAACCATATAACAGAAAACCTTAGTAGATGACATGCCTTTATATTGAGGTTATCTTCTTATAGAAGCTTCATGGCACGTCATCTATACAATCCCGTAGTCATAACCTTCAATAACAGTTACCATGTTGTTCCGGCAGGCCGACGTTGTGCTTGAGCTAGTTATGGGCACGGCGTGAGTGTGCGGAACAACAAAGAAACCTGTCACAAGCGCTATAGTTGTGCCCTGATGTCGACATCTGTTTCAGTGGCATTAGACTCGAAACACCATCGAGTCGGATGGCTGCTGGAACAGAGGGCGGAGCACTTATGGGAATGCCCCACATGCCATGAGGCCAGTTTCTAATCAAGAATCTATTATTTACAAACACCAATAGTATTGGTTAACCAGCATCATTGTACTCCAGGTAGACCCATCGGTTCTCAGTCTCTTCTAGCAGATGACAAAGGGTATACATACCGATGACTCCAGGGGCTCTCTGATTCTCATTCTACTTTGTAGGCATCCATTTCAGCTTATTCCACATCAAATCTCAGCCTGGATATTTCATCATTCTCAGTGCCCGCATCCAGCAGGCGCTCATGAGTTTCAGCCTATCTTTCTTAGCCAATGTCAACTCCCCATCTATGTGTACCATAGATGCAATCCTGTCTGCTCTCTCATTACTGTAAACACTGGCATGTCTAGGTAGTAGAACTGTGTGATATTCTGGAGGTTGGATATAGCTATACCGTCGACTCAAATTATTATTGTTGCTAATAGAAGATATTTTGATATTATAAAGAGAATAACAGCATGGAATAAATTAATAGCTGAAGGCAGAGCTAATTGCAACAGGGATGAGAGCACCCAAGATGAAGATGGTGTAGTGATATATCAGGTTGCTTAAACATGTTTCCAGCTGCAGCAGGTCAACTTGCCCAGAATCGCAGAGTGTTCAGAGAATCCATAAGGAAGACCATGTTCTGGACAGAATATGTCACATGATGATGAATGGAAGATAAATATGCTCCAGGTTACAGGTCCTCATCATCAAACTCATAACTCTTCATCGCCTGTGTGTTCCCGGGGCCCGAATGGGAGCAAAGAATAGCAACACTGTTTACCTTCCACGCATGTCGTAAAAGGCGACTAAGGAGGTTATGGGATGGAGTTGGCTGTCCCATCCCATATAGGGTCAGTGACCCAAAGCCATGCTGAAGTCAGATGTGTCAGGCCGAAAGGCGCGGATATCGCAGCAATGCTGTAAACCATGACACAGCGCATTCCTTTCTGCAGGAGTTTGAGAATGAACGCTGAAGAAGAAGATAACTCTTCATGTTTATAGTGGTGCCAATCTGGAAACATCATCACAAAAATTCAACCATGCCTCTCTGCTCGCAGTTCTATGTGTAAGTGTAGAAAATCTTAATCCTGTCCAGTATTTAATATTATCAAGCCATACTTTCTTTGACCTTCTCTTTTTCTTCATTCCTGAACTGCTCCCTGCAGGGTAGTTTTGGAAAGAGAATCATGACTTTTTGGAATTACATGACCAAACCACACAAGTTAGCGATGCTTTACCACTACCACATCTTCTTGTTATTCTGCAAGAGTATTTATTTTGTTTCTCACATATATGTTGGTTTTATGTTCTGTATAATGGATGTGCAATATTCATCTGTAAGATCTGTATTCAAAAGTCTGTAATCTCCATTTCTGCTGTAATTGTCCAACTCTCACATCCGTTCGGCAAAATGTTAAATATTTAGGTAATGATTATATCCATTATTTGTGGATACAATTTTTAACCATGATTTGGTTCATATTTGGTGGAATAAATGTTTAATCAAAGGTTTGGTGGGATAGATGTTTAACTTAGAATTTGGGGGATAAATGTTTAGTCAAGGATTTGGTATGACAAATGCCGGTATTTAGTTAAGGATTTGTTCATATTGTGTTTAGGATAAATGTTTAGTGAAGGATTTTATTCATGTTGGTGGTATAAATGTTTAGAATTTGTAGCCAATTTTTAGAATTTGCATCCAATTATTGTAATCACCATAGTTGGATACATTTTTAGCCTAACCAATGTCAGTATTCAAGATTGATGAGTTAAATCAGTGATTGTCATGGTGCCCCAGAGATTTTCAGGTGGTTGCGAAAAGAAGCTTTGATATTGGGAGGGAGGGTACAAACCTGTCGAAGGGATCACGTAGAAAGGTATAAGGAATCATGCAGAAAGGTATATGGGATCATGCAGAAAGGTGTAAGGGATCATGCAGAAAGGTATAAGGGATCACATTGAAAGGTATAATGGATCACATTGAAAGGTATAAGGGATCACGCAGAAAGGTATAATGGATCATGCAGAAAGGTATAATGGATCATATTGAAAGTTATAAGGAATCATGCAGAAAGGTATAAGGGATCATGCAGAAAGGTATAAGGAATCATGCAGAAAGTTATAAGGAATCATGCAGAAAGTTATAAGGAATCATGCAGAAAGGTATAAGGGATCACGCAGAAAGGTATAAGGGATCACGCAGAAAGGTATAAGTGATCATGCAGAAAGGTATAATGAATCATGTAGAAAGGTATAATGGATCACTTAGAAAGGTATAATGGATCACTTAGAAAGGTATAAGGGATCATGCAGAAAGGTATAAGGGATCCAACAGAAAGGTAACAATATGAGTGATAGATAAACCCCTCTGAGAAGGAGGAGGCTTCTCAAATCATTACATGCTGTTGAGAGTTGGATCATTGCACACTGTTGAGAGTTGGATCATTGCACACTGCTGAGAGTTGGATCATTGCACACTGTTGAGAGTTGGATCATTGCACACTGTTGAGAGTTGGATCATTGCACACTGCTGAGAGTTGGATCATTGCACACTGCTGAGAGTTGGGGTCTTCTGAGCATGAAATAATAAAGTTTAGGAAAAACCTAATATATAAAATAGATACATAGATCTAAAAGCCATGCTGAAGTCATATGTCTCAGGCTGAAAGGCACAGGTGTCACAATCCATCTGTAAACTATGACACATGTTCTGTTCTCTGGACCAATAACCAATATTAGTTTAAGAACAAATTCAAAAATAGATTAAGTTATCAGTTATCAATGAACTAAGCAATCAGTATAATGTGACTATGCAGTGGATATCATTGAATTGTGAAATATTGAGAAAGCAGATTGTCTGATTAAAGAAGGTGCTGCTGATGATCAACCAGATGTGCAATAATGTACCATCAAAAGAAACAGATGATCAAAGTAATATGAAAGCCAATACCAACACAGGAAGACAAACAAATTATCAACAGATAAGAATAAGTTGTCATTTTACACACCAGAAAAGGACATAACAGACTTCGCAACCATATGTACACAAAGTTCAAGATTGGCAACACCATAACAGACTTCGTAGCCATATGTACACAAAGTTCAAGATTGGCAACACCATAACAGACTTCGCAGCCATTTGTTCATCTTATGAATCTTTGTTCATTTCAGGTCCATATGGTATCAACCATGGCATTGAACTTCATGCAGAAAATGTAGCTTATGCAAATAAAAAACTAGAGAGTTTTATACAATATAGTCACAGATTTGATGATATGGAGCTGTGTGAACCACAGTTTGTGGTCGGAAACTGCCTAAATCTTGCTCCAGAGAACCACTTGTATGACAGGGTCTATTGTGGGGCTTCCTGTCCACCAGAGCAAAGAGAGACTATTCAAAACATGATCAAAGTTAATGGGGTACTCGTTATACCAGTTGGAGATCAGGTAACAGTTTTATGTGCTTTTGCATTTTCCCAGATATGTTAACAAATTTGTAATCAGTTAAGCTTAACTTCAGATATAAGTCCAGACGAATGAAAGAAGAGGAAGAATCAGTTAGCTTGGTTGTTATGCTAGACACTTGATGAGGTTGTTTCAGTTTGTTTATTAATTTGTATTCAATATCTCTGTTTGTGTTGTCTTTGTTTCATGATATCTTGATAAAGGCCTCATTGGCCGAAATATAGAAGTTGCTGCTTTTTATATTGCTTATATTCCAGTTTTTATGTTGTTGTTTTTTAAATTAGATTTCCTCATAATATATTACGACTTATTCTTTATAGGTTTTCGAAAATATAAATTATGGTTGCTCTCAAGATTATGGAGGATTTCAGTAAAGATTGGAATTGCCTGGAAAAAAAACCACATAATAAATATATGAAGAACACTGAACTGGAACAGTGAGTTATTAAACTCTGATGGATTTATTGAGAATGGAATTAGAGTACCTATGGACTGGTGCCGTGTGTGTTGATGATAACCTGCAGTCATAATTACATCAGTTAGGTGTCATATTGAGGATTTGTGTGTTTGTTATTTATAATCAGCACAGCTAAGAAAAAACATGACTTAACATAAAAATATATGGAGAGACTTACTAATAAGTCAACATTTTGCTATATCTTGGACACACAAACACAAATATGGTAGTTTTGAAACAGAGATTAAAGGGAAAATATGAATGGCTATGAGTATTTTCAATGACATGAGAAAACTGTTAACATTTAAACATAAAACAAGCTAAAAATGTGAATTGTAAAGTGTTGCATCTATTCTAAATTAAATGTAGGCATATGGTTCAAAATCATAGATAATGAACATACAGCTAAAAGACAGAATTGATGCATTTAAGATGTGGGTATATAAAAGAATGGGGAGAATGTCATGGAAAGAGAAGAAAACAAAGGGATTCTGACAACAGTGCATATAAAAAAAAATTATTTAAGGAAATACAAATCAAACAATTAATATTTTGGACATAAAAATCTGGGATGTGATTTCTCACCTGATACAACCATTCCTTCTGTCAACCCAGCTGTAAATTGGTACCTGATGCATAGGTTGGGAAGAGAAAACACAGCAAGGAAGGAAATTGGCCATCCCATCTAATAGTTACTGGGGCTTAGTGCATGAAAAGTTATTTTCATCCCTGACAACACCTTTACCTTTAAGAGAGCAATCAACAGGTGGCTCTTGCAGAGCAGAGATGTGGTCCTCCTCGAAGGAAAAACTGTATGATGATGGGACACACTTGAGACACCGCTATTTTATAAGAGAGACCAATGTGGTCATATGAGAGAATAACAAAAAAAAAGTCTTCCACTGCAACTACATGTCAGTTCTCCAGACCACTCAAAATGAATCTAAAGCTCTTCTACCAAAAATAACCTTAGAACATTTAAATTGAATTCATAAATTCAATCATCAGCAGGAGGTCTTCACTATTGCCACGCAGCTTCATTTCCAGATCTGTCTCTTGGGGCAGGTTTTAGTCCTCGTCACCAAAGAGTGGACATGTCTCAGAATGTATACTGGAGTCTGGGGGACCCTTTTGACATAGAGATTGGCCAACCTTTATTTTATGGAGATGTGCCTGTAGTTTCTAGTGTCCTATGTGAGGCCTAAAAATAGTAGATTGCTGTTGCTCTGATCAGCTTTAGGATGGGATCTTGTGGAAAGTTGCTGCCTGTTCTCTAACTATGTATGTTTGTATTTTCTTTTTATGAGAGATTTAGATTCAGTCAGTGAAATCCTGTGATGGAATCCTGCTTTGGCCAGTTTGTTAGCTACCTCATTTTCAAAACTGCTTTGTTATTAGTGGACAATTCATTTAAAATTACATGCAAATGAAAGAAGAATTGCAATATTATTTATTCAACAAGAATGTATTTATAAATGTATGTATTAAGTCAAAACTAATATACCATTACCATGTGTTTACATAAAATACAAGGTACTTCAAGCCATTCCTTGTTTTGCTATTTCTAGTTGCTGAAGATCAAACGAGTCAGTGAGACAGAGTTTACAACTGATAATGTGCTGCCTGTCTCATTTGCATCCTTAGTCTTACCAGTGCCAGCTAAGAGTAATAGTGATTTGATTTTACTGCGTGAGTACATGTTTCTCATTTGAATTTTTTAGGTGCAAAAGGTTTTGCATTGCTCCTGTGCAAACCCAGGGTTAGCAGATAACCACAATCCTAAAAGCACCTCCTCATGGTGCACTCTGGAAATAGTTTGCTGCAGTTATTACCTATTATTGATCTGGACATAGATTGCTTCGAAACTCGATCAAAGAAATCTAGCTAATGCTTAATAGTGTCTGGACAGTGTAGCTCGAGATGGAATTAGAATTGACTGTGTACATCAAACTAGATCTCTGAATGGCATATTTCAGTCACCACTGCCAAAATACTGTCACAACACAGTGTAGGACACTGGCTGGCTTTGACTGCTGAGCTGTCATGTTCCAAATTACATGATAACAAGAGTAGTGATAAAATCTCTGGAGGATTAAGGCAAGTCTAGAGAGTACAATGTAAAGGTAGTACCATGTGCAAGACTCATACCTGGACACGTATGATGTTGGCAAACGAACACTAGTTTAACTTATCTGTTGAGCGTTTTCGTATACCAAAATCTGGCTCATAGATGGGTTTAAGGTTCAGTGATTGAGAACATGAGCATTGGACTTCTGCAAGTGGTTTCCTATGCTCAGACATCTATACAAGCAGGAGGGATGCCAAAGGTACACTGCCAAAGGTATTCATTTCATTTAGTGTGACTGTCACTATCAGGATTCTTCAGGAATTTTTTTATCAGCGTTCATTTTCAAACTCCTGGTGGATCTTTCTTGTAGCAGGACAAAGGTCCTGGATTTCCAACATGATGTAGCCCAGAGAATGGAAATGAGTTTTGCCTACTATTAATTTGTGCCAATGACCTGACACATCCATTTTTGGTTGTCCTTCAGGGATTAAATTGAAATGTTAAATCTTCATTTTGGCGAGGTAATGAAAATGACAGCATTTTAATAAGGTAGGGTTTATGAGGTTCTACGAGACAGACAGATCTTCCTACCCACAGCTCAATATTTTATGCTTCTAGCAGCATTTGACAGCAGTAATGAAGATAATTACAATATAATGATAAAGGAAGTCATTAGTTGACAGCATGATCTGGACCAAGAATTGCATCAGCATTCTTCTTAAATTCATGCTAGAGAAAGGTCAATTGAAAGTGCAGCAGATGACGTGAACTTTTATTGGTTATATATATATACAACTTTGCTTACATATGGATTGAAATTAGAGGATATCAAGTTGAAAGAGATTTACATGGATATCACTCTATCATCCATGTGTTGCAGGGACATGATCTGGGGTGGGGGAGAAGAAGAATAACTGTAATCTACAATAATAATGATGATGGTTCTCCTTCACAACTCAAAATGGACATAACATTGAAAAAGGATCGATAAAGTTTGGTGTATGTTAGTCCTCCTATGGCAGATGTCTTTTTTTCTTCTTCTGAATCGTTTTCAGTTTCCTGCAGATTAGCAAGATGTAATCTGGAGAACAGAATGTGTTGCATCATTATTGTCAGCATTGCTTCGATATATCTGTCCTTCAGTGACACACCCAATTTCAGCATGACTGTGGATCACTTTTTGACGCTATGTGGGATGGGACAGATAACTCCATTCCCATCACCTCCATAGTTGCCTCTTACAATATACATTGAAGGTTGCAATTCTTTTCTCCCCTCTCATGCACCTGAGCAATAGACAAGTCTAATCTGGACTCTGAAAAACATGTGAGTGAGAATTTCAAATTTTTCCTTTAATTTTTGTCTTGATCAAATCACCTGCTGTGTTCTTTTCAGTTCAAAGTTTTTAATACCTGCACTGATATGACCATGCCAGACTGGACAGTTTCAAAAGCATGGTTGTGTAAGAGGATATTATGGATGCATGTTTAGTCCCCAAAGGGAGACAGTCTAGTGCACCAGCCAGTACCTAAGACTACTATGTCCTGCCAGGAGCACAACACACACTTCTGGGCCAAATCATCATTCTTCTGTGATGTTTTGTGGACTCATCTGTATTTGATGGTACATCTAGCATTCACAGCCACCTATTAGTCTGCCACAAAAGGACAAATGTACAATGTCCACTGGTTTGCATCTCTTCATTGGAATGATTTGATAGAAGACAAAAGTAAAAAAATTGAGACAAGATGATGATTTTTTTTTCACAGGTGACAGGTTGTCAACATATCCTCCAACTTTCCTAAGTTGCCTCTTATGACATGCTTGGAAAGAAAACAGTGGTTTATTCTTTGCACCCTGAACTAGAAATCCAGTTCAGGTTACCATATGGGCAAATTGCTGCAGTGCTTGAGAGATTTCTTCAAGTAGCACTTGATCATTTTTCTAGGCCCTACTTGAATGCTAGCTAATCACAGTTCACAGTAGAAGAATCTCTTTGGAAGAAAATCATCTGGCGTGACTGGCACAATAAAGTTGAGAGCTTATCAATGAGGTATAAATGCTTATAACTCATTCTTTTCAAGAATCTTTATGGCAGAAGCATGATCCTGCCATCAGCAACACGAAGAATTTTTATAAGAGACATCAAAGGTGAAAATAATTAAACTGCCTTGCATAAAGGCAACAATCTTCTTCTTCTTCTCGTTCGCAGTTTGACATGTCTACACAGCAGGTCCTGTTTTCTTAATTAAATACTGCTGTATTTGAAAGCTCCTTAGTGCTCCCATACATCTTTCTGTGGATATTCATCTCTGTGGGCCAGTGTTCTTCCCTTAACTGGTTTAGTGTATTGCAGTCTTGCAGGATATGTTCAGTGGTCTGTGCTGCCTGCCCACAAGGGCACAGTAGTGATGGGACCAATCTTAGCCTATTTAAGTGGCTGTTTAATCTGTTGTGTCCTGTTCTGCGGGGGAAGATAATAACCTGCTCTGCTCTGTTGAGATAGTGGTAATTGTCTTTTGGGTGGTCGACTTTCCTGATGGCTTTGATGAGGTTCTTCTTTTCTTGGTAGGGGATTTCTTGGTCTTTTTGTTCCTGTGTTGCTCCATCCTTTGCCAGTCTGTCTGCCTCTTTATTTCCTGGTATGCCACAGTGGGATGGTATCCACTGTAGTACTACCCTTCTTTGGATGCTCACTTCTCGCATGGCTTTCTTCAGGTCTGGCAGCTTATCGCTGTCAAGGGCTTGTAGGGCAGACATAGCATCAGTAAGAAATACTAAGCAACAATGAAGATCTACATTGCATAAAGGCAACAATGAAGATCTACATTGCATAACGGCAACAATGAAGACCTACATTACATGTTATAAGAGTTAAATAAAAGGTTTTGGCATAGTGTTGGCCACACCATCCTATAAAGTGAGCCAAATACGATGATGAAGTAAGTTGAGTCAGTCCAAAAGGTGCAGATATTAAAGATGTGAACCACAACATACCACATTTGATACTCATAGCTATGCCCTTCTTGCTGGTAGGAGCTCGAGAACAAAGAGGAAGAAATAAAAATAATTGGATGTGTTGGTCAATTGGTGCAAATAAAATGGCAATACAATACATTTCCATTATCTGGACTATATCCTGCTGGAAATCTCATAGGACTATTGTCCTGCTACAATAGATCTGGTGGGTTTGAGAACAAACGGAAAAATATATGAATATATATACAACAAATGTGAATACCATGTTTCTGCATTGTTCTGTCTTATCCTATTTTTTTCTTTTAACAGCTGATGTCAATCCTATGTCTCTACAATGTATCTGTCGTATCAAAATTCGTGATGCTGTCCGAAACACCTTTGATTTTAACCTGCCAACAATTGGACAAAGATCCAATGTAAATAGAGCAAAACATGTAAAGGCAAACAAGTTTTTCCGTTCGGAGGCTGGCAGGCATCCACTAAATATCCTACCTACAGCTCAAGGTTTGATGCTTCTGGCAGCATTTGACAGCAGTGATGAAGATGATGATGATGATGATGAAAATGATAAAAGTGGAACTTCCTTAGTTAACAGTATGCTTGATCTGGACCAAGAACTGCGTCTGCATTCTTCTCAAATTCATGCTAGAGAAAGGTCAATCGAAAGTGCAGTAGGTGATGTGGACTCTGAACTCTCAGACATGGAAGATGAAGGTGTCCAGGTTTCTTACTTAAAAGATGTCAATGGAAATAAAAACTCCTCATTATTATCCAGCTCTAGAAATTATTTGGACAGTGACAATAAGAACATGGAGGACTTTGAGGACCGAGTTGTGGGAAGGTCTAGACAAAACAACAATGGTCTGAAGAGAAATGAAAATGTATTAAGTTCTTCACTGAAGCAATCATCCCAAGGAGAAAGCAGCATAGCTAGAGAAGCTTCTGACAGTAACTCACGTGGGAAAAATACAGAAAGTATTTCCAAAGTTACATCATCTCAAATGCGGAGCGAGTTCTCATTTCGATTAGAAAGAGACATTGATTCTAGTGGTTATAAAACAAACATGTATCAGCCAATCAGTGATGATGTCCTGATCTCAGCGTTCAGCTCTAAATCACCTGCAATCCCGGTTACATCTTCAGCAGGCATGCCAGTGCCACGTGCCATGAAAGAATCATATAGCATCAGTGCAGACACTTCAGAGACATCTGGTTTTGGCTCTTTAGGTGATGATAACTTTCAGGCAAGCTCTCAGCAATCAGGTCTCGGCTCTCTTAAGGATGATGTAGATGCCATGCAGGGAGAAGACTTTGTGTCTTCCTCACCTGCATCTACCAATAAGAGAAGCTCCCAGTCCAAGTCTTCCATCGGGGAATCAAGTTTAGACTATGATAGTCTCATGGCTGACAGCGCTGATACTGCTTGGATAGACACAGATGATGATGATGATGAGGATATGGGTGATTATAATTTACGAACAATTAAGAATCGAATGGAGTATAAAATGACCAATAAGAAGAAAACCAACTGTGATGATGTTTCTGGTAATTATATTAAAGCCCCTATGAAGGGTTCAGATTTTTCTTTATTTCTAAAAACAAAAGTGGAATCTCTGCCACTTCCCAGCTCTTTGAAAGCCTTCATTCTCTACTACAGACAGACAAATAAGGAAGACAGTGTTCCTTATTAAACTCTCAGCAGCTTTGTGTTTCTATACATGAGGTTTGAAATATACATTTATATCTGTGTGTTTCTGTATATGTATTATTGCAATATGATTGTGTATGTGTATATATTTATATATGTACTTTTAATTTTTCTGTACATAGATATATCTGACAGTAAATTTCTGTACGCAGAGTATCTGACAGTTTTCAGTACATAGACAGGGCCTATAGCTGACAGCGTTTTCTGTGCATAGATATAGCAGACAGTTTTTCTCCCGACATTTGATAAGCCTATGTCAGAGCATATATGGCAATAATCAATGCGCAGTAAGAACGAGCACAGCTACATTGGATAATTTTCAAATTCACTTGGGAGTGAGACAGGGATGTGTAGTATCCCTCCTATTGTTCATAACATGCATAGATCACATTTGAAAAGTAGCAAAGACAATGGAAGAAAACAATTTTAAGGATAGCTTAAACAAATTGCTATTTGCAGATGACCAAGTACTAGTAGAATCATCAGAAGACCAACTACAAAGACAAATAGACAGATTACATCGAACATGCTAAACCTTTAACATGAAGATAAATATAGAGAAGACCAAAGTAATGAAGATAGGAAGAACAGAAAGAAACACCAACATATATATTGGAAACAACAGACTTAAACAAGTGACAGAATTCACATACCTAGGAAGTAATATAACAACAGACGGCAGGAGCAGCATAGAAATATAGAATAGATATAGTAAAGCATACCAAGCTCTAGGACAAATAACACCAATCTTCAGAAACAAAAACATAGATTTAAACACCAAAATAACACTATTCAAAACAATGATTATACTAATGCTGTGTTACCAATATCAAACATGGACAACGACAGCACAAGATAAACGTAAACTTGTGACAGCAGAAATGTCATGCTTGCGCAGAATCCTAGGAATATCGCTAAGAGATAGAGTGTGAAATGAAGACATTAGACAAAGAACTGGTACCATTCCAATCTTGGAATATATTGTGAGACAACAGATCAAATGGTTTGCACACATCAGCAGACTACCATCAGACAGCATACCACAGCAAGCTATGCTAGACAAATACAGTGAAGGCAGACCTAGAGGCCGACCACGAAAACGATGGACCACCGAAATAAAAGAGGCATCAAACTCCACAATATACTCAGCACACATGAGGGCCATCTCGGGAAAACTCTTCTACCCCTGACGCTGAAAGGCAACAAAGGATTTAGCAAATAGATAAATAGTTTTTCTGTCCATATATCTGATAATTTTCTGTTCACAGAGTATTTGACAGTATTCTGCACACAGGTATAACTGACAGTTTTCTCTGTACATAGATATATCTGACAGTTTTTTCTGTACATAGATTCATCTGACAGCTTTCTTGTAGATATATCTGACAGTTTTTCTGTTTTGAAATTGAAAATATAAACGTGCAAGGCATGTTCATATTTTAACATGGAATTTATCCTTGTGTAATTTTTTACTACAAGATGGAAATAATACTATTTTATATCTCGGCAAAAATACAGGCATTTGTCTTTTTTCTCTTCTGTATTCATTCTCAAAACCCTCTTGGTTAGCAGGATATACCAGGTAGTGCAGAGAATATAATCCCTTGTAATTTTTTACATATTTTTTGCAATATCTGTGCTTTTGAACCTGCAATATCTTATTTCAGCATGAATTTTTTGAAAATGTTACATATTGGATTAGACAGTCAACTCCATCTTTGACCTCTTTGTTGATGCATCGCATCTCCCATGACATGCATGGTATGAGACATTGATATTCATTGCTTCCCCTTTCAGGTTCAGGTGTAAATAGCTGTCTAAGATGGTTCCTAAGTTTAAAGTTAAAGAGTAGAACTATGCGTCTGCTAATGTCCAAAAAGATCATTCTGTATTTCAATCAGTTATAACTCTAAAACTCCATATTTTTATAGCAAACAATGAAAGAATGGACAGAGACATTGAAACAAGAATTTTAAAAGCCAACTATGTAAGTTATGAACTTACACCAATTTTGAAACACAAATCTATCCTCATGGAAACCAAAAGGCAAATAATAAATTCAATCTTCATACCAACATTGTGTTATCAATGTCAGACATGGACAGTAACTAAAGAAAGAGAGAAAACTTACTACATGTGAAATGAGATGTCTAAGAAAATCAGCAAAAAAGAACAAGAAGAGATCATGTGAGGAGTGAAGAGATTACAAGAACTGTTGAACATCTTTTGGTACAATATATTTAAAAACAGAGACTGAAATGGTTCAGCCACTTAATCAGGTTGAACACTTATTGGCCAGCAGCAAGAGCATACAGCATGAAAATGGAAATGGCAAGATGCAACTGGAAGATCAAGAAGAAGGTGGATTGAAGGAGGTACCTACATTCTGAGACATCACAACATTACTGCATATCAAGCAACAAAACATGCCATAGCCCTAATACCGATAATTATTCAATACTGCGATGCCTTACAGAAAACACAGAAACAATAGATAGAAAAGACAATAGATAGATAGATGACAAACTTCATATAAAGTACTGTATTTCTGCATTGTAAGGTAAAATTACTGCAGTTGTTCAACCTTAATGTAACAATTAATAGTAAACCTAGTGCAGAAATGAATTATCTCTTTTCTTTTCAAATTAAATAGGATATTGTTTTGTATATCAAATTTTATTTTAAAAAAGGAATGCACATGGGTTATATTGGTTTCAATCAATCAGGTTCTTGAGTCTGCCTAGGATGTGTAAAAATGAGACGTGTAAACATCTTAGGGTGATTAAGCCATGGGCAAGGCTCACATCAGATGGAAAATGAAAATACCTTGGTCACGTTTTACGACTAGATGTAAACAGAATAAACCAGCAAGCCCTTATGTGGTCACCTGAGGGTAAAAGAAAAAGAGGAAGACCTAAAACAACCCTTAAAAACACCATTCTTAAAGAAGGGGAATTAATAGGCTGTAAGACCATCCAGGAACTAAAGCTGCAGGCAGCGAACCGCTTCATATGGAGAACCAAAACCTCTGCCCTATGTGTCGCTTGCGGCACGAAAGGAACAAACTAACTAACTAAGGCTCACATCAGTTTTAATCAATCCAGCTGTTGGTTCTCCATAGGGTGTTTACACATCATGGGGTGCATAGGCCATGATGTATTTAGAAGTAACTAGAGGCTTACTGGCAGAAGGGATTGCTAGATTACTGTTTTAGTGGATTGTTGGGGATAAGGAGGTAATCTAGATGTTGGTCTACTTGTCTCCATATCTCTTCATTTCTTATCTTGTTCTGCCATCTAATGTTTAGTATTCTTCTGAAGTGGTTATTCACAGATGTCTAGTTTATGCTGTTTTGTTTTAGTAATTTTCCATGAGGGTGCCCCTTCTAAGGATCATTCACTTACACATTGGATTCTTAAACTTGGGGTGGAGTTAACTCTCCCAACCCATATAGGGTCAACTTGTCCCAGAAGCCATGCTGAAGTCTGATGTATTGGGCTGAAAGGCGGAGATACCGCAGCAGAGTTTTAAAGCATGACACAGTGATTTCCACTCTCCGGACTACATCCTGTTAATCAGTAGGAGTTTGAGAACAAACGAAGAAGAGGGATTGTTAAACAGGCTTTGTAGTCATGCGGCTTTGAGAACACTGATTGTATGATGTAACAGAAGTCATTAGCAGATTGTCTTGTCAATGGCAAGGAAAAGTAAAATCAGTAATTACAGTAAAGATCAATTGATTCAGATCACTAGTGCTAAGTTTACTTTTATACAGATGTGAAAGCTGGATACGCAATGCAGACACAGAAAGAAGGATTTAGACTTGTAGAGTATTCAGACATCTGTTAAGAATTAGTTATACAGAACACGAGACAAATATATTCGTCTGGCCGCAAATAAATACTTGCAGGTTATCAAGAAATACTTTTGGCAGTGGTGAAAAGGCGTTAGTATGAACGTGTAGCACGACACAACTTTTCAAAACTATTTTGCAAGAAACATTCAAGGGTAGTAGGAGAAGGGGAAGAGAGAGAGAAAACAATCCTTTATTAACATCATCAAGGAATGTTCTTGGTATGATTTTCTTTTTAAAAAAGACAGAGGATTGACTTAACTGTACTTGGTTTCCCATATGTAATCAGTCACTCTCAGCGAAGCAGCACATTGCGTGCCGAGAGTACCACTATGACTTTTCTACACTCCTCCAAATGTCTGAGGATAGAGGTGTTTGGAAGGATTTTTTGCTGATTTCTCCAGTGTGGGTTATGGGTCTTATTAAGGTAAAGGTAGGTCCAATGACAGCAACCTGCCATCAGGGATGAAGATAACTCTTCATGTGCTAAGCCACTGCAACTATTAGGTAGAGGTGGCCAGTTCCCTTCCTTGCTGTCTTTACCTCCCTTAACTCATGCGTCAGGTACTCATTTACAGCTGAGTCAAACTAAAAAATATTCTGGTCCGGACATGGTTTTGAACCTAACATGCTGTAACCCGGTAATATCAAGCAAGATCACTATCAACTAGGCTACTGCACTCCTCTTATAATAACTTGTTATTCTTGTTATTTTTAGATTGCATCATAACTGTTTATATAACACATGAAGTATATTGCTATATAGAAGATGTGGATTTATTTTGCATGCTAATTTTCTGCTAACACTTTTATGTGTTACTCATTAGTTATGTGTTTTGTTTACTAGTTCTTGCTTGGCTATGCTGAAGCCATGGATTTACATCGACTGTGTGGTCACAACAAGTGGCCAACATTGATACTGCCAAATAGTTGCAGACATGCATGTAATTGGACATCTGCATACTTCTTCGTTATTGTTCATTCTCAAACTCCCACTGGATCTCTGTTGTAGTAGGACAATGATCTTACTAGATTTCCAGTAGAACGTAGTCCAGAGAATGGAAATGTGTTTGTGTTGGGATTTTATTTGCGTCATTGGCCCAATATGTATCTTCGACAGTGATGATGTCTGCATACAAAATGGCGGAGCATGCCTTTTATATACACCCCCCCCCCCAACTCACCTATGTAAATGAGGCTACTTCTCAAACCACAGAGAGTTTAAATCTTCTAGGTATGAAAGAAAGCTCAGGAGAAATCATTTACAAATAGGAAATAGGAGCAGAGTTGCCCATAATTCATGAGGATTCAAACTCAACTTCTGAGGTGAGTAGGTGCCATCTGACCAGACCTGGTTCAAATCCTGTTTGCAATATTATGATTTTTCTCTAATAATAAATCCTTGATGCTTTTATATTATATTACCCATGCCGCATCTGAAGCAACCTTGTTTATGTGTTATTGGTCCTTGTATTACTGAGGCCTTGTGGGATGTTAAAATGTTTGTGGTTTTCAAGGAATTTACATACTTGTGCACCATGTGTACTGTTGCTGTCTGTGAGACGTATGCATTAACCAATGAGTGGGGAGGGGCAACAGGTCATACAATAAGAAATATTTACAACTGTAAAGATAATATCGGAGGGATTTTTACTGGAAGAGACTACATACTCCTAGATGGCTGCTGGAGCAAAGTGCTTATGGGAATATGCCCTCCCTGCTATGGTGCCGATTTCTAATCAAGAATGACAAGCATATAATGTGGATAACATTATCCTTTCAATGATGCAGCATTGACCCAACCATTTTTTTGTGATGAGTAACAGAATAAATTGTGCTTTTTTTTCCCTTTGTACTGTCTCGCTCATTTCATAGGTGATTTTTGGCATTCACAACTTTTCAATTCTTTGATTTAATATTTTCTATTTATCCTAGTATTTTGTTTTGAAATAAGTTGCTTTGTTGCATGTTGTTAAAGGACTAAATTTTGTATACTTTGGTTTTGGTGTACTCACATAAAAGTCTACATTTTTTGGATACATTTGTTTTGTTGCACATTGTTAGAGAACTATGGTAATTTTTAGAAACACTTGTTTTGTTACTCCCTGATAGAGGCTTATTTGTTGCTATATTGGTGTTTTTGTACCTTGATAAAGAGCAAGTGGTTGATAACAGTGGTTTTGTTGTACCTTGATAGAGGTCAAATAGTTGATATAATTGTTTTGTTGTACCTGTGATAGAGTTAAAATAATTGATACAATGATTATGTTGTACCTACATAAAGTTCAAATGATTGATACAATGGTTTTGTTGTTCCTCGATAGATGTCTAATGGTTGATTCGTTGTACCTAGACTGAAGCCTTATGGTTGTTTCATTATACCTTGTTGTACCTTGATAAATGTCTAATGGTTGATACATTGTACCTTGTTGTACTGCGGCATATGCCTAATAGTTGATTCATTGTACATTGACAGAGGCCTAATGGTTGATTAGTTGTACA
The DNA here is from genome assembly GCA_034231615.1 of Meghimatium bilineatum. Classification (NCBI taxonomy): domain Eukaryota; kingdom Metazoa; phylum Mollusca; class Gastropoda; order Stylommatophora; family Philomycidae; genus Meghimatium; species Meghimatium bilineatum. Next base: position 33,474,863 of record CM067315.1, on the reverse strand, counting down.
TTGACCGATGCCTAATGGTTGATTCATTGTACATTGACCGAGGTCTAATGGTTGATTTGTCGTACATTGACTGGGGCCTAATGGTTGATTCGTTGTACATTAACTGAGGCCTAATGGTTGGTTAGTTGTACATTGACCAGAGTCTAATGGTTGGTAGGCCTATATTAAGTTTTTTGCACCTCAATACATATCTAATCCTTAGATATCATTGGTTTTGTTGTGCCCAGATTGTGGTCTAATGCTTGATATGTTGTTTTTTTGTGTACATAATTTAAAAACAAATTTTGCAACTTTCATTGGCTTTTCCAGACTCACATTTACATACACGGGGCAATGGCATGCTTTCATATATACATATAATAATACACATAGGGGCCTATATATGTTTATAGTCACACACAAACACATAGGTCTACTATTCAAATGTCTCAATTCTTTGTAAGACTTAACGATTTCATACACATTCTAGCAGGCTTTCACATTTGTCCTGCTAATTCATATACCTAGGCCTATTTCTCTTGCAGTTGTGTCTATAACATCCTGTATTATATTGTTACTGTGTGAATTATACTATCACATGTATTACAGCATCACATTTTTGTATCATAATTGTGTGTATAATATTATCACTTTCTGCATATTGTATCACATTCTGCTGCAGACACGAGCCATAACTGTCAACTTGTACAGTTTCCCCTTACAGTATAACTTTTCAGCAATATTTGCTGATGTAATCATTACATCAGTGGTATAACAATTTTTCTTTGCAATATTTTGACTAAAAGTCTTTCCTGAGGAATTGATGGTGTATTCCAAGGCAAGATATATGCCTACTATTACTTTTTTTGTAAAGTTTGTAATAAGGTAATTAAAGTGATTCCTTCAATTTGATCTTTAAAAACATTTAAAAAATACAAATTCATGGGTAGAATTTACCAAATATTTTTCAATTATTGTTTTGCAATTTATGTATTGAATGATTATAATTTATAAATAAATTTATCAATTCTGTAATATTTTTTTGTTTCTTTTTGTATTTTGTGTATATATTTTGTGTATATTTTAGACAGAATTGATGCCTTTGAGATGTGGGTATATAGGAGAATAGGGAGAACAGCATGGAAAGAGAAGACAACAAATAAAGGGGCACTAAGAGAAATAAAGATCAGGTAGATAAAATATTTTGGACATATTAAAAGACAAGACACTTTATTGAAGACCTTATTTTAGGGTAAAGTCAAAGGGAAGCGAGCAAGAGGTGGTCAGAGATACAAGTGGGAGAGTAACATCAGAAGATTAACAGGTTACAGTCTAGCAGAGTGCACCACCAAAACAAGAGACGGGGGATGTTGGAGATCTGTTGCAACCAACCTTCGTTGTGGAGACTGCACTTGATGATGATGATATTTAAAAAATTTTACTTATGGGTCTTTTGGGCATGGTTTTTTTTTTTGCTTTTGTTTGCAAACTCCCAAGGGAGTTTATGAATAGGTGACACATGGGGATTGGTGAAAAGAAATTCTGTGCAAGACATGACAATTCCCTTTGAGAGACCAGAATCAGGCATACATGTTAGCCCTGCATAATTTGGGAGTATCCTTGATTAGTGGAGAATGCAGAGCTATATTCTCCACCCATACCAGTGACCATGTCCAGAGCTGGTTGTGATGCTTGGCAGAGGAGCTGAAGCGCATGACTCCATCTTTGCATGTTGCAGAAAAGAATAAAAATCACAAAACCCCTAGAGTTTACCTCCTCTAATTTGTTGTTTGCCCAACACAATTTATTATGACCATTTGTTACATCCAGTTTAGAAATTCGGTTAGAATTATATCCTTAATTATGAGTTTGTAGATGGCTAGTAAGCCCTATTCTGGTCATAGATGTACTTGGACAGTTCCGGCATGGGATGATTACTGTATAAGGTATTTGGTCTACCAGTGACTTTCTAGCTACTCTTCACTGTTGAGCTGCTGCATTTCACCTCTTGTCACAAGATACTGTAGAGCGCCATGTAGCTCTATTTTGTACAAGTTCTTCCCATGTATCCTGATCTAGTTTAAAGGCTTTCAGTGAGGTCTTTAATGATTCTTTGTATCACTTATTTTGGTCACCTTGAGAATGAATGCTCTTCTGCAACTCACCCTAGAGAGAGGTATCTTTGGCAGACGATGATCTGGCATACTTACCACACGACCTGCCCAAGAAATCTGAATCAGAATAGTGTCAATACTAGAGATACCAGATCTGTCAAGTACAGTGTTATCTAGAAACTTGTCTTGCCACATGATGTTCATAACTTTTCTAAGACAAGTTGTGTGAAAGTAATTGAGTTTCTTCACAAGACGTCTATACACAGTTCATGTTTCACCAGTGTTATAACAGCACTGGAATTATTACTGCTCTGTAAACTTTCAGCAGTCTTTAGGTTAATACCAGTTCTAAGTAGGAGACTTCTCAAAACACTGTACACCTCTAACAGCTAGCCGTCTGTGTATGAAATAAAGCTTTGGCAAAACCACCAATTGCAAATAGGAAGTAAGAGCTAATTGTTCATAATTCCTGAAGATCTATACAACAAAAACAAAGGACAACATGGACATATTCAATTAATTCCAAGTATTTTATAATACAGTGTAAATACAGACAATATCTATTACTTGACATGCATGCGTAGTTAACATATTAATATCTTGAAGCCATTATATTTAAATCTGTCTCTGGTTGTCTCTGGTTTTTCCATGTAACATCCAGATGTGTCTCTAGCTGTATACCTATGAGATCTAGTCTCCGTTTCTGCTGTGGGCAAAATTCTAGGCATTCCAGGTAATTGTAAAATTTTGTGTCATAGGCACAGGTGGTAGAAATACCTGCAGAAACTAGAGAAATATAAATGGAAGAAGCAGTGGTTAAACAATACAAGTTATTTAAAAGTGATAAAAATAATGGTTAAATAATTCGTTATTTTCTTCTTCTGTGATAAGTTTCTTATGCTCAGAAGTCTATACAGGAAAGTGGACCATCTCTATGAATTCAGTCAGTAGGAGGTCCTCATTGTTACCCCACAGCTTCACTTTAAGATCTGACTTTTTGGGCCATGTTTTAATTCTCGCGTCATCAAATAGTGACATGTCAGAAGAATGTGTTCTGGAGTCTGGTGACCCTTTTGACATGTGAATTGGTCAGTTTGGACAGCCTTTAATTTGTGGAGATGTGCTTATTGGAGACCTTCTATTACATTGACCATTTTATTTTTCTTATCTTGACTCTTGCATGTCTGCCATGTAGGAAGCTTTTCATCCAATGTAGCATTTTGCCTCCATTTCCCTTCTGGGCGAGTTTTAGCAACAGGCCCTCTTTCCAGACTTTATTAAAGGCTTTTGTGAGGCTTTTTTTGAAGGTGACTAGTAGTTTTTATTTTTCTTGAAAGCATCTTCTATTTCCTGGGCAAGATATGTTAGTCTTCAGTGCTTCTGTGTTTTATGAAGCCCGATTGGCTGTCATCTAGAAGATTGTTATCCTCCAGGTAGTTTAAGAGTCTGTGTTATTCACCATTTTTTCCATGACTTTTCCAAGGCAACTTAGTAGACTGATAGGAAGTAGCTTGTTTTGTTGGTTTTTTGTTTTCCTTTCTTGGAAATTGGAATTATTTCTGCCTTTTTCCATTCTTCTGGGAAGATACCTTGTGCTCATGATTCATTAAAGAGGTCAAAGGACATGTGCCAATGAACTGCTGGATCAGCAACCTAACCATTAACGAGGTCCAGAACTATTTCTCCCCACGGGATGTAGGTGTTGAATTATTTTGTTTGTTATTCCATCAGGTACAGGGGCTTTCATATATTTGAGATTTTGAATTGTCATGTTAAGTTCTGATTTGTAAAAGGGTGAGGTCATTGTGCCTGGACACAGTTGCTGTTTTCTTAAAAGTTTTTTTTGTCTCTCGCTTTACTTCAGCAGTTCTTGTTATCTTAATTTTGCTTTTTTCAGCAATAGGAAAACTAGGAGTCTGCTAGAACATTGCAGCTTGTGTTCCAATGTAGGATTTTCCCTTATCTTCTATGATGATACTGCTTTGGTGGTTGTTCTCTTCATTAAGACACTTGATAAGTTGCCACATTTTTGTTGTTTTTTTCCATGTTGAATGTTGCTGTTTTTTCTTTCCAACTAGATATAATGCTGTTTAGCTTTTCTCTTCTTAAAATTGCTTGCAGTCTATTGTGTTCAATGATGTTGGTTTCTAGTGGTCTAGTTTCCATCTTGGATCTTGCAGCAGAGGCCTCTAAGATTTGAGAATTTGTAAGAATTGCCTACGTCACTCTATAACTAACTTGTTTGATTGATTGAACATTACATACACATTGAACTCATCAAACACAGCTGTCTACATGCATGCATCTAGCGTGTAGATTTTTATCTATCTATGTCCGTTCACTGCCAAATAGGATACATAGGGCAGAAACCAGAGCTCTCCAATTCGAACGGTGTGATGCTATTCTTTGTAATTCTTGCATATTGTTGAGACTCATAATCATACCCTCGTTGATGGTTGTTCTGCGAAGAGTCTATCTTGATCTTTTTCTTTTGCCATCTGGTACCAATTTTAATGCCTGTAGTGGCAGTCTGTTTTCATTCGTTCTAAGTTCATGTTCGATATAATACAATTGTTTTCTTCTTATTGTTGTAGAAACATATTGCTACTCTCTTACTGATGTCTTCTCTTATTTTCTCGTTTGACTTGAATTCTTCCCAACTAATATTTAAGAGTTTCCTAAGATATATATTTTCAAATGAATTTAATTTCTTCTCCAGTGTGTTTGTTATTTTCCAACTTTTACAACCTTATGTTAATATGGATATAACATTGGAGTTAAACAGTCATAGTTTGGTATATTTACATGTTGTTTTTGACTTCCAGATGTTTGTTAGATGGTTAAATGCACTTGATTTCACCACAATTCTAGTGGAAAATGTAATATAAGTATAGTGAAATCAGATCAGATATTTACCTGTTTGGTTTGATTGAAAGACAACGGCAGCAATGACGTCTGCATAAGCACATTAATGACTGTTAGGCCAACTCCCCAAATTTGTGCAGTCTCAAAATACAGGTCAGTCCAGTCGGAGTTTGGTACCCAATGAGAAACACTTACGGTCAATTTATTCTGAAATCCCAGCAGAAATTGTGATAAGCCATTATGAGATTTATTATAAACAAAACAAATACTGTGAAGTCCAAAACCTGTTCTTAAATATGAAGAGAAAAAAATTACGACAACGGATAAAGTGAAAGTTCAACCAAAGATAATAATTGACAATTTTTAACTAGAGGACATAACAAATTTCGAGTATTTGGACACAAACATTAATAGCTCAGGAGACTGCGCTGTAGAAATCAAGAGAAGAATTGCAATGACGACATTAAAACTTTTCAAATGAAACATCTTTGGCAAGGTACCAGCAGCATAAACTGTATATCATCAGAACATGCTTATTTCCAGTGGCAATATACGGTTGTGAGGCATGGGCATTAAATAAAACAGTAGCAAAGAGAATTGTACTTAGTAAAACACAGGTTTAAAACAGTTCCACTTAGACATGATGGACTATCACAAAAACTAGAGGGTAATGATGTGTAAACAAGAAAACATACACATTACAATACACAAAACGTATTCAACATTTCAACCAAAAGATCTTCATCAAGATATGCACAATACATCAAAAGACAATGAATGGAAATTATCACAACACACAAACGTGTCGAACCGAAATATGGAAGTGAGATACAGGAAGGACAGAAAGTACATAAACAACGTAAATATATGCAGAAACAAAACAAACAAAAAGATGACGTAAATGACGGAACAAAATGAATAAAGACAAAGACCACACCAACCCAGTACTAGAAAAAAGAGTGGTCTGAATTGAGTCTAAAAGCCTTCTACCCCTGGTGCTGCAAGGGATACAGCGTATAGATAAGATAGTTGTTATCACTTCTGAGTGTTTATTAAATGTGAATAAATTGTATGGTTTGAATTTTTCATCCATCTCTGATAGGACTAAACAGTTAATTGCATTTACTTATTGTTGGTCGTTTCAAAGCATGAAATTTCATTTCCCAAGATGCTTTGTTTATGATTCAAATTTCAGGCCCTCAGAGTGAGATGCCAGTGCCAAACCTCAAAGTCATATCTTGCACAGATATAAAACTTGATTAAGATGATGATTATTCCTTCTTCTGTGTTCAGCATGTGCAGTCATGTTATAGTGTCAGGACTATCATCAAAGGCGAAATCCACTGTCTTCTCCAGGTCAGAGCAGCTGTCACATGTGCGGTCATGTTATGTTATCAGGCTGTCTTCTCCAAGTCAGAGTGGCTGCCCTATAGCTTTTGCCTCAAATCTATATCCTCTGACCAGGTCAGCTATCTCTGCTCTTTGTATGTTGGGCAGTCCTGAAGTGCGAGTTCAGGAGTGTGGGTTCCAGATCCACATGGACATTCATCTGTCTATGAGATCCTCAGTCAGTAAAGGTGACTCAACAGTCTTCGGTGGACTATTCTAAGGTGAAATAGATTAATATGATGGAAAAATAGAATGAGGGAGGTATACAATTAGATGACTGTGGTAAATATCAGATTACATGCCCACTGCCATCTGCTTGAAGATGCCCAGAGGATGAGGATGTCCAAAGTATTGATTTTTACTAGTACTGCTTCAGCAAATACTCCCTAGTCACTAAAAACTTATCCATACCATTAACTCTTTAAAGAATTAATGTGTCTACAATAATAGAATTATACATATTAATTTTATAAGTAATGTGTCAATTACTATAAGGAAATATAACAAAGCAAGATTTAGAATCAATGTATCCATAATGATCATCAGTAATTATTAAAAAAACTGATGATAATATCCTAAGTTACATTCTCATGCGTTATCATGCACAAAAACTAAGTAAAGAATAGCAACACTGTACCTGCCATGAATGTTGTAAAAGGTGACTAATTGATAAGACTGCAGTGAAACTGTATAACAATAATATTTACATAAAATACAAGGTTTTTCAATCAGCTTTACAATGAACAGACATACAGCACCTGTATCCTCTAGTCAGATAGTTTGTGCAATCATTGTAAAGCTTATTGATTTTGTGTTTTACATAAGTACTTACTTACTGAGAAATGAGGACATTAGACAAAGAACTGGTACAACTCCAATCTTAGAATATATTAAGAGACAACAGATAAAATTGTTTGCACACATCAGCAGACTGCCATCAGACAGAATACTACAGCAAGCTATGCTACACAGATACAGTGAATGCAGACCTAGAGGCCGACCACGAAAACGATGGACCATCGAAATAAAAGAGGCGAAAAATCCACAATATACTCAGCACATAGGAGGGCCATCTCCAGAAAACTCTTCTACCCCTGACACTGAAAGTCAACAAAGGGTTTAGCGAATAGATAGATAGACTTACTTAGTATTAAAAAGATGACTAAGAAAGTTTTGGGGTGGTACTGTCCCACCCCACAGAACAACGTGACCCACAAGCGTTGTTAAAGTTGGATGTGCCAGTCTGCAAGGCGCAGATATAGCAGGCAAGCTATAAGCCTCAACACAACCCATTCTATTTTATGGACTATAACCTACTAACAAGAGCTTGAGAATGAATGCTGAAGAAGTAAGTTACAGAAAAGGTGCAAATGATACCTGTGCATGTATGTACATTGTGTGCGCTTGTGTATATCATTCCCCAAAGATGTGAAAACATGCAAAAACACTTACATTGGCAACTTTTATACTAGCTTCATAAAACTTGCCATTTTCATATGTATCTGTAAGTAGAAGTAAACAACTGATGATGTTCGTCCGTCGTGATCGACGATGACCAAAAACTCAACCATAATAATAATAACAATAAATAATTAAATAATAAAGTTAATAGTGCGTTTTTAAATGACTAGCAAGTCCAATGCGCGCACAAAATGTTCTTTTACAGAATTGACAACAATAGAAGGTATCTGTGTGAGGTTGAGATGTTTTTTCTTTTCTACGTGTCCGCTTCTGTCATGCAGTTCCTTGTCTGATTTCTTCCGCTGCTAGTGCTCCCGTTCTAATGCTGTAACGCCATGCTGTTCTATCCTGAGCGAGGCTCTCCCAAGCGCCTACGTCAATGTTAAGATGTTTCAAGGATGACTTGAGCATGTCTTTGAAACGCTTTTTCTGTCCACCAGCTTTTTGAAATCTTGCCTTGAGTTCTCCATAATATATTTGTTTTGGCAAACGCGAGTTCTCCATACGCACAAGATGGCCTGCCCAGCGTGCCTGTGCCTTCATTAGTAAACAACTAGTAGTATATGTCTGTAACAGTGATGATGTTGATATACTACTAATCCCTTTAGCTGTGAGCAGGTAGCTCTTAACAGCCAATAGCCTTTAGCTGTGAGCAGGTAGCTCTTAACAGCCAATAGCCTTTAGCTGTGAGCAGGTAGCTCTTAACAGGCAATAGCCTTTAGCTGTGAGCAGGTAGCTCTTAACAGCCAATAGCCTTTAGCTGTGAGCAGGTAGCTCTTAAGAGCCAATAGCCTTTAACTGTGAGCAGGTAGCTCTTAGCAAATAGCCTTTAGCTGTGAGCAGGTAGCTCTTAACAGCCAATAGCCTTTCTGACAGCAGCGTATATTCTCCTCAGTTGAGTAACTGAAGAGACACTCAAAAGCATACGGTTTTCTGTATCAAAGGCATGGTTGTATTAAGGAAAGCTTATGGATGCATGTTTAGTCCCCAAAGGAAAGCATTCCAATGTGATAGTATCCAAGAATCATCACGTCTTTCCAGGAGTGCAGCATATACGTCTAGCTCTTCATTCTTCTGTCAGAACTGTTGACTCATCTGCAGCGATGGTACACCTAGCATTCCTTGCCACCTAGGAGTCTGCCACAAAAGGAAAAATATGAAATGTTCACTGGTATCTCTCTGTCATCCATGGGAGCCATTTGAAAGACGACTATGAAATTGAAGCAAGACATGCAGTGACAATGAATTTTTCACAGGTGACAGGTTGTCAACCAATTCTCCAATTTTCCTTGGTCACCTCCTATGACATGCCTGGAAAGAAGACCAAGAAGGTCCTATTCTTTACACCCTGAACTAGAAGTCCAGGCAACAGATTGTCTTGGTTGTAACTCGCGGTAGCATTATGAAGAAAATTCCCTTCACTGGTGTTTACAATCACTTTCCAATGCACGTGGAACACAATAATACCAGCCTGTAAAATGCATCTGAAATCTGGCATGCACGGTTCCCATAAAATGTATTAGTGGGACATAATTATATGGTGTAATAATTTCCATGGTGTTTTTCTGCTGTGTTCTGTGTCAGAACACAGAATGGCATGTTTATGATCAGGTAATGTGAATGAATGTGTTTCATAATAATAATAATAATATAAGGTTTTTGTTTGGAACCCCCCCCCCCCATGTGATTATTTCCCTTGGCAATGTTTGTCAGTTTATGTTTATCCTTTATTAATTGTAATATAAATTTGGTTAGGGTTAGTTAAGAAAAATAAAACAAAATCTCTCCTAATCTAAACCCTAAAAAAAATTTAGGTTAAATTAATAATTGATAAATATTAACTGACAAAAATTTCCAAGGGAAATAATCAAATTAATAATCACATTGGGGGCACGGGTTCCAAACAAGAACCTAATACAATAGTAACAAGAGCACAATCTGGCATTTATCTTTCATTTGAACAGTTGCTAGCAGTTAGACACAGTTAATGATGAAGAAGCAACATCAGAATCAACAGATGTATTTATAATGTGCAGCACAAGTGTCATAAAATAATGACGAAATAATATTCAAAATAGATATTTTTGTCAAACATGAAATGTTAATCCATTCCACAGAAACCCATGAATGCCAGATTAAGACATATTTTACAGACCTGTATTATTTCCTTCCATGTGCAACTGTTTTTATACATAGGGTCACTAGCCAATTGCAATTTTTTTAACTTTAATTTTTAGTTTTAATTTTTGAATTTGTTCTCTAACACCCACTGGATCTTCCGTGTAGAACAACAATAGTCCTACTAGATTTCCAGCAAGATGTAGTCCAGAGAATTAAATTACATTGTCAATATTTTATTTGCACAATGGTCCAACACATCTGGCTTCAGTGTTTTACAACTTCCACAGAACGGTAGACATCTGTAGCCATATCGATATTATGAAGTCAGCCATATGAGAGAACTGGTTCACATGCTGTAAACTGAACACCAACCTCACAGTCTAACCACAGTCAAGCATGCTTGATATTTTCGCAGCTGTAGGTATCATTATCAACATAGCCACAGACGTCCAGATATAATTATTTTGTTGGCTCACTGAAACAGGAAAATAACAGAGGAAATTGGCTCCACTGTCTTCAACTGTTAAGGCTTAATACAGTCATCATTTAATGAAAAAAACTTGTGAATAAAAATACTGTCCAAGATCCAACTAACATCTAAATAATGGTAACAAATTAGAAGTTTCTCAATTAGTAAATACCTCGGATCCAGTATATGCAGCGATGGTAAATGCAAAGCAGAACTAAAAATAAGGCTGGAGATGGCTTTAGCGTCCTTGTCAAGGCTAACTGTGATTTGGAAAAGCAACATCAGTGTTGGAGTGAAAATCAAACTGTATAGGTCGCTGGTGCTTTCTGTTGTGTTGTATGGTTGTGAGAGTTGGACACTCACTGCGGACATGGAGAGAAGATTACAGGCTTTCGAGTATAAATGCTACAGAAGAATTCTACGAATTTCCTATAGGGAATATAAGACCAATGTGTACGTAAGAAATAAAGTAGAGATGTGTGCAGGTGTCCAGGAGCCATTGCTTTCAATAGTGAAACGACGAAAACTAGCATGGTTCGGACATGTATGCAGGCACGATTCCTTGTCAAAAACAATACTGCAGGGAACTGTCGAGGGTGGAAGAAGCAGAGGAGGGAAAATAAAGACATGGACGGACAACATCAAGGAATGGACAGGGCTAGATATTTCCACACTCATCCACATCGATGAGGATAGAATTCGCTGGAGGACTCTGTGTGCTGAAGCATCCAATGTGGTACCCCTACGACCCTGAAGGGTTATGGGTTTATTGATATTGATTGAATTAGATACATCAGATACTAGATATGCAATGAAAGCAATTCTAGTGTCGAAATCAAGAAAATATTCAAAATGGCTATGGCAGTCATGGCAAGGTTGAATGTATATGGAAAAGTAAAATCAGTACCGTAGTCAAGATCAATCCATACAAATCACTGATGTTACCTATTTTTTTATGGATGTGAAAACTGGACACTCACTGCAGATAAAGAAATAAGTTCAGGTGCTTGAATTTCATTGCTACAGAAGTGTGTTACACAATTATCTGAGACAAGATAACCGAGCTTGCAGGTTAACAGGAAGAATAAAAGTAGCTAAAGGGTACAAGCTTACATGGTTTGAACATGTAATGAGACACCACTCACATTCTATAAGTATCCAGGATGGAACAGGTGATGGTGAAGAGGTGGCTATAGAAATCTTCTTCGATAACATCAAGGAAAATAGAACACTATTCTTGTACTATAACAGTGACTGGACTTCATTCACAAAATCTCTAGACAAAATATGACACAATTTTAACTTTTTGGGGAACAGTAAAGCAAATAAACCACTACATCTGAATACACAAAGATAGATATGCTCTCACCTAAAGATACTCCATCATCCCAGAAAAAGTTGCCTTCAGCTGCTCCATGCCCATCTAAAGCCGCGATTATAGTCAAAGGCTTTTGTCGACTGAAGAAAATAATTTTTTGTTAAATTTTAAAAAAGAACAACAATGCAGCACACAATAATGGATAATCTAAAATTGATAACAAATACCAAACACAATAAGAGTCGTGATAATTTACCGGTAGTGTGAATTCACTTGCTCGGCAAGCAGACCAGGGTTTTGAATTCATTCATTATTCATTGGAGTTGAAATAATCACAAAATTGCTGAATGGCATATATAACAGCGGAAACATACCCGATGACTTAATGAGGTCCATATTCATAGCATTACCTAAGAAACCAGGGACCACCGAATGTGAAGAACACTGTTCAATCAGCCTCATGAGCCAAATAACCAAAATACTTCTCACAATCATCATGAAGAGAGTCAGAAACAAAATAAAATCAGAAATAAGTCCAGAACAATGTGGTTTTGTAGAAGGCAAAGGCACCAACAATGCTATTTATATATTGAGAACACTAATAGAGAGGTCTATAGAGGTAAAAACAGATCTGTTTTATACACTAAAGCTTTTGAAAAAGTTAAACATAGCGAAATTATACACATGCTAGAGAATCTGAACATTGACAGCAAGGATTTAAGAATAATCAAGAACATGTACTGGCAACAAACAGCAGCAATAAGAGTAGGAAATCAATTTGGCCCTTTTCAACAAATAAAACAAGGAGTCAGACAGGGATGTGTGCTTTCACCAGACCTGTTCTCTTTATACAGTGAAAACATATTGCGTGCAATAGTAGATATCCAAGGAATATCAGTGAGAGGACATAACATAAATAATTTGAGATATGCGGATGACACTGTTCTGATTGCAAAAAGTGAGGAAGACCTTCAAAACTTAATTAAAGTAGTAGTCACAGAAAGCAAAGAGAAAGGCCTCTTCCTAAATATCAAGAAAACAGAAGTAATGGTTATTTCAAAGAAAGAAAATAACACACCTTGCAAGATCATAGTGAATGATATAGTATTAAAACAGGTCCACCAATTCAAATATCTATGTACAATTATTACAGCAGATGGAAGAAGTTCAACAGAAATAAGATGCAGAATAGGACAGGCAAAAACAACATTCAGAAAAATGAAAAATATACTGTGTAATATGACCTTGTCATTAGAGGTGAGAAAGAGAGTTCTGCAGTGATATATAACCCATATACTAACATATGGGTGCGAGTCTTGGACAATAAACAAACTGGAAAGTGGGAGATTGGAGGCAACAGAGCTGTGGTTCTACAGAAGAATGCTGAGACTACCATGGACTGCCAGAAAAACTAACGTAGAGGTGTTAAAAGAGTTAAATGCGAAACGGACCTTAATCAACAATATAAGAAAACGGCAATCTTCTTTTTTTGGCCACTTCATGAGACAGGCAGGTTTAGAGAACATAATCACAACAGGCAAGATTGATGGCACCAGAGACAGAGGGCGACAACGTGAGAAAATATTAGACAGTTTGACAACCTGGCACGGCAAAGAAACAACAACGACTTTGATACATAATGCTGTGGAGAGCCATGACCGCCTACGCCACCCGGCATGGCACCTGATGATGATGATTCATGGTTTAAAATATAAATTGAATCACATAAAATATTGAATCACAGAACCAAAAGGAAGTAGGTTGTCGAGGCTCAAGCTCTGAGAAGGTTGAGGAATGGTGTCTTCGTTACTGAGATAGTGTGGAAGGCATTGCTAGAAAGAAGTTTCTGGTCAACCACTGACTAGGTAGCTAGTTCTGCACCTCCAAGAACAGCATTAAAATTATTTGACAAAAATTAATCCTTATTCCTAAATGAATTTGTGTGACAAGTGGAGCCTGGACTTCTAGTTCAGGGTGCAAAGAATAGGTCCACTGTCTTCTGTAAATGAATGTCGTAGGAGGCTAATAAGGAAAGTTAGGGATAGGCTGATAACCTGTAACCTGTGAAAGAATCATCATTGTCACTGTGTGTCTTTTCTCAATTTCTTACTTTTGTCTTGTATCAAATAATCCCCATGGATGGCGTAGAGATGCTGAGTATGCCTTCACTTCATCTTGTTCAACAAATGTGATAGAAGAATGATGAACTATTTGGGGTCCAGAAGTATAAGTGACATAATTCATGATCTTGTGATACTACCATACTAGAATGTCTTCCGTCAGGGACTAAAAACTCATCTATGACACCCCCCCCCCGCGTCAAACACAACCATGCTTTAGAGATAACAGACCTTAACTGAGTCCAGGTGTCTCAGCTGAGAAGGACTTGTGATTTTGTCAGAAAGGCTATGGGCTATTGAGAGCACAATCTACTTGCTCACAGATAAAGGGAGTACTACATCATCAAACCTAAGATATCATCATATTTGAAATAGACCAAGATACATGGAAAGAACTCACATGCATATATCACACAATGGTACTGGGTCAAAGGCCATAAGCCGAGAGATAGCTGGATCAGCAACCAACCAGCCAAACATGGAAAGAACTTGCACAAAATAAAGCTATGGTGCTCTATAGTAAAAAAATGGTGTAGCATCATGAAGGAGAACTGCAGCAGCCCAACAGCAGAGCTTAGCTAGAAAGTCCCCCAAAAAAATTAAAAAAAACCACCCACAGTGGTCATTCCATCCCCAATTTGTCCAAAGACATTTGCATTCAAAATAGATGTAACTAGTCATCTATGAAGTCACAGTCAAGGACATATGTCTAACTGAATTTCATAAAGTGGATGTAACAAATGGTCATCATCATCACGTGATGGATGAACATCAACACCTAAAATAACACATCAAATTTGCAATTTTCTCTTATCTCATTTCTTTATCCACATCATTCCACATCACCTTCCACATCACCTTCCACATCACCTTCCACATCTCATCTTCATTCCTCCATTATTAAAAAGGCACTGGCTCATTCATACATAGCAAACCTAAAGTGGGTGTTGTTCGCATAATCCTGTTGTATGAAGGCACATCCTCCTCTCAGGTGCAGGCCTGGCATGGTATCTTCAGTGATAGGTATTGTTTTTCGACATTGTGTTGGGACAACTTCCTCATGCTAGTTCAAACATAAGAAAAGTTGATATTATCAGCAATAGATTGATAATTATTGTGATTTTCATTTTTTCAAATTTATTTTCATTTTATGTATGCTGATTAGCCGCCATTTTGAATATCCATTAGTTCTGTATCCATCTGAAAATTTCAGCACAGTGAAATTTATATCACAACATCAATTTATATTTTCTTATAGGCCTATTTTATGTAAATTACTTGTATGCCAAATTAATTCGAAAATAAATGTATAACTTTTTTCAGAATTAACGTGAAGACTTTGTTGAGGTGTCGTTGAATTGCAATTTTCAAGAGCTATCTAATTATAGTATTTTAAATGATATTGTACTAATTTGAAAATGTTGACCAAGTACGTATAGGCTATAATAAAACACACATAAGGCCTACCTATACAAAACATTATCAATATAAAAATACACATGTACAATACATCAACATAAAATACAGATTTACAAAATACCTTATGGAATTATAAACAATAAATAACCACAAACTTGGAAGTAGAAATAAACTGCAAGTAAGACAATAAAGTTTTTTATTACTCACAGTGTAATAGTTAAACCATCGCCCATGAGGTAGATAAAATTCCAACTCATTCTGATTCTGATAAGAAAAAAGACAAAAATATATGAAGTTGATGCAATTGTTAGTGGTTGATTGGTAATTATATATTCTCAGAAAACAACTTCACAATTTACCTATAGACATATTTAGGCCTATACTACAATCATCCACATTATTAAAGAAAGAAATAATATAAATGGAGGACTGTGAAAATATTATGCAATATCAATACAATATAAATTCACAGAAAGAAGAGTTGTGTCCCTTTTTAGATGGCGGTACTTATATCGGATATGTACTTAGAATTAATGAAAATAAAAGGCATCTTGGCCACAAATAAACATCAACTCCACCTAGCAATATACCGGTAGATAATACATAGCAATAGCACGCACAGCTTTCCAAACACCCAGAGCATTAGGTCACATTTAGATAAAAGCTAATACGGCCTGATATAACCAAAATAGGCTTATGTCTTAGGTTGAAAGGGTCGTGCCTCAGCTAAGAGGCTTAATCCCCCATTTAACAAACAAACAAAGAATTAATGAAAGGAGACTGCAACTACAAGCATTAAAATGGGTATCAGATGGCAAAAGAAAAATAGGAAGACAAATTTGGACTCTTTGCAGAATAACCATCAAAGAGGGTATGACTGTGGGTCTCAACAACATGCAAGAATACACACAGTATCATCACATTACTCTAATTGGAGTAACATCTAAAAAGATGTTAGATTTTAACTGGGGGCTCTCCAGTTATGCAGGGCTAACATTTTTTTTCCATCTAGATCTGTGGCAGCAATATTATTATGTCTATTCAGTTGTTTTCATCTATATTCTTTTTATTATAGTTATTTTCGTTGTCTTTTTATTAATAGAGGTTGGTATTTGTCACATATATTTACTTTCTGAATTGCCTTGTTACTTGTGTTACTGATGCCCATACCTGATATAATTGCCTTGTTACTTGTGTTACTAATGCCCATACCTGATTGTTGGATCTTTTCTGGCCTTTTGGTAATTATATATTCTTTGAATGTCTTGGATAAAATGAAACATTCAAGAAAATTAGCTCAACAATTTTATTATTTCACAGAATTAATTATGGAGCTATAGAGGACAAAATTTCAAGTTTCTACCTCAGTGTTGATTCTCAAACTCCCGCTGGATCTTTCTTGTAGCAGGACAATTGTCCTCCTAGCTTTCCAGTAGGATGTAGTCCAGAGAATGGAAATGTGGCTTATTTGTGCCAATGGCTCGACACATCCATCATTTACAGCTTGGTTGAAACATCTGTCTTTCGTCTCAATGCTTTAGAATTGAGACTTCAGCATTGCTATTGGATCATTTTGACATAAGAGATAGTCAACTCTACCTTCAAGTCTCCTTAGTTGCCTCTTATGACATGCATGACACATCAGAGTGTGTTGCTATTCTCTGTTTATGAATGTGAAATTTAGACACTCAATGCAGATACAGAAAGAAGTATTCGGAAATTTGAATACAAGTCTCCCATGTGTTGCAAGGGCCCGAAAGGGGAGAAAAGAATAGCAACACTGTTTACCTTCCATGCATGTCGTAAGAGGCGACTAAGGAGGTTATGGGATGGAGTTGGCTGTCCCATCCCATATAGGGCCAGTGACCCAAAGCCATGCTGAAGTCGGATGTGTCAGGCCGAAAGATGCAGATATCTCAGCAATGCTGTAAACCATGACACAACATATTCCATTCTCCGGACTACATCCTGCTAATCTGCAGGAGTTTGAGAACGAGCGCAGAAGAAGAAGAATACAACTGCTACAGACATTTGTTAAGAATTAGCTATATAGAACACAAGGCAAACATATTCGTCCGACAACAAATAAACAAACTAGCAGGTTATCAAGAACCACTTTTGAGAGTGGTTAAATGGCATAAACTTGTTGTGGTTTGGATATACAACGAGAAAAAAAAATTCATTTTCTAACATTATTTTGCAAAAAAAAGTCAAGGGTAGAAGGAGAAAAATCAGAAAAGAAAATACTGGATAGATAATATCAAAGAATGGTCTGGATATGATTCTTCTACACTCCTCCGAATGGCTGAGAACAGAGATGTTTAGAGAGCTTTTTGTGCTGATGTTTACAGTGTGGCACCCCTATGACCCTCACAGGTTATGGGTCTTCTTTTTACTATTATTATCATGATTATTTGCTCCCCTTTTGGGCCCCACCAACACACAGATGACCACAGATAACCACTCTATAAAAAAAAGAAGCAAAGATTAGTGACAATGTAGCCTGTTTCAGATATATACAATGAAAATCTAACCTCATCTAGTATTGGAGATATCAGGAGACACGAACCCCACAGAAACTGCCTGTCAATAGACAGAGTGTTCTCATCCAGTGGAAATCTGTGGTAATATATAAGTACCAGAATTATCACACTGTCTATAAATGACATATGTATAGAATTTGTATACCTATCTCAATCAATAAACCCATAACCCTTCAGGGTCGTAGGGGTACCACATTGGATGCTTCAGCACACAGAGTCCTCCAGCGAATTCTATCCTCAGCGATGCGGATGAGTGTGGAAATATCTAGCCCTGTCCATTCCTTGATGTTGTCTGTCCATGTCTTTATTTGCCCTCCTCTGCTTCTTCCACCCTTGACAGTTCCCTGCAGTATTGTTTTTGACAAGGAATCGTGCCTGCATACATGCCCGAACCATGCTAGTTTTCGTCGTTTCACTATTGAAAGCAATGGCTCCTGGACACCTGCACACATCTCTACTTTATTTCTTACGTACACATTGGTCTTATGTTCCCTATAGGAAATTCATAGAATTCTTCTGTAGCATTTATACTCGAAAGCCTGTAATCTTCTCTCCATGTTTGCAGTGAGTGTCCAACTCTCACAACCATACAACACAACAGAAAGCACCAGCGACCTATTCAGTTTGATTTTCACTCCAACACTGATGTTGCTTTTCCAAATCACAGTTAGTCTTGACAAGGACGCTAAAGCCATCTCCAGCCTTATTTTTAGTTCTGCTTTGCATTTACCATCGCTGCATATACTGGATCCGAGGTATTTGAATACCTAAAAAATACTGAATGCTATTATCACGTTTTATAATTAATTAATGGTTGGTTGGTTGCTGATCCAGCGGTCCATGGGCTCATGCCCTTTGACCCATATAATTAATTGATGAAGATAAATTGATATATAAATTATTTATAAATTCACAAAAATCAAAATGATCACAAAAGCATTTTGTTTTCAAGTAACAAAGAATGTCTATATTGTGCTTTAATGTTGTAACATTGTCTACAATATATTTATCAACATCTTCATCATCAAACCCGTAACCATTCAGGGTCATAATAAGTAAGACTGCTGTAAAACTGTATAACTTCAACAAAACACAAGGTCGATCTGCTTTACAATGAACACATTGTTCATTGATCACTATTGTATAATAAACTACAAATAACAGCATACAAGACAGTTTCAGCATTTCAAACTTAAATTCTTGTTTAAGAAAATAAAAGGTAAACAGTAAAAATATTGGAGATATCCCAAAAGCATTAGACAGCATACATTTAACAGCAGAGACATCCAAGGTAGCAATGACGTACATATCCACAAGTATTGTCATAGAAACTTGCATCCAAAAAAATGTAGGGAATGAGAATGAAATAAAATAACAATGCCTGAAAACAGCATGAATGACAACACAACAAAGATCTAAATCCCCCTTTCACATCTAAATAAATGCATGATCTGTATTAAGACCACATGGTTTAATAAAGAATCCTACCATTCATCTGTCGTGGGATCAACAGAGTTGAAAGTAGGTTAGTGAAAATGGACAAGGGTCTTTCTCCATAAAACCCGTCTGGATAACAAACTGTTCTGTGTTCAACATTGTGATTATGTGCCTTGGCATTTACATTACTCTGCTTTCTGACTATCTGTAAAGACTCAAAATGGCCATCACCATACTATATGTAATACTTATGTGTATGAAATCAAAGGACAGTACTCACTCGTGGTGCAAGGGTCGGATAACAGTTGATCCATGAATGTGAGCTTCATGAAACAATGTATACAGGTACGGGAGAAGCTGGTACCGAATGCGCAGGATATCTCTGGAAGCATACCCAACCCCATCACCCAGCTGACCAGGACCTTGATTCTGATTTAATTTTTTTAAAAGAAAGAAACATTTGAGCATTTAAAGATGCAATTAACTACATAGAAATATCCTGATTATTCTAATGCTACATGAGATCTCACACAGCGTATGTACAAAGTTACACACTTTCAGTTGTGCACATATATGATACATGGTCATCACATGCATCTGGTAAATAGTAGTGCTCTGTATATTAAGGTTGTCCAGAGAAAAAATTAAACTGGGTAATTAATTAACATCCTCATATTGCTGCTTATTTTGTCTTGTTTTTAAATAGACCTTGTGAGTGTATGTTGTCTTATTTTCACTGTCTTTTGTTACATATTTTCTTCTATCTTTTTTCTAACGTCATAGTTGTGTATTCCACATGTTGTGTCTTGTAATCTGGGCTGAATATAATCTTTTGGTCAAATTTGATTTT
This sequence comes from Meghimatium bilineatum, assembly GCA_034231615.1. NCBI lineage: Eukaryota > Metazoa > Mollusca > Gastropoda > Stylommatophora > Philomycidae > Meghimatium > Meghimatium bilineatum. Next base: position 33,454,778 of record CM067315.1, on the reverse strand, counting down.
TGTGTTTTTAGCAATTAAAAAAAAACTTATTGCACTGTGTTATTGCACTCATTGTTATTCCTGATGGATCACAGTTTTACTGCAATTTAACCTTTTATTTTTTTTATCATTCATTCTCAAACTCCTATTGGATCTCTCTCACAGTAGGACAATGGCTCTACTAGATTTCCATCTGAATATAGTCCAGAGAATGGATTTATATTGAGTCAGTGTTTTCTCTGCAGCAATGGCCCAATGCATGAACTGGTAATCTGTTATCTAAGAGCTAAGAGACATAACTCTCAACTTCCAGGAATGATCACTCTGTATTTCAACAGAAAATATTCCCATAATTTATATATCTTAATCCCAAAGTCTGCTCATATTCTGTTACAAAGAGGTCATTCTTCAGATAACATATTCTTTCCAGTCTTCTTTATGAGTCTTCTGAACTCCTCACGATTCTGTGCGAGTTGACTTGCTGCAATAGCAAGGGACATTTTTATTAAATATTCTGAGATGTCTCTTATTCATCATCGTGTTGGGCAGCCCTTGTGCATTTTTCCATGCTGTTCTCTTTAAATGACAAAAAAACTGTCAACCTTCTTATTATAATAGCATTTATGATCCACACTCTTCAACGTTTAATGTTTTTATCACTGTTTGATTAGTATTTTTCATTGTAAAATGTTTTATCTGAATCTTTTTGTAGCATCTCATTTAGAAGGCAGCTATTCTCTTTGTGCTAATGGTCTGACACATCCATAATTTACAGCTTGCTTGCAACATCTGTCTTTCATCTCAATGCTTTAGAGTGTTTTTTGAAGCAACATTGTACTGTCTTTATGTTATTTATGTTTACAAGAAGATCTACTAGCCCTTGTAGTACAAATCAAGTATGGAAAAACCCATTTACTTAAGTTGCAAAGTGATTCGGTGCTGCTAGAACAGATCTGGTTCAATTCCTGTTGGTCTCAATAATTTTTAATTTATCCTCTTGCTTCCTACTTGAATTTACTTGTGTCATGTGACATATTCTCTCCAGAACGTTGTTTCCCAATGAACTCCCTCAACCCTTCTCTGTCTTGAGCGATGCTGCTTGCATTTTCCAACGATGTATTCATGCTATCTTTAATGTTATCAGTCCATTGTCTTCTTGGTCTACCTTTCCTCCCCCTCCAGGTACTCTTCCCTCCATTATTTGTCTTTCTAAACAGCTGTCTCTTTATATGACCAAACAGGTGTAGTTTTCTTTGTGCTATTGTGTTTAGTATTATGTTTACTTGTATAAACTATTATTTGAAGCAACAATGTACTGTTTTTATATTATTTATGTTCACAAGAAGACCTATTGGCCCTTGTAGTTCAAATACAGATGTTCTATGTTTGTGTTATTGAAGATACTTCAATACTTGTACGAGATGTTCATTGTTGTTGTCATAATCCTCATCTCCATTGGTCCGTTCTCAGTTACTTGAGTACACAGTTTGAATATCTTGACAAAATTGCTTATTTTTTTTGGAGTATGTGGTTAGTCAAGTACGGAAAAATCGTTTACTTAAGTTAAAAGGCGATTCAGTGCAAGTTGTATGGACCTGGTTCAATTCCTGTTAGTCTCAAGAATTTTTAATGTATCCTCATGCTTCCTACTTGAATTTACTATTGTCTTCACTCAAAGCCAATACTGGCAGAATACAATGAAACCTGAGTTAATACTGTACAAATAACAAAAAATGTGTATTGGTTGACAGATTTGTAAATAGATAACACCTATAAAGTGTTATTGTCACTGATTACTAATAAATAACAAAAATAATGTAAGTGAGAAATAATAAAAAACAAATTAACAGGGACTTTCTACATAAACAACAACAAACAAGAAATAAACACACAAAACTGTAAACACAAAGAGATGGTCTTACAGCTGCTTCTTATTGTATTTGAGAACCACATAACATGAAAATTCCAGAGTAGGACATTCAAGGTGATTCAAAAGAGACAGAAACTAAAGGAGAGATTGGACTGTTTTTTCTCATCTCAAGACCTACTACATTCCTGCTCATATTGCAACAGATCTTTCAGAGCCTGACTCATCGGTCATCTAAGAACTTGCATTCAAACCAAACGACCATTCTGAATGCCATTGTCATCTTTACTTACAAAGAACTAACAACATCATTATTATCATCATGCATCTATCAACATCCATAATTATCATTCTGTATTTCAGCCCAAAATACTCCTAAAATGATGTATTTATACACAAAAAATATTCCTAAAATGATGTATTTATACACAAAAATACTCCTAAAATGATGTATTTATACACAAAAAATATTCCTAAAATGATGTATTTATACACAAAAATACTCCTAAAATGATGTATTTATACACAAAATACTCCTAAAATGATGTATTTATACACAAAATACTCCTAAAATGATGTATTTATACACAAAATACTCCTAAAATGATGTATTTATACACAAAATACTCCTAAAATGATGTATTTATACACAAAATACTCCTAAAATGATGTATTTATACACAAAATACTCCTAAAATGATGTATTTATACAAAAAAACCTGTTAATGTACTATATGGCCTATAATGAATACCAGTTGTGACAAGTCCTTGGCAGAATGTTGTCCTGACTACCACTCTATAATCCTCCCAGGTCTGTACAACCTGACCAACCTTTTCCAATATCATGTTCAGTAGGCCTTTGATATATTTTATGATATCCTTTGATATCATATGTCCATCATAGTCTTAGTAGGCCTATATTTAATACATAATTTTTATGTCATCAATTGTCAAACTCCGCTCTCCACTCCAGCTTATCAAAGTTCGTGAAACTGTTTCAGATCCACCCCCATCATCACCTAATTGATGACATAATTTATGCAAAGATTTTTACTAAATAAAAGCGTGGCTATATCCAGTCACTCCTGGGTATTTTCTGTACTAGTTGACAGTTTTGCACTTGGACAACAAGGTATGAACAACAGATCCTACACCCAATACTAGAGTTTCTTGATTCATTGACATGGACAACAAGGTAGGAGCATATATGAAGATGTCTGAACTGTGAACATTTCTATGTGAACAGGGCCATAGATACCATAGTAAGGTTTTCAAATATAAAAAAAATTGTTATTCACTCATTTTTTTATGTTCGCTGGGCAATACATTTCTGGAATAGGTACTTTCCAATTATTTGTGAGGCTAATTATCCAAGCACCTTAAAAAGAACATTGGACTTGGGACTTGACTATGAGATTACATGTAGTTGTTAAAGGAAGAAGAGATACTCACTATTAAACCTATGCCATTGTGATTTCTGCTGAAAGTGTAGAATGCTCCCAGTTGCATCCATCGTTTACACAGCTGTGGTGTTGTATTCTCAAAGAAGCCACATATGTCTGCTCCGATCTGCCAAAAAATATTTGTGTTTATACATAATTGTTAAAGTATACCGCACAACAATCCAAACAAACCTGTTACATGTTAAAGTATACTACACAACAATCCAAACAAACCTGTTACATGTTAAAGTATACTACACAACAATCCAAACAAACCTGTTAGTTGTTATTCAAATATGTGTTTGTTAATTAGGTAAGTTTTTATGTTTAGTTTATCACAAGAACATACAAAAAAGTTGTATTTATTGAGTTTAACAAGAATGTACACAAAGTGTATATAATTTAATTTGTGACATGAACATATACGAATTAAAGTTGTAATCTCAAAAGCATTTTTTTATTACATTTGCAAACTGATACAAAATATGGATTTTAAAAATATACTCACATATGGGATTCCAAATAGATTAAATTCCAATAGACCTAAAAAAATGTTGATCTTACTATTAGACGAAGAATATAAACTGTAAAACATATCAAACATTAATGAAATTGTAGATCTTCATGTGCAGCCTTAGAATATTTAACCTTTAGCAAGCCAGATTTTAAAAAAACACATTTTCCCTTGCCACTAGCTTATATTTTTAGAAGTATTTTATTTTCCTGATCTTTATTTCTCTTAGTAGTTTTTTCTTCATATTAAATGTCTTTAGCACCTCTTTATTTGTTTTCTTCTCTTTCCATGATGTTCTCCCTATTCTTCTATATACCCTCATCTCAAAGGCATCAATTTTGTCTTCTAATTGTTTATTTAGTGTCCATGTTTCTGAGCCATACATTAATTTAGAATATATGTAGCATTTTATAATTGTCATTTTTAACTTGTTTGTAATTTGTTTAGATATTAATAATTTCCTCATGTCATTGAAGGTACTTTTAGCCATTCCTATCTCCTTTTCACTTTTGTTTCACATCTGCCATCATTTCTGACTATCATTTGTGAAAACTAATAACACCAAATAGTTCATCATCCTAACCACAATCCATTATTACTTTATTCAAGATACGACGAAACAAAAGTCTATAAACCCGATTCACCTTCATGGCATCATACTATTGTGCAGATGTAGTCAGATGAATTGGATTGCTACATGTAATCATTACACAAAACACTTCAAAATGGACAAGAACAGACATAGAAATGTGCCGTCTTCAATTGCGCATATTCCCGAGTATGTGCTTTAACCAACCAGGCTGTAGTATGTCTATTTAACACGACAAGTCATTAGAGGAGTACACTCGATAATGGATGACAAGTGCCATTAAACATTTTGTCAAACACATTTAACCGGAGAGTGCTAAAGGTTAAAATGTAGATCCTACCAACAAGTAAAAATATTACCAGAATCTAACACTATTTTGTTATGGTTTCAAAGCTCTGATATAGTCAAATTGGGCTAACATCAGCAGTTGAAAGTATCATTCCTTACCATAGGAGGTTATATTTTACTTAAATTGTGCTAACATCAGCAGTTGAAAGTATCATACCTTACCATAGGAGGTTATATTTTACTTAAATTGTGCTAACAATAGCAGTTGAAAGTATCGTGCCGGATTTTGCCCACCCCTGCAGTACACTAATAATAGAGATAACTAGAATACCATTAACAAGGCTCACCAATGATTGATTTGTGCATGTCCGACCACTGACTGATGTTGTCTCCTAGCCAGTGACCAGCATGACTACCTGAACCAGGGAATGTGGAGCGAGTAATGACAATACTCCTCTCTCCCGTTGCCTCACGTGCCGCTCTATAAGATAAAAAAAGAGCCCAAAAAATCTGTTACATTTAGAATATATTCAGGCGACATATTCTTACCAAAACATAATCTTCTTTATGAATGTTCTGAACTTCTTAAGACTCTGGGTGAGTTATCCAGCCACAGTCAAGAACATGTTTAACAATCTGAGATTTCTTATCATCGTCATTTTGGGTAGTCCTCACCACTGTTACCAGCAGCCATACCTTCCATTATTAATTTTTCCATTTTCTTATATCTGTTTATATTGCCAAAAAAAACACCAAATTTAAATTAATTTTCCTCTTTTTATGTCTTTTTAATTATCCATGACAATCTCAAAATCCTTCTGTTGTATCTCATCTCAAAGACAATTCACTTTGCCACTGATTTATGAAGTGTTCATGTTTCACAACCACAAATTATTCATGTATGATTAGGAAAGTACAAGTGGGTCTCGTTCGTGAACAGTGGAATGAAGCCTTAAGAACGGCTAATTTGAAAGTAATTACATCTATTTTAGTGCCAGGACTTGGGTGTCCGAGGTAATGAAACAGCAGATCAGCTGGTGTTATGAAGCCTTGAGAACGGCTAGTTTGAAAGTAATTACATCTATTTTAGTGCCAGGACGTGGGTGTCCATGGCAATGAAATAGCAGATCAGCTGGTGGCATGCGCAATTGTGGCACAGGTCGATGAATTAAGTTGATGTTTTGAACTCCATAAGAGATATAGCACGTGAGAGTGAGACTAGTGTGGATGATGATTCCTTTTCAATGTCCAGGATTAAAGATCAGGGTTTGAAATGCGGTGTTGCTAAAAGTGAACATTTTGAAGGGCATAGAAGAATGATGGTCAACCAGTAGAGGACTGGTACAGTTAGCAGAAGTGTAATGGCAGATACACTCAGGGAGGGATCGGAGCAACTATGGATGTGTCCAGTTTGCAGTGATGATGATCCAATGACTAACTAACTAAATTATTAAATGAAATATTTTTGTTCTAATCATATATAATTTAGTTTTACAGCAGGTACCGTGCAATATTGAGAATATATCTCAATAAACCAGGAAACAATGCAATCCTTTCTCTTGACTATATCCAGGAGTTTGAGAGTGAACTCAGAAAAAGAAGAAAGAACAGTACTACTGTGGCATACATTTTGTAAGAAGCTAATAAAGAATTAAGTAATGGGATGACAGACTAAATTTTTGTAGAGTTTCAAAGTGACCAAAAAATGTCCATCCTGAAGTCAAATGTGTCAGTCCAAAAAGTGCAGATATCACAATCAAGCTGTAAACCATACACATACAAATTGTTCTCTCCATACTACATCCTGCTAACTGGCAGGATTTTGAGAACACATGCACAAAATGAAGATTAGGCCTATAGCAAACAAATATAAAGATTACTCAAGCGTGATATCAGTCTGACTCCACCCATATAAACTGTGAACATCGTAGTGCTTGTATTCATCATTGTTGCCCTGTACTGTACTCATACAGATAGTCTTATCTGACAGCCTGGCTGCCCGAGAACTACTGTCCCAGCGGTATATAGCTTCTGTGGATGCACATAAATAGGTGGCTTTGACATGCAGTGGACAGATTACAATATGTAATTGACATGAGATCTACCCATCCATCTTCTCTGTCTGTCTATATATCTAAAATCAATCTAATCTAATCTAATCTAATCTAATCCTCCAATATAAATCTAATTATCTAAATCTAATCCAAATTTAACTGATTTGGCCCATAAAAATGATATATTGTTGTAGATAGAACCCCATTCTGGACATATTAACAATATATCGTTCTTGCTGATATGCCATCTAAATTTTCTGTGTTTAGATCATAAATGAAATAGTATTAACTTATTTAGCAGCTTAACATTCCGAAATCTGGCCAACGAAAGGAAACCATCGTGGTTCTGTGTCATTACATGTATCACATATTTATTATAAATTAAAGTTCGAACAAGGTAGGTTCAGCTTTTCTGAAATTAGCAAAATGGCTTCATCTTTCACTAGTGGGGTGCAAAGGGAACCATTACTCTAGGCTGACCTAGGGTTAGCAGATAACCAAGATCCCAAATGTACCTCCTCGCGGTGCACCCTGGTAACAGAAAAACAGCAGCTCGAGCTTATTCTGGCCAAATCATTTGAGGATCATGTCCGAGAGTGTGGAGGTAGCAGATGGAAAGAGATTTGACTGCAAAAGAGACATATAATATCTCCGACACCACTAGAAACACCACATACAGCGACACTGTCGACATACAGTGAAGCTAGTTAGTCCAGTCCAAGCATTGGAGGGGCGGCCAATTAAAAAGCATGAAAAGATTGATGCATGGCAACAGACAAATAGATTTCATACTGAGTACTATGAAAAAAAAATGAAAGGGCAGAACAGCGCTAGAGGGCAGCGCAAACTGCAAATAGAAAGTGAAAACGATTACGGAAATGGGAACTACAAGCTCTGTTAGCTCGCGACGAACTTCTAGTTACTTGATTTCCTTATAGGCAGAGATCCATACCCAATAATGGGCGTCTAGTAAAGCAAAAAGAACTGCCCTAACTCTAATGTCGAGTCTTCCTATACCGGAAAAATGCTCGCAAAGAGAAAGGGTGTCGTAACCGATAGGCTCAGGCAAAAAAGGGACAAAGATAACAGTCCTAGCCCAACTTTACTGTCAAGCTTTCCTATACCGGAAATACACTTGCAGAAAGAAAGGGTTCCGTACCCGGTGAGCTCAGGCACAAAAAAGACAACGATTTTAGCCCTGGCCCAACTCTACTGTCAAGTTCTCCTATACCTGAAATACACTTGCAGAGAGAAAAGGTTCAGTACCTGATGGGCTCAGGTGCTATTGAGACAAGGTCGCTCAGCTCGAGAACGCCTTGCTCCCAATCGCATGGTGTATGACTCGAACTTGGGTGAGGGGTTCACGATGTCGGTGAATGACACTTCGGCTAAGAAGGCGAAAGAGCCAGGGTCCAACTCTTCTGTTGAGTTCTTCCTCTTAAGGAACCAGGCTCACGGATGAGAAACGGTTTAGTACCCGATGGGCACAGGCACAGTACGCTCAATTACACGAGGCAAGTTCATGGACAGTGGAACACCTCGTGCGAGACAGAAGTGAGAAAAAATAGTCTGGGCGAAGAGTCACCACACACACGCGTGCCTAGCGACAGATAGGGAGACTGTCACAGGCTAGGGTAGCCCACCCAAATTGTCAAGGCATGCTGAAATCGGATGTGCTAGGCCTACATGGCGCATAACGGTAGCACAACGTAAACATGCTCCAGGCGGAAATCGCACGGATATCCATGCTGATTACAATGGAGCGAACGCAAAACAAACAAAACAAACTTTCACTAGTAAGAGAGCTCAAAGATTTAGCAAACATCGGGCTTTACTATTCTTCGAATTTTATAATTGGAAATATTATTTCAAGTGATGTGTCAGTAAACAACAGTGTTTTCAATTTTGACAGTTGAGATTTTCAACTTGTTGAAAATTGAAAATATATAGACCTATACCTAATTATTGTTAGGGAAAAATAACAGCTGAATTACTAAAATATTCTAAAAACTGATAGTGACATGTAAACACAATGTTAAGTAAAAGCATAAAGCGACATATAAAGTGACATACAACATAAAGGGACGCACAAACATAAATTGACATGCAAACATAAAATGACATGTAAACATAAGTGGAATACAAACATACAGTGATGTATAAAGATAAAGTGATGTGAAAACATAGTGACACATTAATATACAGTGACATGTAAACATAAATTGACATATAATAACAAAGTGACACAAATATAAAGTGACATAAACACAGTGGCATACAAAGTAACATTATACATATAAAGTAACATAAAATAGTGATATATAAACAGAAGGTGACATACAAAATATAAATTGACATTTAAAAACACAAATATAACTCACTGGGACGGTACGGTGGATCCTCCAATTTATTACTAGGACATTTAAGACTCCAATAGGGTTTTTCATCTTCTGGCCAGTTAAATGGTTTCTCCTCATTTGTGCCAAAGTTGGCAGGTTCATTCATATCCTACATTCACAAACTTATGTCACTTTGATATATGGCACAAACACACTTGGACTGTCTTACTTGGTATGTAATAGTTTTACATACATCACAATCATAAGTTTTGTACATACACAACATATATGCCAACTGCTAGATCGATCATTATATTTTTCAGCTAAAAATTCCTAAAAATTTTAGGAAGATTTCAAAAGATAGAAATGGGTGTCAGGCTAGGTTGTGTAATGTCACCAGATCTTTTCTCCCTTTATACAGAATACATTATGGAAAATATAGAAGATATGCCAGAAATAACAGTGGGAGGATGCAATATAAATAACTTTAAATATGCTGCCGATACAGTACTGATCACAGGAAGCGAACAAGAACATAGTTGGATAAAATAGTGAAAGAAAGTGAAAACAAAGGCCTCTGTTTAAACAAGAAGAAACAGAAATAATGGTTGTCTCTAAGAGACATACACCACCAAGATGCAACATAATGATTAATGACACAAAATAAACACAAGTTGAAATATCTTGGCACCCTGTTAACTTCAGAAGGTAGATGCTCAAGTGAGATAAAGAGCTGAACAGCACAAGCCAAATCAGCATTCCCAAAAATGAGCAAAAATTTTTGTTAAAAGATTATGAGTTAGTGGCTAAATTCTGAGTAGGATATGCGATCTGTTTTTTTTAAATTCTGAACTTCATAAAACTACAAAATTGTATAACTTGGCATGTGCTACCGAAGAGTGAAAACTCATGGCACTGGATAAGAGAAGAAGACACCAAAAAATATTCCAATACTTGATGAATTAAAAAAATATATTTTTGATTGTACATAAGATAAGCAGAGCTTTGTCCAAAAAACTGCTCCTTTCTAGCGACACCACATTTCAAACCAAGCTCCCTTATTCTAGTCATGGAACAAGAGTTATCTTCACTTATACAGTCATTTGTTTTCCCCGTAGGGCTTTCAAAATGTCTGCCTAATATGTTGTAAAGAGGAAACATAAACCCTATTATTGATGTGATCTATTATATACTGTCTCCAGTTGAATGATGGTTGATCATGTCCACACTTGTCGTTAAGCATAAGGGGAGGTTCCTCAGTTGTCATTCCAAGGCTAACTTTGTCCCATGGTTGCATTGAGTCCATATCTTTTCAAGCTTATCTTGATGTTTTCTATTCACTGTTTTTTTTGGTGTACTTTTGGCTCTATATCCGGATATTCTTTTGTTATATGCTCTTATTGGCATTTGGTTTGGGTTAATTCTCATAAGATGATTGAATCATTTTACTTGTTATCTCTCAATATGTTCAATACATGATATTATACCTACTCTTCTCCTAAGTTCTTTATTTCTTATTTTATCTAGTTTAGCAACCATTAACAGCTTTTCTCAAACACTTCAATTCACATGTATGGATTTTACTTAGCTGCGAGACTGTTAAAGACATGATCTGACAGGTTAAATTACTTACAATCCAAAGTCCATCAAAAGTCAGGTTCTGTCTATGGTTAATAATCAAGTTCTTCCAGACCTCCCTGACTGTGTCCATGTAGTCAGCAAAAACTGCTTTACCTTGTGGCCAGACCTATATAATCAAAATTGAAGAAAATAAATCACAGGATGTCTTTTCCACATTTGTTCTCAAATTCCTGCAGATCAGCAGGATGCAGACAGGAGAATGAAATATTTTATGTCATGGTTTACAACTTTGCTGTGATATATGTACCTTTTGGTCTGATACATCTGACTTCAGCACGGTCTCTGCATCACTTTGACCGTATATATGTACATATGATGACAGTCAACTCCACCCCAAAACCTCCTCAGTAACCTCTTATGACATGTATGAAAGGTAACTGTCAATATTCTTTGATTCCCATTCCGTTCCCAGCAACACATTGATGGAACTTTTTCTTTTCGTAAAATCTTGCTTAATGTATGACACACTTTTATTTCCATTATATTTTTTAATCTAAATTTAATTTTTTAGTTTGCTCTCAGACACACATGAGCTCTCTCTTGTAACAGGACAATGCTCCTCCTAGATTTCCAGTGGATATAATTCAGGAAATGGAAATAGTTAGTTAGTCGTTGGATCAACGTCACTGAACTCTGGCCGGACAAGTCCATAGGTGCTCAGATCTCTCGAGTGTATCCGTCATTACACACCTATTTCAAAGCTTTCCTAATGTACCCCACCTGCACTTTCACAATCATGCTCATCGAGTCACTGAGTATACAGGCATGTGTCACAGTCTGTGAGCACATCCATTTCAAAGCTTTGATTACTGCTAAAATGTCATTGTCATACTGCTTGTCTTTTGAGCGAACGCGCCACATTCCTCTCTGATGGTCTTTCCCCACCTTTGATCCATGAAGGGCCAGGCACCCCTGATGTGTCTCTCAACCAACCTATCTGTATATATAATCATATCACCTTTCCTGAAATTCTAACCAATCAAAGCGAGCACCTAAGACTCCACCACTGTCTGACACCATTCCCTGCATTCTCTATAGAATGTTATTATAACTTTGAAGGCTGTCGGACAATCTAAGGGTGCCTGACTCCATTCCACACCAGGTAGCACATCCTCCAATCTGCACACACTTTGTATAATGTCCTCTACGTACCCCATCCACGACTTTCCTCTCTTAAGTCGACTGCCTTTCACCTTGAGAATTTCAGGGTGTAGAGGGTGTTCTTTATCAGCGGTGATTTGTAGGTAGTCCAGCCCTGCACCATTTCTATTTTTTGCTCTGCTGTTGGGCAATTAAGTAAGTATTGCATAGCCTATGCTGACGTATCTCTCATACACCCCAAAATGATTCGCATTGCCTCATTCTGGATTCTATCCAATATTTCTGTTTCAGTCGGACTCAGTATCAGAATCTCCAGCGCGTACTCTACCACAGTCAGCACCAATCCCTGATACAACATAAATAGCAGCCTCTGTTCACACTGAGGAGCAGCCATAATTTTCATTGCTGCAAGACCTTTATAAGCCTTTACAATGATGTGGTCAACATGATCTTTGAAACTCAGACTTCGGTCCAACATAACCCCCAAGTACTTCACTGTGCTGGTTCTCTTGAGGACAATCCCTCTCAAAGTAACGAATGGCATGGATGTGTTTACAATGTGATTATTCAGGGAAAACCATGTTATCGATGCTTTTGATAGATTAACAAAAATTACAGAATTACTGTACCACTCCCCAATACAATCAAGCTCCATCTGCAAATTCCTGGCACTTTTTTCTCTATCTCTGCCCTGCCTATATACCAAAATGTCATCAGCATAGGACATAGTTCTCCCCAGTCCTGCAATCTGACAGCTGGTAGTTTGAACTGTATACACATTAAAAAAATATGGAAATAGATTTAACCCTTTGTGGTAGTCCTGGGCTTATGATATGGTGTCAAAGACCAACTACCACACTTAAGAACAACCTGTCTCTGAAAAAGTGTCAAGACAATCCATCTGACACATTCAGATCAGAAAGTTTTGACGCACAAATGGAGACATGCACGGCTGCAATAGACCTGGAAGATGCTTATAACAGAGTGCCCTTGGATTTTTTAATGCTACAACTCATAGAATGTCCTTTTATTGTCAGGAAATGGAAATGTGGTGTGTCATTATCAACACAGCCACAGATGCTCGATCTGATTTTTTAACTTGCTACCATTAGTTATTTAAAAAAAAATTGTAGTCTTTGTAAGATCTCTGTATTTGTAAGATCTCTGTATTTGTAATATCTCTGTATTTGTAAGATCTCTGTATTTGTAAGATATCAGTATTTGTTTTTCAATGAAATTCTCCACCTCTTATCCTGTATATTCACATCTTAAAAGCATTAATTCTGTCCTACAAATGTTTGTTATTGAAACATGTTTTCACACTTGTAAGTCTACTATAAATTCATTTTATTAGTATTTATATGTTGGCCAACTCTGTTTTGTTATTTCAGCAATTCCTCAATAATAATAATAACAATAACAATGAGAATAATAATATTAATAATAACAATAATGAGTGCTATTTTTTGTGGATATGCTATATCCCCACCTATTTTTGTTGTTGTTATTGTGGTTCTGAGCATCAGCCTAATGAAATGTGTTCATGTCCATGAAAACAAAAAATATTTAAATGTCAGTCATCTCATCTACTTTTTGGTCAGTTTTTGAGAGGTAAATGATCAACAACATTGACTCACGGTAGCCTGTACTAAAATATCAGGTTCTCGATTTATAGCCGACTTCGCCCACTTTTTCTATGGTAGTAAAATTGATAACAGAAACTAATCTCACAATTACAAATATTTGATCTTAGACAGAAACTGGACAATTAAACTGTGTCTTTCGTCAATTACATAGTCCTGCTGGTTCATCATAAATTATCCTTCTAAAGTGATGCTTTTTGCTTTTCCTGTGAATTTCCTTGGTCACTTTGTGTATACGTTGTGTCATAGACACCTTTCTGTCTATCCAGACGATAGTAGTATTGTTGTGCTATACAAAATACAATATACGATCCATGGATGTGACACACAAGACCAATCTGAGCCACATAGAGTCTTCCACGGTATGTACAATGAATCAAAGGCCCGGTATACCATTGTGTGTCTACTTAGACGTGCAGACCTTAAACTATCTGCTATCACTTTCTTCTTTGTCTTTATATACCATTCCTAATCTTCCCCTCCATGCAACATAATCCATGGCTTTCTGTTCCTATGATTATGTATCAAATTTATCATGCTAAACACCACTCAAGACGTGGTGTATGTCTATTTCCAATGCATACCATGAGGAGGTACTAGAGTGCACCTTTTTATGATTGTGGTAATTTACTAACCCTGGAACCACACAGCAGCAACATAAAAGCCTTTGAACCCTGTTGACATTAAGTGGTTTAAAATTAAAAATAAGATAATTTCATCCAAATAGGAAAATTAATTTTGTAGTCAAAGAGTTAAAGAACTTACATATTCAAGTATTTTGGAGTCAAAGAGTTAACTTACGTATCCAAGTATTGCCCCATCCACATCTGAGATGCCTTCTGGAACTGTAACAATTTTGTCCCATTTGATATTTCCACCAACTTTTTTCATTTCTTCATATGGGAGGTAATCTGTCTCATTGGAGATCATACAGGGATCCTGCGGAATTAGGAAAACCATTTCCTGCTTCAAATGTATTTTTATTTTTATCCCATTAGACAAATCATATTTGCAAGAAAACACTTATTTAATTAATACTATTGTATGTATATTTTTAATACCTTTTTAATAATAATAGTAATAATAAAACCTAAAACATGTCAGGGTCGTAGGCATGTCGCATTGAGACATTTGGTCACAATGATCTCCATGCATCTGTATCCTCAACTTATAGTGGGGTACCAACTTAGGGTGGGGCTAGCAGTGGGTGGCGCATACATGGAATGGAGGGCTTCTTTCATTGTGTGGCACATACATCTGTGTATCCGCTAGCAGTCCTTACTTGCAACATATGTACTACATCTCTATATAAATAACTACCGGTATATAGACAAAAATTATATGTAAAGTTCATTTCAAATATACAATATTCATACAAATGTACAACTTTCATTTAGAAAATCTGTAATATTTATTATTAAGGTTCAGGATTACAGAAACAACTACAACATTCCAAAACTTACTAGAATGTATATAATCCTCATTCCCTTTTTACGCAATTCCTCAAAATATTCATTCAATCCTGGAAATCTATCATGACTAACAGTGAAGATTTTCTGCTTATCCATGTGGTCAATATCCACAAATTGGACATCCTGTAAGACATCAAAGTGACAATGGAATCATAAGATTGGACTAGAAAATATTATCGCGGTATGGATCAATGGATAAGATTACACATTACAATCACTAAATAGGATCAAGATATTGGATTACAAAAAACAGAATCACAAAATGAGATCTCAATACAGGGTTACTGTTCATTTGTTTTGCGTTCATTCTCAATTAATTAGCATGGCTTCACAAGTGAATGTGGTGTACTACATTCTAAGTTGCATCAAAGATGTCTAGTGCATCCATTTCTAGAATGCCTTTAGTTTCAGTGAGCTGCTCTAGCCTGTGATAGCCTTTCAATCTGTTGACAGAAGAGTTGAGTGCATCTTCTTCTTCTTTGTCTGCGTTCGTTCCCTTATAACCAACACAAGAGTTTGCATGATTTCACTGGAGAGCATGAAGCTGCTGATTTCACAGCAGAGCTACATTATTTTGTGCCTTCTAGTCCAGTACATTTATTTTCAGCATGCAAGAGTGTATCAACTGTTATGCTATGATGGTTTTTCATCCACTATGCACTTGGGATTTACTGGCTAATATGTTCCTCAAGTGTCAGTTCAGGGATGAAAACCTTAGTCAGTAAACTTGGATTTGGGTCAACTATCTCATTATAGGTGTCCTGTCACGAGAGAGCTGGCCTTATACAGTTTGATGGGATATTTTGCCTCTGTGTATATGAATACTTTCTACTTTGGAATTCATAGTGTTACGGTAAAGGTAGGTCCCATGGCAGCAACCTGCCATCGTAGAGGAAGTTAACTCTTCATGTACTAAGCCATAGCAAATATTAAAATATTAGGTGGGGTGGCCAGTTCCCTTCCTTGCTGTCTTTATCTTCTCAACTCATTCGTCAGGTACTCATGTACATCTGAGTTGACTTATTCATAGTGTACATGAATAGAAAACTCTTTATCATCTGCGAGTCAGGTTCTGATTTAGGAAATGCTCGACAGTAGAATTGGGCTATGGTTCAGTGGTCTTCTTAGATGAGGTTCCATTCAATAACATTATTAACATCTCTTCCAATTTTGAGTTTTCCCCACTTATCTTTCTGTGGAAGTGGATGACTTGGTTTCCTGCTACAATTGCTCTTCAGCACATTGAGTTAATTAGAAGTTGTGTAAAAACATATTCACCACCATAAGCAAAGCCCTAGTCTTGATTTTGGTCTTTTATCCTCCCAAGTATACTGTCACTTGCACTTATACTGCACACATAGGCTGTTAAGAACTACCTGCTCACAGTTAAAGGGATTATTTCATCATCCTTATCTCACTGACATAGTCTATAAAATTTAGCACCCTAGCAGTTCAGGTCAGTCGTTATCAGACAACACTGCAATAGTTTCATGGGCTGGTGTAGACAAGTGGTTGTTAACAGACAACACTGCAATAGTTTCATGGGCTGGTGTAGACAAGTGGTTGTTAACAAACAACACTGCAATAGTTTCATGGGCTGGTGTAGACAAGTGGTTGTTATCAGACACCACTGCAATAGTTTCATGGGCTGGTGTAGACAAGTGGTTGCTAACAGACACCACTGCAATAGTTTCATGGGCTGGTGTAGACAAGTGGTTGTTAACAGATATATTGATTGTCTTGGTACAACCAATTTTAATTTTTAACGAAACTTTTTAAATCGTTGCATGAGTATTGAAATTATTTTATTGTATCACTCACTCGCAGTAATTATCAAAATTATGTGAAATCAAAATACCAAAAATTCAGTATCTCATGGTGGCAATATTTAGTGTAAATCCCAGAATTTCCGAATACCTGGTTCTAGGGGTTAACATTTTAGCATCAACTCAACCAATTAAACTACCTCTATTATGAGAAACATAATAATTATTATGAATATTTTAAAACTCAGGTAAAGATCTTTGGGACCATGGGACAAAGCATCCAAAACCGGTACTGTCCCAGTAAAACCGGATATATATCTGGTCACCATGATTACAACCCTTGATAACATAAGAAATACATTGAAGACATTACAAGAAAGCCTGCTGTTGCTGTTACTTACATGGGGAATGTCATATTTTGCTGTTGTTTCCACTGCCTCTTTGAGATTACTGATGTTGTTGTATCCATATCTACATAGCTGGAACCCTAGTGACCAATATGGAGGCATGACAGGTCGGCCGACAGTCTACAAAATGAGTTATATTTTTAAGAACATATTTTATGCATATGTGTGTGTATATATATATATATATATATTATTATTATTATATATATATATATATATATATATATATATATATATATATATATATATATATATATATATATATATATATATATATATATATATATATATATATGTTTATCAATACACAGACAAAATCCTGTAATTAATTTTAGTAATCAAGAGTTAAATTACAAGTCAAAAGGTGTATATCACCTGTACATAAACATCTGAGTGTAATGAATCTCTTGTGAGTGTATTAAATCACACCCTAGTGTATTGAATCTCATGTAGTGCATAAGATCTTACTTGAGTGCGTTAAATCTTACAGAGTGTAACTAATTCACCTGAATGTATTAAATCTCACCTAAGTGTAGCGAATCTCATCCGAACTTATTAAATATCACCTGTGTTTATAGAATCTTATATGAGTGTATTGAATCTCACCTGAGTATGTTTAGCCATCTCCAGAGTGTAATGACTCTCATGAGTACTGAATCTCACCTGTAAGTATTTAATCTTACCTGATTGTATTAAATTTTGTAATTGTATTGAATCTCATGTGAGTGTATTGTATCAGTGCATTTAACTCACCTGAGTGTATTAAATCACAACTGAGTGCATTGAATCTCATGTGAGTGTATTGGATCAGTGCAATGAATCTTACCTGAGTGTATTAAACCAAAATAATGTGTGTTCCCAGTGGTGACCTACAGCTGTGAAACATATACAATAAATAAAATACAGCCAGGGGAATACAGGCCTTCAAAATAAAGTTCCATAGAAGACTCTTGAGAATATCATGGTCAGGAAGAAAGACCTACCAAGACATGCTAAGAAAAATCACCGTCCAATAAGGCTGGCTTTTAAACACCGTATTAAGAAGAAAGTTTTTTTTTTTTGTTAATGTGAAGAGACACAATGGCATGAAAAGAGTGTTATTGTAAATGGCAGTAGAAGGTAATAGAGGCAAAGGTCGACCAAGACGTCAATGCACAAGAGATATTCAGGGATGCATGCACATGCACTAGAGGAAGTGGGACAACTTGCCAGAGACCTCACGATTTCAGGAGATTCATAAGGAAGATTATGTTCTCGAAAGAATATGTCACATGACAAGACATCTGCGTTTGTTGAATCTAGCCTAAGAGTTTAATCTTACTTGAATAGTGAATAGCCATCAAGCATACTGAGCCTCACCTGACTGCATTAAATCTCACCTGTATGTATTGAATCTCACTTGATTTAATTTTAACATTATTATTATATCTTACCTGAGTGTATTGCTGCACAACCTGCTCTGGTGTTGGACCCATGAAGACATAAAAATCCAGGATGCCACCAATTGTTCTAAATGTTAGACTGGGAAGATTGGTAAAGGAATACTCTGGAATAAACACACGATAACTACATCGATTTGTTATTCAGGCATGCCATAATACACAAAACCTATCACAACAATAGATGATAAAATCAATGATAATAAAATAAATAATGAAAAAAATGGTCGGAGTTCCGATCAAAAGATCTTCAACCAAACGAGCATATAAACATTTTAATACAGAAAAATATTCATTAGAAACATATTATTTTTTAAATATAAATAAGTACAAGTTATACATACAAATGGGGTGCAAAGGGACCGCATTGCTTTCGGCGGACCCAGGGTTAGCAGATAACCAAGATCCCAAATGTACCTCCTCGCTGTGCACCCTGGAAACAGAAATACAGCAGCTCGAGTTGATTCTGGGCCAAATCATTTGGGGATCGTGTCCGAGAATGTGGAGGTAGCAGATGGAAAGAGATTTGACTGCATAAGAGACAGACAATATCTACGACACCACCAGCAGCACCACATACAGCGGCACTGTCAACATACAGTCGAGTCTTCCTATACCGGAAACATACTCGCGAAGAGAAAGGGTGCCGCACCCGATAGGCTCAGGCAAAAAGGGACAACAATTTTAGCCCTGGCCCAACTCTACTGTCAGGTGTTCCTATACCGGAAACACACTTGCAGAGAGAAAGGGTTCAGTACCTGATGGGCTCAGGCGCTATTGGGACAAGGTCGTTCAACTCGAGAACGCCTTGCTCTAAAATGTGTGGTGTGAGACTCGAACTTGGGCGAGGGGTTCACGATGTTGGTGAACGACACCTCGGCTAAGAAGGCGAAAGAGCCAGGGTCCAACTCTTCTGTGAGTTCTTCCTCCTAAGAAACCAGGCTCACAGATGAGAAACGGTTCAGTGCCCGATGGGCACATGCACAGTACGTTCAATCACACGAGGCAAGACAGTGGAACACTTCGTGCGAGACAGACGAGAGCACAAATCGTCTGGGCGAAGAGTCACCACACACACGCGTGCCTGGCGACAGATAGGGAGGCTGTCACAGGCTAGGGTAGCCCACCCGAATTGTCAAGGCATGCCGAATTTGGATGTGCTAGGCCTACAAGGTGCATAACGGTAGCATAACGTAAACACGCTCCCGGCGGAAATCGCATGGATATCCATCCTGGTTACAATGGAGCGAATGCAAAACAAACAAACAAAACATACATACAAATAATTTAGGAACACATTTTAAAGTCTCTTTCTTAATGAATATATCTTTATGTGGCTGAATGTTTATGTTAATTCAAGTATAGGCCTATATATTTATGTAGGCATAGTGGCCTATGTTTATGTTAATGCATGTATATATCTAAATGTGAGAAAAAGAAAAATAGGTCACCCAAAAGAAACCCAATGCAGAACAATCAACAGAAAGATCAATATTAGATATAAGCAATACACAAGAACTACAGTAACTTTAAACGAGGTGCATAACATGGAAAGAAATTATTACTACTTCCCTATTTGCCACCTATAGTACAAAAGGAACTAATGAACTAACAGACGTTATTGAATATGTCACATAAGCCTAAATTTTGACATTGATATTACCTTGAGCGTTGCTATTGAGCAGGAGGATACCATGACTGTTGCCCTTGGAATCTTCCAGACATGTGTAAAATGGATGGACTCCATATAAGTTGGCCTCAGACTTCATAATATAAATGGATTTGATAAAATTGACAATTTATTAATTGTTCAAAATTATTTTCATACCGAGATTTATATAAGCCAAGACTTGTATAAGCCGAAATTTAAATAAGCCGAGATTTTAGTATACGCCGAGATTTTTGTATACGCCGAGATTGTTATAAGCCTAGACTTTGTATAAGCCGAGATTTTGTATAAGTCGATATCCAGCTAAGCTGGCAGCTAGATAAGCCAATCGCTAGATAAGTATGTAGCTAAATGAGCCGATATCTAGATAAGCTGACATCTTGAGAAGCCGATGTCTATGTCGATTTCTAAATAAGCAGATTTCTAGATAAGTATATAGCTAGATAAGCTGATAGCTAGATAAGCTGATATCTAGTCGATAGATAGATAAGCTATATGCTTAGGAACACCTGTTAGATAAGTGGAGATCAATATAAACCGATAGCTAGATAAGTCGATAGCTAGATTAGACGATAGCTAGATAAGCCTATATCTAGATAAGTTTATAGTTAGATAAGCCGATAGCTGGATAAGATGATAGTACGAAAAACCGACGCATCTAGTAGCCATCTAGATGTCAGGGATAAATGTATATAGAATTATGTATTCTGTTGTTCAATTAGTTTAAACATGTTAACAGTACAATATGGACTTTGCAGTTTTGATGTGTTTGATGTTTATTAAGTAGAAGAGACCAAAAATTATACCATACTCCATCCAATACTAAATCCTTGCCTCTATAACGTTAAGATAGCACGCGGAGTTAGCCTGTTAACTCTTGGTTGGGTATTAGTACATCTGGTGCGAACTCCCGATAAAGTCGGCGAGCTTGTATTCGCAGTGTTAAACAGCGTGCGTCTACAGTCTCCGCCGGCTGAGCATGGCGAACAAGGCAAATGTGCCTCGTTGCTTCCCAGGGAGAGAGAGAGAGAGAGAGAGAGAGAGAGAGAGAGAGGTGGCGTGTTAACTGTGTCCGTATATTGAAGAGAAATGGTTGTTATCCCCGCGTGAATTTATTTTGTGGCTCGACTTTGTCTCGATAAAAGCCTGAGGTAACGACATAGATTTCCTGAGTATCTCTCGCAACGGGTACAGGCCGGCTGCTAGATAATTGTTGTGGTATTTTTGTCTGTACTGATGTAGCTGTTTGCTCGTCCAGTAGGTGGCTAGCTCGATGTCTGTAGCAGTC
Source organism: Meghimatium bilineatum (assembly GCA_034231615.1). NCBI lineage: Eukaryota > Metazoa > Mollusca > Gastropoda > Stylommatophora > Philomycidae > Meghimatium > Meghimatium bilineatum. The sequence goes on along the minus strand of CM067315.1, from coordinate 33,433,280 downwards.
TTTCCCATCGATATCACCGAGGCCTCGCTCTGCACAGAGTGCTGTCTCCCAGTCCCCTAGCTACGGTGCAGCCATGTCGGTATTCGTTGATAATTATCGGGTTGATCCTGCTAGTAGTCATATGCTTGTCTCAAAGATTAAGCCATGCATGTCTAAGTTCACACTGTCTCACGGTGAAACTGCGAATGGCTCATTAAATCAGTCAATGTTCCTTAGATGACACAAGCGAGATTTGTATAAGGTTGAATAAGCCGAGATTTTGTGTCAGTCGAGATTTTGCATAAGCCGAAATTTTGTATAAGTCGACTTTATGTAAAAGAAAAGTTTTGTATAAGCCAAATTTGTATACGCCGACATTTTGTATAATCCGCGATTTTTTTATAAGCAGGGACTATGTATAAGTCGAGATTTTGTATAAGACGCAAATTTGTATTAGCCGAAAATTACATAAGCCGAAAATTTGTATAAGTCTGATTTGGTATAAGTCCGATTTTGTATAAGCCGGTATTTTGAATAAGCCGACATTTTGTATAGGCCTATATTTTATATAAGCCAAAATTTTGTACATGAGCCGAAATTTATATTTGGCGAAATATATATAAGTCGATATTTATATAATGTAACAATAATATAAGCCGAGATTAATGTGAGCCAAGATATATAAAAGGCGATATATATATATATATATATATATATATATATATATATATATATATATATATATATATATATATATATATATATATATATATATATATTTATTTATTTATTATATATATATATATATATATATATATATATATATATATATATATATATATATATATATATATATATATATATATATATATATATATATATATATATATATATATATATTTATATATATATATATATATATATATATAAGCCTAGATTTATATAGGCCGAGAAATATATAGGCCGAGATTTATATAGGCCTAGATTTAAATAAGCCGAGATTTATATACGCTGAGATTAATATAAGTTGATATTATATAAACCAAGATTTATATGAGCCGAGATTTTTATAAGCCAATATTTATATAAGCATGGATTTATATAAGCCGAGATTTACATACGCGATTTTTGTATAAGCCAATTCTATATACGCCGTTTTCTATATAAAACGATGTTTACATATGCTTATTTCTATATAGGCCAAATGCTATATAAGCTAATTTCTATATAATTGATAGCTGTTTAAACCGATATATATGAGTCGATCGTTATGTAAGCTGATAGCTATATAAGCCGATTTTCATATATGCTGATAGCTATATAAGCTGATTTTATAAGTCGATGTGTATATAAGATTATTTCTATATAAGTTGTTAGCTATATAAGTCAATAGCTATATACGCTATTAGCATATATGCCAATATCTATATCAGCCAATTTTGATATAAGCCGAATTCTATATAAACTATTTTCTATATAAGCCTATAGCTATACAAATCGATTTTTATATAAGCCGATAGATATATTTGCATATTTCTATATAAGTCCATGTGTATATAAGCCATTAGCTATATATGTTGACAGTTATATAAGTCGATATCAAGATATGCCGATAGCTAAAAACTGACAACTATATAAGTCGATAGCTAGATAAGCGATATATGATTCCGCAACTAGATAATCCGATATATAGATACATCAACAGCTAGATAAGCCGTCAGCTAGAAAATTCGATATCAAGATATGCCGATAGCTATCGACATATCTAGCTATCGGTTTTTCTAGCTGTCGACTTTTCCATTATCTATCTTAATATGTCCAAAGAATCTCAGTTTTCTTACTGTAATGTTATTGAGCAGCAAGACACCTTCTACACTTATCCTACTTCTCACTTCTTGATTTGATTTATATTCCGACAATGGTATTGTCAAAATTTGTCTATAGCATCTCATTGTGGAGTCAGCTATTTTTGTTTGTTTTCGACTTGTTCGGTAATCATGATTCGCAACCGTAGATTGCAACTGGGAATATACTTTATCTAATTAGTGGTAATTTGTTGTGCAGAAAAAAATTATAAAAAGGGTTAAATAACAGTTTCACATAAAACAAATATAAGATTTAAAAATTGACATTTCGATCAAAATGCCTTTATCAAGATAGGGACAAACAAACTGATCTTGATAAAGGACATTCAGGTTGAAATGTTGTTTTATTCCACCTAGTATTTGCTATACGTAAAACTATTATTTGACTATTATTTTATTACCGGTAAATACTTTCTTTTAGATACCTTCCCTCTCTCTCTTACCATTTATATCTATAGGGCTATTCCTGTAATTTCAAGTCATTTTGCCATCGACCAGCAGACTGTGGTTTAAATCCATGCGTTATTCATAGTTTTTAAATAAAGATTATTCTTGGTTCACTCATCAGGAAGTAGGGGTACCAAGGCCTCATGCTCTGAGAAGGTTAAGGAATGGTACCATCTTTACAGCAAATGTGGTAGGCGACTGTACTCAGGTTTCTTCTGGTCAACCATTGGCTAAGCAGCTGTGCACTTATGGGCATTAATGTTCGATGACGCTGGTTCGTAACTGAGATTACCTTTACATCTGCAGTCCCGATACTTACTGATTCTAACTGTTACTTGATGTAGCTTATAACAATGTACTCACGTCCCATGATGGAGGGCTGATCTCTAGCAAATGATGACCAGGTTTTGTTCATTTCATGTCTGAAGCTATTGTGCACATGTTCTCCAAGTCCATACACATTTTTGGAGGGAAGCCTGGTGCTGATCTGTAGAAACTGGTCTGACAACACTAAACTACCAGGACCAAGGTTTATATCCCATCTGAAAAATAATACAGACTGATCAAATAAAAAAACACAACATCAAGTTCATGATTTTACTGTTGATCTATCTATCTTCCTTCAGTGAGGAATATGGGGCATAGGGCAGGAGCCAGAGCTTGTTCGAGTGATATGATGCTACTGTGTGTAATTCGTGCATATTGTTGAGATCCATGGTCATACTATCTTTGATGGCTGTTCTGCAAAGAGTCTCTCTATGTCTTCCTCTTTTCTTTTTTACTGTTCATGTCTGGTGTTTATTCTAGCAGAATATGGACTGACGCATGTGTGCAACATTTTTGGAATTACAAAATAATTCTGTCCAGACTCTAAATTATACAAATGCTGAATGAATTTTAAGGAAATGAAAAAATGAAATTGCATTTTATTCCAATTAGAAGCTTGAACCGCTGAATGAGGATATGCCGAGCTAATGGTGCAAATATAATGGCAACACAATGCACTTACATTCTCTGGACTACATTGGGCTGGAAATCTATAAACACACAGGACCATTGTCCTGCTACAAGAAGAGATCCATAGGGAATTTGATTATGAACACTGTAGAAAAAAGAAGTTTAACATTGCTCTAAATAAGCATTGTAATGCATGGGCTTCAGCAATACTTTGATTTGCATTGATATAATTATATGATTTGGTTTTCTTTCCTGTACTCAAGAGGGTTCTAAAGGCATCGAGGATTGACTTCACTTTACTCAGGTTTTCCCATATGTATGCCATCCCATCAACAAAGCTGCAAGCACCACTCATAGGACGCTAACTCCATAGCTTCAACTAAAAATTGTGTCTGTGTATTACAGGGGCCAGAGAAAGAAGCAAAAATAGCAAGATATATGTCATGCATGTCATAGAAGGTGACTATGGAGGCTTTAAGATTAATTTGGCAGTCCCATACCTTTGAGTATCAAGTGACCCAGAAGCCATGCTGAAGTCGGATGTGGTGGACCAAAAAACACAGATATTACAGCAAAGTAAACTATGACACAACACATTCCGTTCTTCTGACTACATCCTGTTAACCTGCAAGAGTTTGAGTATGAATGCAGAAGAAGACCTGATATTCTGCAAAGATCTCTAACATGAACATATAAACAAGACATCATGACTCAGAATCAAACTCAAGACCTCTAGAACAAAAACAATAGCTTAACCACTATGCCACTGATATGAACTCTTCCTGTACTTACAAAACATCAAGTAGCTTCAATCTTGTGCCTCTTGATTGATTCAATGTTCTCTACAGATATACTTTCCTTGTCTAGATCTATGATAGAGTGGTACAGAACACATCTTGGATAGCCAAGGTAGGCTACCACCAGCTGCTGTGCGCCGGTTGTCTGGCACCAGCTGCTGTGCACCTGACCTGGACGATTCAGAAAGCAATGGCAACCTGAAGAACTGAACATATTTATATTGCCTAGAAAAATCAATGTAGCCACAAAAAACGCTGGGTTGAACACTACGTCCTCAATAGGACCATATTGCTCTATAACCCCTGGCCTTTATTGTCCTATAACCCCTGTGTCTTATAACCAACCCTGACATACACTGTATACATAACAAACTCACATAACTGCTCCTGTTGATCTTCTGATAATCTCAAATGCGAAGCTTTGATTGTTGGTTAACTTAATCTCATACTTAGGATCACGGCCTGGACTTGTTGATAGATTCATAGCCTTAGGTACCCGGAATCTATGCCCATCTTTCGTGTCAAACTAGAACATCAGAATACACAAAAGTAAGATACCATTTGACACCAGAATTGATTGGAATGCTGTACTCAATGCAACATGGTTCTACTGAATATGATGTGGTTCTACTTAAAGTGACATTGTTGTACCAAGGGTGAAATTGTTCTACTGAAGGTGACATGGTGTTACTGAAGGTGACATGGATCTACGGAAGTTGACATGGTTATACCAGAGGTGACATGGTGTACTGAAATTGACATGGTTCTACTGAAGGTGGCATGGTTCTACCATATGTGGCATGGTTCTAGTATGGTATATGTGGCATAGTTTTACAATAGGTGGCATGGTTCTATTATAGGTGGCATTGTTTTACAATAGGTGGCATAGTTCTATAATATGTGGAATGATTCTGTAATAGGTGGCATGGTTCTGTAATAGGTGGCATGGTTCTATAATTGGTGGCATGGTTCTGTAATATGTGGCATTGATTTATTATAATATAAGTGTCATGTTTCTACTATAGGTGACATGGTTCTACTATAGTATAGGTGGCACGGTTCTACAATGGGTAGCATGATTTTACTATAGTATAGATGGCATGGTTTTACTATATCATAGGTGGTATGGTTCTAAAATAGGTAGTAAGGTGTCTACAATAGATGGCATGGTTCTACAATAGGTGCTATTGTTCTACAATAGGTGGAATGGCTCTTTGATAGGTAGCACAATAGATGGCACGGTTCTACAATATGTAGTATAATTCTACCGAAGATGATAGCTTTACTAAGGGAGACATAGATCTAATGTCTAATGAAGTTGTATATTACGACTATATTAAATTTAAAGTAGTTAAAGTAAATTATTTAAAGGTGCCAGTTCATATGATTGTTACATTTTTTCTGAAGGGGGCATGCTTCTACTCGGTGTGACATGGTCTTATTGTACGTGTTGTGATTATACTAAATGTGATATGATTATATTGTAACATTGTTTTTAAATACCATAAAATGCGCATGATTGTTTCCTCTGTTCTCAAATGTAAACGTCCACTGCACGATGTCTCCACCGAAGGGTGAACATCCTTTCTGCTGCAATGTAGCTTCAAATCCTAAAGATGTGTAGACGACACTTGTCATCGACAGCGTGTATTGATCTTTAGTGTACTGACACATAGGTTGACCATGGTTAGTAACGTTGAAGGCGCATCCACGTTCCGTACACTTACTTTTGTCCACAAGCAGTCTATTTCCTGATGTAACAACATAATTTGTATACATATAAACATGTATTGTCACTTTATGTTTTCTGTTTAGAAGAGCGGTAACGTCTATCTATCTATCTATCTATCTATCTATCTATCTATCTATCTATCTATCTATCTATCTATCTATCTATCCATCCATCCATCCATCCATCAATCCTATCTATCTATCTATCTATCCATCCATCCATCCATCCATCCATCTATCTATGTATCTATTCAGAGGGGACACAACTATCTATATAATACATATATCTAATATATGCATATCTATCTCAAGATCAGGCAAATAAAATACTTTGGACACATTAAAAGACATGACACCTTATTGAAGACCTTACTTGAGGGTAAAGTCAAAGTGAAGCGAGCAAGAGGTAGGCAGAGATACAAGTGGGAGAGTAACATTACACGATGGACAGGTTACAGTCTAGCAGAGTGTACCACCAAGACAAGAGACAGGAGATGTTGGAGATACGTTGCAGCCAACCTTCAATGCGGAGACGGCACTTGATGATGATGATGATCTCTTTATATCATATATTGTCTTATCTCTGCTATTTCCGTTAGGCGTCGCATGATTGAATGACAGTCGGTTTTACGGCTATGGTACGTTTGGTCGCTTGATATGCAATGACTTCTTAGAACGTTGGTAACTCCACATAATGTTTCTGCAGCGCAATGTATCTGTTATATATATCTATTATGTATCGCAACATTTTAAAGACATTATTTGCTATGGCTATGTCAGACTACTCAACTCACAACCTTGCTATAAAAAAAATTAAATTGATTTGTGCTTATCCAGTCTGCCATAAATTAGTTGATTGTTTTTATTTCAGATAATCTAGTTAAAGAAATAGAATACTTTGTTTTAAATTGATGCGTAACACATATTTTTATTTTAATAAAAAATAACGCGAATTGATTTATCAGTCATTATTATTTGCTGCTTCTCTTAAAACCTCAAGGTACAAATGACAGCATTCGGCAGAGAACACAACTCAAGAAAGTGCTTACTTTAGGCCTATCAATACATTCCTCTCTCTCTCTATCTCTCTCTCTCTCTTCCTCTCTCTCAGCCTATTTACTTAAAATGCACAAGGTTTTTTTCCTTTTACTTTTAAAAGTAGGCCTACTATCTAATCAAAAGAAAGGACAGTTGACATTAGTATTATTCTTCGTCAATTTTTCCTTGTCCGCCTCTCCGCTAGCCCCGTAGTCTGTCATATTAAAAGTCACGTGCAGATTTGCTAAGGAGAGAGAGGGATTTTGAACATCTCAACCTCCTATCACTTATCTACGCGCCTGAATTATATATTAAAAATCATTTTATGTTTAGAATTAACTAACCTTCAGCCTCGGGGTAACAATCAAGTCCATATGAATCAGCGAGTGTCCTGGCTATATTATCACTCTTGCGTGACAGAGGGACAACTATAGCAACCGTGATTCCTACTATGGATAGGACAGCAATCACTATCGCCAGTACTATCTTACTTCTTCTGCCAGCCATGGAGTGTGACCTTAGATTGAAAGTTCATAACTTTAACAAGATATAATATATTTATAAGTTCAAATCAATTTACATCACTCCATTTACATCAATTCCATTTAAATCAACTCCAATTGCATCAACTATATTTATATCAATTCTATTTACATCAGCTTCAATTACATCAACTACTTTTATATCAATTCAAATTACATCAACCCCATTTAATATATAAATAATCCGGGCTCGTAATAACACATATTTATGCATGTGATCTTATATTTTACATGTCCCCAGGTTTTGATCATTTAAAAGTTCTGCAGTTATTGCAGTTTCTTAAACAGACACAATTCCTTGTTAATTGTAAGGCCTACTAGTTAGAAATATTTTATTCATGAAGAATGTAATTTGCTCCAATTTAATTATTGGATACCTGGATTAAATGTATGACACATAGCCCTATGTGTGTCCACGATTCTCGGGTAAATAGGTTCCAACAAAGTATTTTAACGCACATTATATTAGGCTTATATCCGCATTTTTTTCAACTAGAGCAACAGGACTATCTATGTATGTGAATAACTACTATTATTGGGTGTGGCCGGAATATGTAGGGACTGGACGTTTCGCTTACAGTATAAAGACTTGTGTGAAGTGTTTCACACAGCCTCTCACAATCTAGGTGCAGCTGATTGCCGCGGAGCTACTGTCCAGCAGATAGTAAGCTTCTTGCAAAAAGACATCATGTACAAACTTGCCCATAGCAATACCTTCACGATGTAAATCTGCTTTAAACAGAGCATGCTATGGGAACGACCGTGTGCTTGACGATATAACCAGGTCTCTCTTTCTTTCTCTTTTCTTGTCTACCAGACTTTCATGTCTAATCTAGACCACCACACAGAGAATCCTGAGTGGTGAGGAGGAACATCTCTACCTTTAGTGGACCCGGGCCCTGCCTAATGTCTCAGCTGCAGCGAGAGTGCCTTGCAAACTGACTTTACTGACTAAACTGATATGTATCTCATTTCCATATTTTCGTTGGATACGTTTGTTTGTTTTGATAATTTTTACATTCGTCGTCTTTTGATGTTTTGTGTGTGTCTTGATAAAGACCTTTTGGTTGAAACGTTGAATATGATCTGTGTATTGTAATTTGTATGATTTCTTGTGTGCGCATCATTCCTACTAGTTTTAGTTACAGTCTGTCGTGTCTCATTGAAGCGATATATAAACCTGTGTTTTACGTAAGTCTAACAAACCTGAGGATTTGTGCCCCCTAAAAAAACATAAATAGTTACTCATTAACAGCAATAAAGGCATACACTGATGAATCGAATTTGCACCTGTTTTGCAGGAGAAGACATTTGTATACGATACCTTGATGGATCTGCCTACGAGTTATGTGACTCTTGTGGTGAAAATTGTTCAAATTATGAAGCAGATGCTTAGGTCATCAAGACAGTCATTGAGTTAATACACCAACCGGTTGATTCCATAGAACAAAAATCATCATAGTCATTTTTATAGACTCTATGTCAGTTTTGGAAGCACTTAAACATACCCCAAATGAAAATCTAGACATTCTCCGCATAACAAGAGAATGCACAGTTTTATCCCCACATATCCAATACGTGTGACCATGCAATTGATCCATGGAAATAGCGATATAACAATAAACAAAGTAGTGACGGACTTGCAAAAAAGAGGCACCTCAAAATAACACAAGCAAAGACTTTGTAGTATGCGACAGTCAAACATATTCTCAAAAACAACACTGGAGAAATCTGGCTGAACAGATGGGTAAATGTGCTGTCTGGTCAAACTGCATTTAGTGAAATGACACGGCCAAAAGACAATGACAACATAAACAAACTGCAGGAAAAACCAATCCCTTATCTTTCAGTTTCGAACAGGACACGCAAAAATCAATAGCCATTTCTTCTTCTTCTTCAGCGTTCATTCTCAAACTCCTGTTGGATCTCCCTTGTAGTATTACCATTGTCCTACTAGATTTTCAGCAGGATGTAGTCCAGAGAATGGAAATGCGTTGTGTAGCAGTTTTATTTGCGCTTATGGCCCGACACATCCGTCTTCGGTGGAATAGCCATTTAAACCGTATCAACCCCCACCCCCCCTCCCAGCAACTGCACATTTGTAGACACGACACTACTCTAATCCCAACGAAACAGTGGACACTTCCTTATTGACTGCCCTTACCTTTCAACTGCCAGGCAAAAAAAAACTGTTACAGACATCCTTAGTCACTAACTTACTGTATGAATCACTAAGTCAACTTCAGAAGACCTGCACTTTTTTTAAAAGAATTGCCGTGTGCAGACAAGAATAGAATTACTCGTCATCATGTGGATATCTACAACAGCAACAGCTGTTATTATTTGACATTGACTTTGTAAAGGTAGAGGTAGTGAGGCGTACGTATTGTTAGTCACGTTAAAAGTTACACTTGCACGTATTTTAACCGATCACACACCAAATGAACAATGGGACTACCCAGTCCCAGTAAACTGCAAAGGGAATACCCAGAAATTACGTCAACAATTAAGAGGGATCGCGTGTCGGAAAACATGTGGCAGTTGTCGAAAAGAGGAAGGAGGAGAGAGGTTGACAAAAGCTGACGTCAACAATAGTGTTTTTATTGTTATGCGAAATGCGTTATTTTAACGCTATGCGAAATGCGTTATGTTTACGAAAAAGTGAAGGCTAACGGAACCAGAAGTTCTGATGGCTAATGTTAATATTGAGCTAAATATAGGTGGCGCTCGTGTTTATTTCACTATACTTAATCTATTAAAGTATATAGCACGAAGAAAGTAAGTAAGAAAGTATCGATCGATCGGGGACGGACGGACGGTCGGGGACGGAGAAAAATCCGGACAAAAGCCATTTTTCTGCAAAGCCGTCCGGACGCCCGGACAGGTGTATAAAAAGAGGACGTGTCCGGGGAAACCAGGACATACCACACATCCTGCATATAAATCATTTAATAGCTTTGATAACACAGGCAAGTTCTCAATTGAAAGCTACCGAACACCAGCAGGTTGGCGATCAAATGCAGAGCTTGACCAAATACCAGAGCTTAGAGATTTAATATGTAATCAAAACCAATATAAAGCAATAATGCCCCCTTGGGAATTAATATCACCAGAAACTGACATTTCCTTATCTTATATAGGGAAAAAACACCAAAATAGAGATTCGGCTAAAAATAGAGCAATAAACCACATAAATGATAGAACAATAAATAGTCTAAAAGTATTCACAGATGGGTCCAAAGGAGAGGAAGGCCCAACTGATGCAGGAATAGTAATACCTGACAGGAACATCAATAAGAGCTTTATAATCAGAACATACATCAATATTCACGGCTGAACTAGTTGCAATTCTAAAAGCACTAGAAATAATAAATGATAACCCACCTAAAAATTTAACAATCCTGACTGACTCATTATCATCAGTCCAGGCTATTCAAAATAAACATGACAGCCACAGGCCAGATATAGTAGAAGATATACCACGCATAACAACAAACCTAGTTCACGTTGGTACGAGGGTTAATGTAATGTGGATTCCAGCCCATGTCGGAATACCAGGAAATGAAGCAGCGGACAAGGAAGCCAAGAAAGGACGAACACAAGGAACAGAAATCCAGGTAGGACTTGGCAGATCGGAAACCAGAAGCATAATAAAGGACATAATACTTAAGGAATGGACAGAAAAATGGGACAACAGTGCAAAAGGAAGACATGCACATGCAATGCTAAAAGGACCCACTAGGACCACTCAAATAAAGGAAAAGCTGAAAATCCCTGCCAATAGGAAACTACCACGACTTAGACTGGGAAAATCATTACATTATATACTTGAACCAATATGTGAAGACTGTGAAGAGGAAAATACAATAGATCATTTCCTACTCCATTGTCATAAATACAACCATCATAGGCAAGACCTAAAAGATTTCTACCTAAACAATAAAATACCATATAAATTAGAAAAGGTTCTGGGCCATGATGTACCACCAGATAGGCTAAAACTAATTAAACAATTTATAACCAGGACTAAAGCCCTAATTAAAAAATCTAAGCAAGTCAAAAACAAAATAAGTCATTGTTTGTCATCAGTCTTTCTACATGTCTCTCTCCACAGCTTTCAACAAATAACAACCGAGGAACGCTCACCACAGGATACGACTGGCAATATGGACAATTTTTGGCATAATCGCACGCATGGTTTTTCAAACTCCCCCAGGCATTAGTGTCACTCTTAAATTAAAAAAGCAATACCACCGGAAATAAACAGTTTAATACAACTAGCAACATAACATTCTTTTGCAATAATAGCGCGCACGGTTCTCAATTCGCCCAGACCATAGGTCACACTTAGATAAAAGGCATCTTGGCCACAAATAAACATCAACTCCACCTAGCAATATAGATAATACATAGCAATAGCACGCACAGCTTTCCAAACACCCAGGCCATTAGGTCACATTTAGATAAAAGCTAATACGGCCTGATATAACCAAAATAGACTTCTGTCTTAGGTTGAAAGGGTCGTGCCTCAGCTAAGAGGCTTAATCCCCCATTTAACAAACAACAAACAAACAAACAAGGAAACCAGGACGTATGGTAACCCTAGTCAAATGGTAACGACATGCCGTTGGGGATGAAGATAACGTTTTATATACTAAGCAGCAGCAACTATTAGGCAGGGTGGCAAGTTTTTTTCATAGTCATTTTTATAGACTCTATGTCAGTTTTGGAAGCACTTAAACATACCCCAAATGAAAATCTAGACATTCTCCGCATAACAAGAGAATGCACAGTTTTATCCCCACATATCCAATAAGTGTGACCATGCAATTGATCCATGGAAATAGCGATATAACAATAAACAAAGTAGTGACGGACTTGCAAAAAAGAGGCACCTCAAAATAACACAAGCAAAGACTTTGTAGTATGCGACAGTCAAACATATTCTCAAAAACAACACTGGAGAAATCTGGCTGAACAGATGGGTAAATGTGCTGTCTGGTCAAACTGCATTTAGTGAAATGACACGGCCAAAAGACAATGACAACATAAACAAACTGCAGGAAAAACCAATCCCTTATCTTTCAGTTTCGAACAGGACACGCAAAAATCAATAGCCATTTCTTCTTCTTCTTCAGCGTTCATTCTCAAACTCCTGTTGGATCTCCCTTGTAGTATTACCATTGTCCTACTAGATTTTCAGCAGGATGTAGTCCAGAGAATGGAAATGCGTTGTGTAGCAGTTTTATTTGCGCTTATGGCCCGACACATCCGTCTTCGGTGGAATAGCCATTTAAACCGTATCAACCCCCACCCCCCCTCCCAGCAACTGCACATTTGTAGACACGACACTACTCTAATCCCAACGAAACAGTGGACACTTCCTTATTGACTGCCCTTACCTTTCAACTGCCAGGCAAAAAAAAACTGTTACAGACATCCTTAGTCACTAACTTACTGTATGAATCACTAAGTCAACTTCAGAAGACCTGCACTTTTTTTAAAAGAATTGCCGTGTGCAGACAAGAATAGAATTACTCGTCATCATGTGGATATCTACAACAGCAACAGCTGTTATTATTTGACATTGACTTTGTAAAGGTAGAGGTAGTGAGGCGTACGTATTGTTAGTCACGTTAAAAGTTACACTTGCACGTATTTTAACCGATCACACACCAAATGAACAATGGGACTACCCAGTCCCAGTAAACTGCAAAGGGAATACCCAGAAATTACGTCAACAATTAAGAGGGATCGCGTGTCGGAAAACATGTGGCAGTTGTCGAAAAGAGGAAGGAGGAGAGAGGTTGACAAAAGCTGACGTCAACAATAGTGTTTTTATTGTTATGCGAAATGCGTTATTTTAACGCTATGCGAAATGCGTTATGTTTACGAAAAAGTGAAGGCTAACGGAACCAGAAGTTCTGATGGCTAATGTTAATATTGAGCTAAATATAGGTGGCGCTCGTGTTTATTTCACTATACTTAATCTATTAAAGTATATAGCACGAAGAAAGTAAGTAAGAAAGTATCGATCGATCGGGGACGGACGGACGGTCGGGGACGGAGAAAAATCCGGACAAAAGCCATTTTTCTGCAAAGCCGTCCGGACGCCCGGACAGGTGTATAAAAAGAGGACGTGTCCGGGGAAACCAGGACATACCACACATCCTGCATATAAATCATTTAATAGCTTTGATAACACAGGCAAGTTCTCAATTGAAAGCTACCGAACACCAGCAGGTTGGCGATCAAATGCAGAGCTTGACCAAATACCAGAGCTTAGAGATTTAATATGTAATCAAAACCAATATAAAGCAATAATGCCCCCTTGGGAATTAATATCACCAGAAACTGACATTTCCTTATCTTATATAGGGAAAAAACACCAAAATAGAGATTCGGCTAAAAATAGAGCAATAAACCACATAAATGATAGAACAATAAATAGTCTAAAAGTATTCACAGATGGGTCCAAAGGAGAGGAAGGCCCAACTGATGCAGGAATAGTAATACCTGACAGGAACATCAATAAGAGCTTTATAATCAGAACATACATCAATATTCACGGCTGAACTAGTTGCAATTCTAAAAGCACTAGAAATAATAAATGATAACCCACCTAAAAATTTAACAATCCTGACTGACTCATTATCATCAGTCCAGGCTATTCAAAATAAACATGACAGCCACAGGCCAGATATAGTAGAAGATATACCACGCATAACAACAAACCTAGTTCACGTTGGTACGAGGGTTAATGTAATGTGGATTCCAGCCCATGTCGGAATACCAGGAAATGAAGCAGCGGACAAGGAAGCCAAGAAAGGACGAACACAAGGAACAGAAATCCAGGTAGGACTTGGCAGATCGGAAACCAGAAGCATAATAAAGGACATAATACTTAAGGAATGGACAGAAAAATGGGACAACAGTGCAAAAGGAAGACATGCACATGCAATGCTAAAAGGACCCACTAGGACCACTCAAATAAAGGAAAAGCTGAAAATCCCTGCCAATAGGAAACTACCACGACTTAGACTGGGAAAATCATTACATTATATACTTGAACCAATATGTGAAGACTGTGAAGAGGAAAATACAATAGATCATTTCCTACTCCATTGTCATAAATACAACCATCATAGGCAAGACCTAAAAGATTTCTACCTAAACAATAAAATACCATATAAATTAGAAAAGGTTCTGGGCCATGATGTACCACCAGATAGGCTAAAACTAATTAAACAATTTATAACCAGGACTAAAGCCCTAATTAAAAAATCTAAGCAAGTCAAAAACAAAATAAGTCATTGTTTGTCATCAGTCTTTCTACATGTCTCTCTCCACAGCTTTCAACAAATAACAACCGAGGAACGCTCACCACAGGATACGACTGGCAATATGGACAATTTTTGGCATAATCGCACGCATGGTTTTTCAAACTCCCCCAGGCATTAGTGTCACTCTTAAATTAAAAAAGCAATACCACCGGAAATAAACAGTTTAATACAACTAGCAACATAACATTCTTTTGCAATAATAGCGCGCACGGTTCTCAATTCGCCCAGACCATAGGTCACACTTAGATAAAAGGCATCTTGGCCACAAATAAACATCAACTCCACCTAGCAATATAGATAATACATAGCAATAGCACGCACAGCTTTCCAAACACCCAGGCCATTAGGTCACATTTAGATAAAAGCTAATACGGCCTGATATAACCAAAATAGACTTCTGTCTTAGGTTGAAAGGGTCGTGCCTCAGCTAAGAGGCTTAATCCCCCATTTAACAAACAACAAACAAACAAACAAGGAAACCAGGACGTATGGTAACCCTAGTCAAATGGTAACGACATGCCGTTGGGGATGAAGATAACGTTTTATATACTAAGCAGCAGCAACTATTAGGCAGGGTGGCAAGTTTTTTTCATAGTCATTTTTATAGACTCTATGTCAGTTTTGGAAGCACTTAAACATACCCCAAATGAAAATCTAGACATTCTCCGCATAACAAGAGAATGCACAGTTTTATCCCCACATATCCAATAAGTGTGACCATGCAATTGATCCATGGAAATAGCGATATAACAATAAACAAAGTAGTGACGGACTTGCAAAAAAGAGGCACCTCAAAATAACACAAGCAAAGACTTTGTAGTATGCGACAGTCAAACATATTCTCAAAAACAACACTGGAGAAATCTGGCTGAACAGATGGGTAAATGTGCTGTCTGGTCAAACTGCATTTAGTGAAATGACACGGCCAAAAGACAATGACAACATAAACAAACTGCAGGAAAAACCAATCCCTTATCTTTCAGTTTCGAACAGGACACGCAAAAATCAATAGCCATTTCTTCTTCTTCTTCAGCGTTCATTCTCAAACTCCTGTTGGATCTCCCTTGTAGTATTACCATTGTCCTACTAGATTTTCAGCAGGATGTAGTCCAGAGAATGGAAATGCGTTGTGTAGCAGTTTTATTTGCGCTTATGGCCCGACACATCCGTCTTCGGTGGAATAGCCATTTAAACCGTATCAACCCCCACCCCCCCTCCCAGCAACTGCACATTTGTAGACACGACACTACTCTAATCCCAACGAAACAGTGGACACTTCCTTATTGACTGCCCTTACCTTTCAACTGCCAGGCAAAAAAAAACTGTTACAGACATCCTTAGTCACTAACTTACTGTATGAATCACTAAGTCAACTTCAGAAGACCTGCACTTTTTTTAAAAGAATTGCCGTGTGCAGACAAGAATAGAATTACTCGTCATCATGTGGATATCTACAACAGCAACAGCTGTTATTATTTGACATTGACTTTGTAAAGGTAGAGGTAGTGAGGCGTACGTATTGTTAGTCACGTTAAAAGTTACACTTGCACGTATTTTAACCGATCACACACCAAATGAACAATGGGACTACCCAGTCCCAGTAAACTGCAAAGGGACTACCCAGAAATTACGTCAACAATTAAGAGGGATCGCGTGTCGGAAAACATGTGGCAGTTGTCGAAAAGAGGAAGGAGGAGAGAGGTTGACAAAAGCTGACGTCAACAATAGTGTTTTTATTGTTATGCGAAATGCGTTATTTTAACGCTATGCGAAATGCGTTATGTTTACGAAAAATTGAAGGCTAACGGAACCAGAAGTTCTGATGGCTAATGTTAATATTGAGCTAAATATAGGTGGCGCTCGTGTTTATTTCACTATACTTAATCTATTAAAGTATATAGCACGAAGAAAGTAAGTAAGAAAGTATCGATCGATCGGGGACGGACGGACGGTCGGGGACGGAGAAAAATCCGGACAAAAGCCATTTTTCTGCAAAGCCGTCCGGACGCCCGGACAGGTGTATAAAAAGAGGACGTGTCCGGGGAAACCAGGACATACCACACATCCTGCATATAAATCATTTAATAGCTTTGATAACACAGGCAAGTTCTCAATTGAAAGCTACCGAACACCAGCAGGTTGGCGATCAAATGCAGAGCTTGACCAAATACCAGAGCTTAGAGATTTAATATGTAATCAAAACCAATATAAAGCAATAATGCCCCCTTGGGAATTAATATCACCAGAAACTGACATTTCCTTATCTTATATAGGGAAAAAACACCAAAATAGAGATTCAGCTAAAAATAGAGCAATAAACCACATAAATGATAGAACAATAAATAGTCTAAAAGTATTCACAGATGGGTCCAAAGGAGAGGAAGGCCCAACTGATGCAGGAATAGTAATACCTGACAGGAACATCAATAAGAGCTTTATAATCAGAACATACATCAATATTCACGGCTGAACTAGTTGCAATTCTAAAAGCACTAGAAATAATAAATGATAACCCACCTAAAAATTTAACAATCCTGACTGACTCATTATCATCAGTCCAGGCTATTCAAAATAAACATGACAGCCACAGGCCAGATATAGTAGAAGATATACCACGCATAACAACAAACCTAGTTCACGTTGGTACGAGGGTTAATGTAATGTGGATTCCAGCCCATGTCGGAATACCAGGAAATGAAGCAGCGGACAAGGAAGCCAAGAAAGGACGAACACAAGGAACAGAAATCCAGGTAGGACTTGGCAGATCGGAAACCAGAAGCATAATAAAGGACATAATACTTAAGGAATGGACAGAAAAATGGGACAACAGTGCAAAAGGAAGACATGCACATGCAATGCTAAAAGGACCCACTAGGACCACTCAAATAAAGGAAAAGCTGAAAATCCCTGCCAATAGGAAACTACCACGACTTAGACTGGGAAAATCATTACATTATATACTTGAACCAATATGTGAAGACTGTGAAGAGGAAAATACAATAGA
The DNA here is from genome assembly GCA_034231615.1 of Meghimatium bilineatum. NCBI lineage: Eukaryota > Metazoa > Mollusca > Gastropoda > Stylommatophora > Philomycidae > Meghimatium > Meghimatium bilineatum. The sequence continues at coordinate 33,415,577 of CM067315.1, read as the reverse complement.
TCATTTCCTACTCCATTGTCATAAATACAACCATCATAGGCAAGACCTAAAAGATTTCTACCTAAACAATAAAATACCATATAAATTAGAAAAGGTTCTGGGCCATGATGTACCACCAGATAGGCTAAAACTAATTAAACAATTTATAACCAGGACTAAAGCCCTAATTAAAAAATCTAAGCAAGTCAAAAACAAAATAAGTCATTGTTTGTCATCAGTCTTTCTACATGTCTCTCTCCACAGCTTTCAACAAATAACAACCGAGGAACGCTCACCACAGGATACGACTGGCAATATGGACAATTTTTGGCATAATCGCACGCATGGTTTTTCAAACTCCCCCAGGCATTAGTGTCACTCTTAAATTAAAAAAGCAATACCACCGGAAATAAACAGTTTAATACAACTAGCAACATAACATTCTTTTGCAATAATAGCGCGCACGGTTCTCAATTCGCCCAGACCATAGGTCACACTTAGATAAAAGGCATCTTGGCCACAAATAAACATCAACTCCACCTAGCAATATAGATAATACATAGCAATAGCACGCACAGCTTTCCAAACACCCAGACCATTAGGTCACATTTAGATAAAAGCTAATACGGCCTGATATAACCAAAATAGACTTCTGTCTTAGGTTGAAAGGGTCGTGCCTCAGCTAAGAGGCTTAATCCCCCATTTAACAAACAACAAACAAACAAACAAGGAAACCAGGACGTATGGTAACCCTAGTCAAATGGTAACGACATGCCGTTGGGGATGAAGATAACGTTTTATATACTAAGCAGCAGCAACTATTAGGCAGGGTGGCCAGTTTTTTTCATAGTCATTTTTATAGACTCTATGTCAGTTTTGGAAGCACTTAAACATACCCCAAATGAAAATCTAGACATTCTCCGCATAACAAGAGAATGCACAGTTTTATCCCCACATATCCAATAAGTGTGACCATGCAATTGATCCATGGAAATAGCGATATAACAATAAACAAAGTAGTGACGGACTTGCAAAAAAGAGGCACCTCAAAATAACACAAGCAAAGACTTTGTAGTATGCGACAGTCAAACATATTCTCAAAAACAACACTGGAGAAATCTGGCTGAACAGATGGGTAAATGTGCTGTCTGGTCAAACTGCATTTAGTGAAATGACACGGCCAAAAGACAATGACAACATAAACGAACTGCAGGAAAAACCAATCCCTTATCTTTCAGTTTCGAACAGGACACGCAAAAATCAATAGCCATTTCTTCTTCTTCTTCAGCGTTCATTCTCAAACTCCTGTTGGATCTCCCTTGTAGTATTACCATTGTCCTACTAGATTTTCAGCAGGATGTAGTCCAGAGAATGGAAATGCGTTGTGTAGCAGTTTTATTTGCGCTTATGGCCCGACACATCCGTCTTCGGTGGAATAGCCATTTAAACCGTATCAACCCCCACCCCCCCCCTCCCAGCAACTGCACATTTGTAGACACGACACTACTCTAATCCCAACGAAACAGTGGACACTTCCTTATTGACTGCCCTTACCTTTCAACTGCCAGGCAAAAAAAAACTGTTACAGACATCCTTAGTCACTAACTTACTGTATGAATCACTAAGTCAACTTCAGAAGACCTGCACTTTTTTTTTAAAGAATTGCCGTGAGCAGACAAGAATAGAATTACTCGTCATCATGTGGATATCTACAACAGCAACAGCTGTTATTATTTGACATTGACTTTGTAAAGGTAAATTTTTTGTCTTTGTACACTTTCGTGAATAATTATTATTTTTGTGTTTGCCGTTCTTCTATATAATTCCTTTATGTCTTCTTTCGTTTGTGTATGTCAATATGTGATTATTTTGTACTCTGCCATTTTGTTGTTGTTAAATCATTTACATATTTTGATTTCCTCGTTTTTATTGCAGTTGTCTCTTCGATGGGTGCCCACACATATATAGTTATTTGTTATATGCATTTCGTTTTACATGGTTCTATGTATCCACACAATTACTTTGGGCCACACATTTGTATGTATACATATGCAGTTGTTATAGCATTATCTTTATGTGAACGAACGTTTATATTTACATTAATATATGTATATGTTTCTATGTGTATGAATGTTCATGTTATTATTTATACGAGAAAGTGTTTATGTGCATGAATGTTCATATTTGTGTATACATATATATATGTATATTTATGTGAGCGCTTTTTTATGTTAATGCACGTATCTCCATTCTGTGTCAATGTGTATACCTATTCTGGTGTGAGCCCTTTCCTGTGTGTGGATACATTTACATGCCTGTGCATTTTGTGTGGGTATCCTTCACACATCTGTGTCCATCTTGTTATGTGTTTATTTCTTGACTCTTGGTGTGTGTTTACATTTATATGTATGTTTAGGTTTGGTTTTATATATATGTTTATGTCTATATTTGGTTTCACATTCATTCCATGCGTTTTCAAATGTTGATTCTTCTTCTATCCTTCCTTCCCCAAACCCACTCACCCCACCACCACACAACCTCATCATTACTCATCTATCATTGTCATATGCCATTCTTGTTGGCGTAGGTGACCATGGTTCTCTGTTCACAGTATTGTTTTCAGGATCGTTGTTTCCAAGCCTTGCTAGGTTGTCACATGAATATTTTCTCACGTCCCCATCTGTCTCTGTTCCCTTCAGTCGTGCCTGTTGTGACTATGTTCTTAAAACCTGCCTGTCTGATAGAGTGACAAAAGGGGTATTTTTCTTATCTTTTTCTTTTATTATTCTTGCACTCATCTATAGTGTCTCTAATTTCCCACTTTCGGTTTGTTTATAATGAATGCACGCATTTTCACTTTGACTAGATGCGTTGCCATCCCTGCGCTATTATGGAGACGAGGGCTTGATGAAATATAGACATCTATTTATTTTTTTATTTTGTCGTTTTCTGTTGTTTGTCTCTTGAAAAAGGTTCAATTTGAGCCGATACGTTGAGAATTGTCCTGTTTAGTTTTATTGTATGTTTTTTGTTTTTTTTTCTTAAAAATATATTTTTATTAATAGGCTAGGTAAGTGTTTTAGTAACCTTTTTACATCATTTTGCATTACTATTTGTTCATTAGGTTACTGCGGCACCATCCACTTTGTCGGACACCCTCTGGCCATTTGGTTATTTATAAAGGTAGAGGTAGTGAGGCGTACGTATTGTTAGTCACGTTAAAAGTTACACTTGCACGTATTTTAACCGATCACACACCAAATGAACAATGGGACTACCCAGTCCCAGTAAACTGCAAAGGGACTACCCAGAAATTACGTCAACAATTAAGAGGGATCGCGTGTCGGAAAACATGTGGCAGTTGTCGAAAAGAGGAAGGAGGAGAGAGGTTGACAAAAGCTGACGTCAACAATAGTGTTTTTATTGTTATGCGAAATGCGTTATTTTAACGCTATGCGAAATGCGTTATGTTTACGAAAAATTGAAGGCTAACGGAACCAGAAGTTCTGATGGCTAATGTTAATATTGAGCTAAATATAGGTGGCGCTCGTGTTTATTTCACTATACTTAATCTATTAAAGTATATAGCACGAAGAAAGTAAGTAAGAAAGTATCGATCGATCGGGGACGGACGGACGGTCGGGGACGGAGAAAAATCCGGACAAAAGCCATTTTTCTGCAAAGCCGTCCGGACGCCCGGACAGGTGTATAAAAAGAGGACGTGTCCGGGGAAACCAGGACATACCACACATCCTGCATATAAATCATTTAATAGCTTTGATAACACAGGCAAGTTCTCAATTGAAAGCTACCGAACACCAGCAGGTTGGCGATCAAATGCAGAGCTTGACCAAATACCAGAGCTTAGAGATTTAATATGTAATCAAAACCAATATAAAGCAATAATGCCCCCTTGGGAATTAATATCACCAGAAACTGACATTTCCTTATCTTATATAGGGAAAAAACACCAAAATAGAGATTCAGCTAAAAATAGAGCAATAAACCACATAAATGATAGAACAATAAATAGTCTAAAAGTATTCACAGATGGGTCCAAAGGAGAGGAAGGCCCAACTGATGCAGGAATAGTAATACCTGACAGGAACATCAATAAGAGCTTTATAATCAGAACATACATCAATATTCACGGCTGAACTAGTTGCAATTCTAAAAGCACTAGAAATAATAAATGATAACCCACCTAAAAATTTAACAATCCTGACTGACTCATTATCATCAGTCCAGGCTATTCAAAATAAACATGACAGCCACAGGCCAGATATAGTAGAAGATATACCACGCATAACAACAAACCTAGTTCACGTTGGTACGAGGGTTAATGTAATGTGGATTCCAGCCCATGTCGGAATACCAGGAAATGAAGCAGCGGACAAGGAAGCCAAGAAAGGACGAACACAAGGAACAGAAATCCAGGTAGGACTTGGCAGATCGGAAACCAGAAGCATAATAAAGGACATAATACTTAAGGAATGGACAGAAAAATGGGACAACAGTGCAAAAGGAAGACATGCACATGCAATGCTAAAAGGACCCACTAGGACCACTCAAATAAAGGAAAAGCTGAAAATCCCTGCCAATAGGAAACTACCACGACTTAGACTGGGAAAATCATTACATTATATACTTGAACCAATATGTGAAGACTGTGAAGAGGAAAATACAATAGATCATTTCCTACTCCATTGTCATAAATACAACCATCATAGGCAAGACCTAAAAGATTTCTACCTAAACAATAAAATACCATATAAATTAGAAAAGGTTCTGGGCCATGATGTACCACCAGATAGGCTAAAACTAATTAAACAATTTATAACCAGGACTAAAGCCCTAATTAAAAAATCTAAGCAAGTCAAAAACAAAATAAGTCATTGTTTGTCATCAGTCTTTCTACATGTCTCTCTCCACAGCTTTCAACAAATAACAACCGAGGAACGCTCACCACAGGATACGACTGGCAATATGGACAATTTTTGGCATAATCGCACGCATGGTTTTTCAAACTCCCCCAGGCATTAGTGTCACTCTTAAATTAAAAAAGCAATACCACCGGAAATAAACAGTTTAATACAACTAGCAACATAACATTCTTTTGCAATAATAGCGCGCACGGTTCTCAATTCGCCCAGACCATAGGTCACACTTAGATAAAAGGCATCTTGGCCACAAATAAACATCAACTCCACCTAGCAATATAGATAATACATAGCAATAGCACGCACAGCTTTCCAAACACCCAGACCATTAGGTCACATTTAGATAAAAGCTAATACGGCCTGATATAACCAAAATAGACTTCTGTCTTAGGTTGAAAGGGTCGTGCCTCAGCTAAGAGGCTTAATCCCCCATTTAACAAACAACAAACAAACAAACAAGGAAACCAGGACGTATGGTAACCCTAGTCAAATGGTAACGACATGCCGTTGGGGATGAAGATAACGTTTTATATACTAAGCAGCAGCAACTATTAGGCAGGGTGGCCAGTTTTTTTCATAGTCATTTTTATAGACTCTATGTCAGTTTTGGAAGCACTTAAACATACCCCAAATGAAAATCTAGACATTCTCCGCATAACAAGAGAATGCACAGTTTTATCCCCACATATCCAATAAGTGTGACCATGCAATTGATCCATGGAAATAGCGATATAACAATAAACAAAGTAGTGACGGACTTGCAAAAAAGAGGCACCTCAAAATAACACAAGCAAAGACTTTGTAGTATGCGACAGTCAAACATATTCTCAAAAACAACACTGGAGAAATCTGGCTGAACAGATGGGTAAATGTGCTGTCTGGTCAAACTGCATTTAGTGAAATGACACGGCCAAAAGACAATGACAACATAAACGAACTGCAGGAAAAACCAATCCCTTATCTTTCAGTTTCGAACAGGACACGCAAAAATCAATAGCCATTTCTTCTTCTTCTTCAGCGTTCATTCTCAAACTCCTGTTGGATCTCCCTTGTAGTATTACCATTGTCCTACTAGATTTTCAGCAGGATGTAGTCCAGAGAATGGAAATGCGTTGTGTAGCAGTTTTATTTGCGCTTATGGCCCGACACATCCGTCTTCGGTGGAATAGCCATTTAAACCGTATCAACCCCCACCCCCCCCCCTCCCAGCAACTGCACATTTGTAGACACGACACTACTCTAATCCCAACGAAACAGTGGACACTTCCTTATTGACTGCCCTTACCTTTCAACTGCCAGGCAAAAAAAACTGTTACAGACATCCTTAGTCACTAACTTACTGTATGAATCACTAAGTCAACTTCAGAAGACCTGCACTTTTTTTAAAAGAATTGCCGTGTGCAGACAAGAATAGAATTACTCGTCATCATGTGGATATCTACAACAGCAACAGCTGTTATTATTTGACATTGACTTTGTAAAGGTAAATTTTTTGTCTTTGTACACTTTCGTGAATAATTATTATTTTTGTGTTTGCCGTTCTTCTATATAATTCCTTTATGTCTTCTTTCGTTTGTGTATGTCAATATGTGATTATTTTGTACTCTGCCATTTTGTTGTTGTTAAATCATTTACATATTTTGATTTCCTCGTTTTTATTGCAGTTGTCTCTTCGATGGGTGCCCACACATATATAGTTATTTGTTATATGCATTTCGTTTTACATGGTTCTATGTATCCACACAATTACTTTGGGCCACACATTTGTATGTATACATATGCAGTTGTTATAGCATTATCTTTATGTGAACGAACGTTTATATTTACATTAATATATGTATATGTTTCTATGTGTATGAATGTTCATGTTATTATTTATACGAGAAAGTGTTTATGTGCATGAATGTTCATATTTGTGTATACATATATATATGTATATTTATGTGAGCGCTTTTTTATGTTAATGCACGTATCTCCATTCTGTGTCAATGTGTATACCTATTCTGGTGTGAGCCCTTTCCTGTGTGTGGATACATTTACATGCCTGTGCATTTTGTGTGGGTATCCTTCACACATCTGTGTCCATCTTGTTATGTGTTTATTTCTTGACTCTTGGTGTGTGTTTACATTTCTATGTATGTTTAGGTTTGGTTTTATATATATGTTTATGTCTATATTTGGTTTCACATTCATTCCATGCGTTTTCAAATGTTGATTCTTCTTCTATCCTTCCTTCCCCAAACCCACTCACCCCACCACCACACAACCTCATCATTACTCATCTATCATTGTCATATGCCATTCTTGTTGGCGTAGGTGACCATGGTTCTCTGTTCACAGTATTGTTTTCAGGATCGTTGTTTCCAAGCCTTGCTAGGTTGTCACATGAATATTTTCTCACGTCCCCATCTGTCTCTGTTCCCTTCAGTCGTGCCTGTTGTGACTATGTTCTTAAAACCTGCCTGTCTGATAGAGTGACAAAAGGGGTATTTTTCTTATCTTTTTCTTTTATTATTCTTGCACTCATCTATAGTGTCTCTAATTTCCCACTTTCGGTTTGTTTATAATGAATGCACGCATTTTCACTTTGACTAGATGCGTTGCCATCCCTGCGCTATTATGGAGACGAGGGCTTGATGAAATATAGACATCTATTTATTTTTTTATTTTGTCGTTTTCTGTTGTTTGTCTCTTGAAAAAGGTTCAATTTGAGCCGATACGTTGAGAATTGTCCTGTTTAGTTTTATTGTATGTTTTTTGTTTTTTTTTCTTAAAAATATATTTTTATTAATAGGCTAGGTAAGTGTTTTAGTAACCTTTTTACATCATTTTGCATTACTATTTGTTCATTAGGTTACTGCGGCACCATCCACTTTGTCGGACACCCTCTGGCCATTTGGTTATTTATAAAGGTAGAGGTAGTGAGGCGTACGTATTGTTAGTCACGTTAAAAGTTACACTTGCACGTATTTTAACCGATCACACACCAAATGAACAATGGGACTACCCAGTCCCAGTAAACTGCAAAGGGACTACCCAGAAATTACGTCAACAATTAAGAGGGATCGCGTGTCGGAAAACATGTGGCAGTTGTCGAAAAGAGGAAGGAGGAGAGAGGTTGACAAAAGCTGACGTCAACAATAGTGTTTTTATTGTTATGCGAAATGCGTTATTTTAACGCTATGCGAAATGCGTTATGTTTACGAAAAATTGAAGGCTAACGGAACCAGAAGTTCTGATGGCTAATGTTAATATTGAGCTAAATATAGGTGGCGCTCGTGTTTATTTCACTATACTTAATCTATTAAAGTATATAGCACGAAGAAAGTAAGTAAGAAAGTATCGATCGATCGGGGACGGACGGACGGTCGGGGACGGAGAAAAATCCGGACAAAAGCCATTTTTCTGCAAAGCCGTCCGGACGCCCGGACAGGTGTATAAAAAGAGGACGTGTCCGGGGAAACCAGGACATACCACACATCCTGCATATAAATCATTTAATAGCTTTGATAACACAGGCAAGTTCTCAATTGAAAGCTACCGAACACCAGCAGGTTGGCGATCAAATGCAGAGCTTGACCAAATACCAGAGCTTAGAGATTTAATATGTAATCAAAACCAATATAAAGCAATAATGCCCCCTTGGGAATTAATATCACCAGAAACTGACATTTCCTTATCTTATATAGGGAAAAAACACCAAAATAGAGATTCGGCTAAAAATAGAGCAATAAACCACATAAATGATAGAACAATAAATAGTCTTAAAGTATTCACAGATGTGTCCAAAGGAGAGGAAGGCCCAACTGATGCAGGAATAGTAATACCTGACAGGAACATCAATAAGAGCTTTAAATTATCAGAACATACATCAATATTCACAGCTGAACTAGTTGCAATTCTAAAAGCACTAGAAATAATAAATGATAACCCACCTAAAAATGTAACAATCCTGACTGACTCATTATCATCAGTCCAGGCTATACAAAATAAACATGACAGCCAAAGGCCAGGTATAGTAGAAGATATACTACGCATAACAACAAACCTAGTTCACGTCGGTACGAGGGTTAATGTAATGTGGATTCCAGCCCATGTCGGAATACCAGGAAATGAAGCAGCGGACAAGGAAGCCAAGAAAGGACGAACACAAGGAACAGAAATCCAGGTAGGACTTGGCAGATCGGAAACCAGAAGCATAATAAAGGACATAATACTTAAGGAATGGACAGAAAAATGGGACAACAGTGCAAAAGGAAGACATGCACATGCAATGCTAAAAGGACCCACTAGGACCACTCAAATAAAGGAAGAGCTGAAAATCCCTGCCAATAGGAAACTACCACGACTTAGACTGGGAAAATCATTACATTATATACTTGAACCAATATGTGAAGACTGTGAAGAGGAAAATACAATAGATCATTTCCTACTCCATTGTCATAAATACAACCATCATAGGCAAGACCTAAAAGATTTCTACCTAAACAATAAAATACCATATAAATTAGAAAAGGTTCTGGGCCATGATGTACCACCAGATAGGCTAAAACTAATTAAACAATTTATAACCAGGACTAAAGCCCTAATTAAAAAATCTAAGCAAGTCAAAAACAAAATAAGTCATTGTTTGTCATCAGTCTTTCTACATGTCTCTCTCCACAGCTTTCAACAAATAACAACCGAGGAACGCTCACCACAGGATACGACTGGCAATATGGACAATTTTTGGCATAATCGCACGCATGGTTTTTCAAACTCCCCCAGGCATTCGTGTCACTCTTAAATTAAAAAAGCAATACCACCGGAAATAAACAGTTTAATACAACTAGCAACATAACATTCTTTTGCAATAATAGCGCGCACGGTTCTCAATTCGCCCAGACCATAGGTCACACTTAGATAAAAGGCATCTTGGCCACAAATAAACATCAACTCCACCTAGCAATATAGATAATACATAGCAATAGCACGCACAGCTTTCCAAACACCCAGACCATTAGGTCACATTTAGATAAAAGCTAATACGGCCTGATATAACCAAAATAGACTTCTGTCTTAGGTTGAAAGGGTCGTGCCTCAGCTAAGAGGCTTAATCCCCCATTTAACAAACAACAAACAAACAAACAAGGAAACCAGGACGTATGGTAACCCTAGTCAAATGGTAACGACATGCCGTTGGGGATGAAGATAACGTTTTATATACTAAGCAGCAGCAACTATTAGGCAGGGTGGCCAGTTTTTTTCTTCCTGTGTTTACCTTCCCTAACCCATGCGTAAGATTCCCATTTACAACTGGGTCGACTGGATGAGTTAGGCGAAAAATAACGACCCGGATTTTGTTGTTGTCCGGACGTGGTTTTAAGCCTGGCACGCTGTAACCTGGTGACAGTAAGCAACAGATAAAGCTAGGAACAAGGTCATGAAGTTTGTTAATACTGGAAACAAGCATAAGAACACAAACACAAATCGACATGGGAAATTATGTTCAATATGATCGTAGCTATTCATCATCTACTCTGAAAATATTGTACTTACGTAAAACACAGGCTAATATAATCGCTTCACTCATACACGACGGACTATAACTAAAACTAGTAGGTAATGATGTGCACACAAGAAAACATACAAATTACAGTATACAAAACTAGTGTTTTGTACCCACTAGTTTTAGTTATAGTCCATTGTGTCTGAGTGAAGCAATTACATTAACCTGTGTTTTACGTATGTATAATTGTTGTTATGTTTCACGCAGTTTCCTTATATTGATTGTCGTTCTGAAAACATAATGAGAAATGTAAAAGACGACATGACATTTTCTGACTTCCAACCTCTTACCATAGGCTGTCAGCAGATTCCAGAAATCATATATACTGACAACACAATTCTCTTAACAACAAAAGAATATGGTCTAAAGCAAATGTTACTATCACCCCAAAAAAATACAGTGAAGTCCAAAACGTGTTCTTAAATATGAAGAAAACAAAAATTAAGACAATGGATAAAATGAAATTGAAATCAAATATAACAATTGACAAATTCGAACTAGAGAACGTAACAAATGTCCAGTATTTGAACACAAACATAAAAAGCTAGGGATACTGTGCTGTAGAAATCAAAAGAAGAATTTCAATGGCGACTTCGAAACTTGACAAGTTGAAAAATCTTTGGCAAATACGAGCAGCATAGACAAACTATGTATAATCAGAACATGCGTAGTTCCAATCACAGTATACAGCTGTGACGCATAGACATTCAATAAAACAGTAGCAAAGAGAATTGCTGCTTTCGAAATGAGATGCTACAGAAGAATTTTACATAGGGCCTATACCATGAACAGCCAAAAAAGACTAATCATGAAGTGTTAAGATCAATACACGTCGAAGAGGGCTGAACCCTCAGCAACATAATAACAAGACAGCTGTTTTTTTTTTGGTCATATAAAGAGATATAACAACATGGAAAGATTAATAGGCAGAGTTAACGGCAACAGGGGAAGAGGGTATCTAAAACGACGATTATACGGTGATATATCCGACATATCTCTAGCTGCTGCAGGTCAACTCGCCCAGAATATCGGAGTGTTCAGAGAATCCATAAGGAAGACCACTTTCTGAAAAGAATATATCACGTATGATGATGATGATGATGATTATGTGTGTTTCAAGTGATTAGACAAAAATTCATCACTCTCTAACTTTACCCGTTACATTCCAGTTTTGAGCGGTGAGTGCACATTTGTGTTAGTGAGTTCACAATCAACTAGGCTACCGCGCGGGATAAATCAACCAGTGTAGGGTAACAACCCTAAACAGGAAGTAGGTGGCTGGGGTAACACAGGGCAAAATGTCAAGAAATACAAAAATAGGTAGGTGTGTTACCAAAATGAAACATAAAACAACTTAACAACGAGATACAGAGACAGACGACGTTTCGACTATAAAGCCTTCATCCAGGACAAACAAATGACCACAATAAAACAAGTCTTACATGGAGACAAATAGGGTTATAATGAGGACAATAGCAGATAGGTAATGAGGGAAGAAAAGATGTGGAAGCATGACAGGTGAGAAAAACGTATGGGGAGAAGTTAGTAGTCAGTAGGGAGGAGAAAGTAGACTGAAGAATGTGAGATGAACAAAGGAAAAGATATGGTAGCAAGTAAATTACATTAAAATAACATTTTAAAAAAAAATAAAAAATAAAAATACTCACCTCAAAAGTGGCAACAGAGAATGAATGCTACAGACAAGCAATCATGATGTAAGGGAAGAGCAAAATGAGATGGTACGAGGGATCAGGTGGGAGAGAGAAAGAGGCCAAAAACGGCAGGAACAGAAGAGAATGAGCAAACAGCAGGAAGAGAATATGAGCAGATAATTGTGATATATGAGAATAAAATAGTAGTAAAATAACTTAACTGATGCAGCGACAGGTCTATGGTCCTCCTACTTTCAATGTAGGTAAACGTTATGTTTACATTTTATTCTTCTTCTTTCGTTCACTTGAAACATCTCTATAAATGTAATTGTTATGTTTACATAATAAAGCTGAGAATTCTTGACAGTTGTTGACAAATGGGTGGTGAGGAATGGCAGTGAAATGTGATGAACTTTTTGCGAAAGTTCGTTAAGGCAGGGGTTTTACCCACGTTTTGGCAACATTCCTAGAACAGTGTAATACCATTATAATAACTTAGTCCGGACCGACAAAATATATATGTAATACCAGACATTCGCTATATACAATACAAACAATAAGGAATAAATATCATTCAGGATTATGAAAAGCTTTGTTGAAAAGGGGAATTTTTTTAAATAATAGGATGTGCAATATAGGGATCACGTATAGCAGTGGCAGCTAGCACATTTGCTAAATTAATTAATATCTGGAAATCAAAAGATCTAGGGACAAACAACAAACTAAAGCTATTTAACTCATGTACTGTATCAGTGCTAACGTATGGTAGTGAAAGCTGGAAATCAACTCAAGCAACAGACAACAAACTAAACAGCTTCGAAAACAAATGTCTACGAAAACTGATGAACATAAAATGGAGCGACTTTGTCACAAATAGTGATATAAGAGACAAAACACACCACGAGTATGTTTCAAACATCATAAGAAAACGAAGATGGAAATACCTTGGCCACGTTTTACGACTAGATGTAAACAGAATAAACCAGCAAGCCCTTATGTCGTCACCTGAGGGTAAAAGAAAAAGAGGAAGACCTAAAACAACCCTTAAAAACACTATTCTTAAAGAAGGGGAATTAATAGGCTGTAAGACCATCCAGGAACTAAAGCTGCAGGCAGCGAACCGCATCATATAGAGAACCAAAACCTCTGCCCTATGTGTCGCTTGCGGCACGAAAGGAACAAACTAACTAACTATATAGGGATTGCACTTACTCTAAGAGTTATGTCCAAATTTGATAAAGGAGGGAGGAGGGTTGAACATCCAATCCTCTTCTATGGGATTGAAGGGGGGAAGAGGTCAAAATTGTTGAGGTAATTTATGGACGGCCGGCCCCAAATGTAGGCCTATTAATTTACAGTAAGATTAAATTGCTAGGGAGCACGGGGTAGTATAATGTTAAGTCATTCCTCCGCTGGCCTACAAACCCGGGTTTCTAACTAACTGGTTATATGTGGTTTGAAATAAAAAATTAATTCCCTGGTTCACCCAGCCTCCATGAAGAAGGGCACCAGGGCTTATGACATGACGTACTTTATACAACCTGTATGTACCGTCACTACTTTAGGCCACTCCTACTATTGTTGTGCATTTAATTGATCATTTATTTATACCTTGTTATCTATACTTTGCTTTTTATACTTTCGCAAGCAAATAAAAATCACAACAATAGTCAGGGTGACCTAAGGTAGTGATGCTGCACACATGCCTGTATAAAGGTCATGCTCTGGTAAACCCGGGGAATGGCTCCATCGATGGTGAGCAAGTGCGGTAGACGACGCTAGTCAGGCAGTTTCTGATCATGACCGTAGATAAGATTACCTTAAAGAGGGGGTTTTACTTTTTTTAAATAATCATTCGTCAAATCTCATATATAATTTTAACTATTTGAAGGAAATTTGAAGACTTTTGTGTGAAAAATTGCTAAAGGAGGGTTTTCCCCCTGACCTTTTGGCTAAATTCGTAATACTAAAAGCCCCGTTCTGATTTGCTAAAGAAGGGGTTTGAGCACCCAATATTCCCCTTATTTACGGGCCTGTTTCTAGTCACCCTTATCTAGATATTTATTGAGCTAAGCACTTATGAGAAATCGAGTGCTATGACACTGGTTCATAACTCGTAGGACTATAACATTTGTTGTTACTATCATCATCAGGTGCCATACCGACTGGCGTAGGCGATCATGATTCTCCACACGCCTCCCTGTCTCCAGTATTAGGTATCAGAATCGTTGTTATTTCCCTGTGGTGCCAGGTTGTTAAACTTTCTAATATTTTCTCACGTTGTCGCTCTCTGCGTATGTTGCCCACACCCTTACCTTTTGTAACTATTTTCTCCAAATGTCCTTGTCTCATAACGTGGCCAAAAAATTAAGATTGTCTTTTTGTCTTATATTATTGACTAAACTCCGTCTCGCATTTAACTCTTTCAACACCTCCACATTCGTTTTTCTGGCAGCCCATGACATTCTCAGCATTCGTCTATAGAACCACATCTCTATTGCCTCTAATTTCCCACTTTCCAGTTTGTTTATTGTCCACTACTCGCATCCATATGTTAGTATAGGGGTTATATAACACTGCAGAACTCTCTTACTCACTTCTAATGACGAGGACATATTACAAAATATATTTTTCATTTTTTTAAATGTTGTTTTTGCCTGTCCTATTCTGCTGATTTCTGTTGAACTTCTTCCATCTGCTGTAATCGTTGTACCTAAATATTTTGTACTATATCTTGTTACTTTATATATTGCACACGAAGCATATTGAAAATATAACATTCAGAGACACTATAACATAATAAGATAGTTACTGTATATGAAGAATTTATTAGAATTCCTGCTGTCTGAATCCAAATCTCAAACTAGGTTCGTGCATACAGTAAACAAGTAATGTGAATAACACAGGTATGTCTAGGCAGGCATATATAACACAGGTAAATATATACGTGGTGTACCATCTGCAATTACGACTATTAATGTTTGCTACGAGAACTTTCGACAGTTCCAGTCAAAAACTACCTTACTACGAGAGGCTAGTTCAAGCTGTTGATTGGCTGACGACATAAGTATGCGAAAAGTGCCAATGGGAAACTCGAAATAGCCTCTCGCAGTGAAGTTTTTGAAGGCGTCTTAATGTCGAATTGTTACGTTTGTTAAAACGCCAAGTTATAAAAATAGTCCGTTTATATATAAATTCCTAATATTACATTCAATCGAATATCTCAGAAACTGTCTGTTTGATTGCAGAGATATTTGGCATTCAAGTTTAGATTTTATCCGACGCAAAAATACTTTTATCATATGGTCCGTAACTGTTCTTGATTGTGCATGCCGGCGATATTCTTTGAAGTTTTAGGTCCATTGCAAATAAGTGGGGCTAAATTTTAGGTATTACAGTAAACGCGTTACTGTCAAGTAACATTGCATTCAAATACGTATAGTCTAAAAATACTTATTAGGTCAAATTGCTGTATGATGTCAATTGTATGTGTTGTCACTCGTATGTGCAATAGTAAACGTCATTGCAATATGCAGTAGTTAGTCTGCCCTTCGGTCACTATTAGACCCTAAACTAACTATGTCGGGTTAAGGTGAGCATGATATGTCGGTAGTCGCAGAGAAGTTTGACCATATTGTTTAATGATTTTATTAATATAATACAACTTTGTCTTATTTGTCTTCTTCACAAGCTGTAACAATTCTGGCTTCAAAAAAGTATCGTCGAAGTGGACATTTTCCTTAGTAAGCCATGTTTTAATTTGGTCTTTTGTATTTGATGCATTTAATATTTTGTCTTCCTGTGATACTGCACTGTGATAGGAAGCATTGTCCATTACTAAATATGATGGTCCTTCAAGAATTAGAAGAAAACTGTTCTACATCAAATGCCTGAAAAGATGTCCATTCATTTTAGTAGGATAGTCCCTGCCATCTGTACATTTTGATTGGAAAATAGGTACAGCTTCATGGACTTGGCTGCTGTTGCTGCTTCCATCCTACATGCGTTGTTTTTTTTTCTCGTTCACTTGAAACATGTCTATATCTGTTGCATAAGTATAATTCGCTGGCCTTTGCTGCTTGGATTGTTTCTTGTATTTTCATCGACCACTGATTTTAATTCCTTAGTATTTATGTGGTAAGCATTCACCCAAGATTCGCCCAAATATGCAATATATATAGACCAAATATACCTTGGCTTCTCCGCTACCGGATCTGTTCCATGTATTTACTTCGGGCAGCAATCAATTGTGGCTTTTTTTACAAATAATATTCCAGTCTCCTACGATTTTTTCTGAAAGTGACGCAGGTGGTTCATACAATTTTCCACATAGACGGTTTAAAGATTTCAATATCGTAATCGATATGCAATTTTAGTTGTAATTTACGAGAAGAAACAAGTTCATTTTTAGCAAACATGTTCAATGTCTCCCACCTTGTGACATTTATTGTGACAAACGATAACACAATAACCACACATCAATTACGACTTTGAATGACAATTTCAAACTTATATTTGAAACAGATTTTGGTGTTTTTTTGTGTGTGTAAAAACAAAAACTCAAATAAAAATCAATTGTGCTTCTTGCATCATTTTTTGGTACAAATGATTATGTAAGTGTAAATTGGTCAATATGTTGACAACATGGATTATCTAGCTGTCGGCTTATTTGGCTATCGTCTACTATAGCCATCGGCTTATATTGATATCGGCTTATCTTGAAATCAGCTTATCATGCTGTCGGCTTATCTAGCCATCGACTTCTATAACTATCGACTTATCTTGATATCGGTATCTAGCTATCGGCGCATCTAGCTGTCGGCTTATCTAGCCATCGACTTATCTTGATATCAGCTTATCTAGCTGTAAACTTATCTAGTCATCGACCTATCTTAATATCGGCTTATCTAGCTGTCGGCTTATCTAGCTGCCGGTTTATTTAGATATCGGCTTTCCTCGCTGTCGGCTTATAAGACATCACCGGATCTATGTGTCGGCTTATATAGACATTGGCTTACCTAGATGTCGGCTTATCTAGCTGTCAGCTTATAAGGACATCGGCGTATCTAGCTATCGGCTCATCTAGATATCGGCTTATCTAGTCATCGACTTATCTAACTATCAGCTTATCTATCCATCGGCTTATCTATCCATTGGCTTATCTAGCTGTCGACAAATCTATAAATCGGCTTATTTAGCTGTCGGCTTATCTAGCTGCTAGCTTATCTAGATATCGCCGTATCTAGCTATTGGCTCATCTAGTCATTGACTTATCTTGCTATTGCCTTATCTAGCTGTCTTCTTATATAGATAGCAGATCTGGCTGTCGGCTTATATAGACATCGGCTTATTCAGATATCGACATATTCGGTCATCGACTTATCTTGATATCGGCTCATCTAACTGTAAACTTATCTAGTCATCGACTTATCTTGATATCGACTTATCTTAATATCGGCTAATCTAGATGATGGCTTATCTAGGTTTCGACTTATCTAGATGTCGGCTTATCTGTCCATCGTCTTATCTTGATATCGACTTATCTTAATATCGGCTAATCTAGATGATGGCTTATCTAGGTTTCGGCTTATCTAGATGTCGGCTTATTAGCTGTCGACGTATCTAACTTTTGCTGATCTAGCTTTCGGCTTATCTAGATATCGGTTTATCTAGTACTCGACTTATCTTGACATTGGCTTATTTAACTGTAACCTTAAATAGTCATCGACTTATCTTTATGTCGACTTTTTATATTGGCTTATCTAGATATCGGCTTATCAAGCTGCCGGCTTATCTAGCTGTCTGCTTATATATGTCGTTTTCTCTAGATACCGGCTTATCTATATATCGGCTTATCTAGCCCTCGACTTGTCTGATATCGTCTTAATTAGCTGTCGGCTTATCTAGCTATCAGCTTATCTAGATATAATATTATAGAGCTATCGGCTTATCTAGATATCGGCTTATCTATATATTGGCTTATCTAGCTGTCGGTTTATCTAGATAGTTCGAATTATCTAACTAAACTTATCTAGTCATCGACTTATCTTGATATCGTCTTTTCTAGCTGTCGGCTTATCTAGTCATCGACTTTTCTTGATATTGGCTTATCTTGCTGTAAACTTCGAACGTTTGTCCACCTAGAAGAAAGAAAAAATAACAAGAAATATGTCGATTGCAGTTCGAACGTTTGTCCACCTAGAAAGGAGAATGAATAACAAGAAATATGGTGATTGCAGTTGCTTGTTCAAACGTGCAACAGTATGAAATGACCCGTCGTTTTGGTGTTCTTGCATCCCGTTTTATTGACATGTGAAACTGGAGAAACTAAAGGTTGTCTTTTATTATTATTATCCATTGTTCTCCGTATAGAAGTCAGTTCGAACGTTTGTCCACTTTTTGAGAAGAAAGAGAATAACGGGAAATATGGCGAATACAGTTGCCTGTTCAATGAGTGACCAACCTGAAAATAGCCTGTCGTTTTGGTGTTCTTGTGACTCGTTTTATTGATACGTGAAGTTAAAGTTGTCTTTTATTATTATTATCCCCACCTGTAATCACAATACGTTACTCCTGTCAAGCCATGCACGTTTACAATGAATGTTTACTTGACTATATACTGCATTCTACAGATTGTTCTCCGTATTGAAGAAGTCAGCTCGAACGTTTGTCCACCTAAACTGACTGGCAAAGACTGTGATTTAGGGTGTTCATGTACCTTAAGGTGTACGGGTAACGGTGAATGTATTGGTAATGCGATATGCACCGCAAATAGATACGGTCCAGGATGTCAGCATGTAATATAGACATACTGTTGCTGAAAGTTTAAAAGTTGTTACTCAACTGATGGTATTACTAACCCATATACACAGGGTGTGTGTCTACAGTTAGGATATCTGCAGGGACACGGTATTAAAGTGACTAGTCTTGTGTCATTGGTCATAACTGTGATTGTATTATCTGGAATCTCAAATTCCCAGTGAAAATAATTGACAGTACTTAATAGTTAATTTATCTGAGTTTCTGCAAAAACATAGTATGTTGGTGTAACTGCATCTGTATACGTTTTGGGTTGACCTGTAATGAACCATTACGATAATACATTTATATTAATAAAAACTAAAAAGTGAAGCTGTGTGCTGTTTTAGGAACTTTCTTTAAATAAGACTCATTGAATAATAAATTGATAGTAAAAGTTTGTTTGTCGAAGTCTAAAGTTAAATTTTTATGTTTTTGGAACATACGGATACATTCTATTACGACACGGATACATAACTAGTTTGACATGTTTTCCCTATCAGTGTAGTATAGCTCTATACCTATAGAAAACATGTAGTACTGCAAGAGACCATAGTGGTTGTACGAGTACATAAAATACGGCAGCAGTTTTTGACCTCTTCTTCAACAACTGTAAAGAGTTTGGGAACCCCTGATTAATTGTGTAAAACCGTAGCATTTGACAATACATGCCTCCTATCTGAATTAAATTGGATTCTCGATATTGCAGCTTTTTTGGCAGACGATGAACTTTCAATTTTGTAAAATCACAGCTGTCACATTTTATGCGGGTCACACTCATCCCATATAGGGTCAGTGACCCAAAGCCATGCTGAAATTGGATGTGTCAGGTCGAAATGCGCAGATATCGCAGCAGTGCTGTAAACCATGACACAACGCATTCCGTTCTCCGGACTACATCCTGCTAATCTGCGGGAGCTTGAGAACGAACGCAGAAGAAGAAGAAGATGAGGGTCAAAGTGATCCAGACACGGTTATAAAGTAACATATAACAATGGAAATCGGTCACTGTTATAAAGTAACATCTAATAACGAAAGTCGAGGCTGGTTCAGTGGTTCTCAACCTCTTTTGACCCGCGGACAATTCTCATTCGGTGCCTAACACCCTCCCCCCAAACCCTCAACTGCAGCATCGGCATCCTAAAACTTATTGACTTTCTCAAAGACATATTACTACATTCGTTACTACAAGTAGGATTTTATGGTAGGTGGAAATATAGGTCGCTTTGCCATAGCGGTGGCCTATACAGGATGATCGACGTGTACATGATAGATTTGTATTGTACTTCCGATACAATCTTGTCCCAACTCGTGGTTTGAGATCAATATCTCACGATTCTAATACCGTAGTTTTAGCCATAGCCATTCGACCACACGCTCCACATATCTCATTAAATAACGTTAAAACAAGTCATCTTTCTACCCCTCCCCCCCTTTCCCCATATTTCATTGGTTTCATTAAGAGTCCTCCAGCGATATATATTTTCAGCGATGTGCTTGGGCCTCGTTCTAATGAGTCTGGTTCCGAAAATGCAGTTCATTCGTTTTTGTTTGTTTGTTTGTTTGGTGTTTTTTGTGTGTAAATAATTGTAATTAATAATATCTCAGAAATTTCATGAACAACAATCGTCTGTCATGTTTGAATTCCTTGGCGATTGAGAAGAACTAGTAAACACCCTTTCATCAAAATCAATATTTGTTGTTAGTGTACTGAACATTTTCACAGAAAATAAGAACATTTTCTTGTGTGAAGCCTGAAGCTACATTACAAGATTATATAAGGTATTACAAAACAGTTAATATTTAAATAGGGCCGTAGCTACATGTTTCTGGTGGTAAAAATATAAGGGGAGAGGGATGCTACCTGCCTACTTAAATAAGGTAACTCAGTGTCCCCATTCTATTTATTCACTCTAAGCCACTGCCGCCCACCCATGCACGTTAGAGGGAATATTCGATGAGTGACCCAGCCACTGCCGCCCGCCCGTGAACGTTAGAGGGAATATTTGATGAGCGACACAGCCACTGCCGCCCACCCATACACGTTAGAGGGAATATTTGAAGAGCGATCCAGCCACTGCCGCCCACCCATGCGCGCTAGAGGGAATATTTGAAGAGCGATCCAGCCACTGCCACCCACCCGTGCGCGTTAGAGGGAATATTTGATGAGCGACACAGCCACTGCTGCCCACCCATGCACGTTAGAGGGAATATTCGATGAGCGACCATTCGATTTCTGTCGGGGAAATGAAATATAAGAAATTCATAGAAAAAAATTTCATATTAAGAACATATTTTTCCGGACATCCTGCTACTTTGCAGAAGTTTAAGAAATGCAGAAGAAGAACAAACACAGAAACAAAACAGAATTCGAACAAAAGATATGCATATGAGTATAGAGACTTTTAATGTTAACAAACTGTTTATCAAGGAGAGACATCAGTACATTAGCACATTGTTTACGAGCATCAAAAATATGAAAAGAATTCAGAACACAGATCAAAACTAACAAGCTAAGTACTTGATAAATTACATCAACAATTAAAGGGGAATGGGGGAGATCTGATAAAATTTGACATCTGTTGATAAGTGGGAGGAGAAGATGAGTAATGCTGAATTCACCAATATTATTTTTTATGCACCGATTACATTGAAGTTGAAATGTTGTTTTTTTTTAAAAATAAAAATGTGAAAATATATGTATTTAGTAGAATCGTTAATGTTGCACCAAGACTTAAAAAAAAAACGTTTGCTACTGCTTGTTTTATGCTGATAGGTTTTCTATGGACTGTGGAAATAAAGGCCGCTTTGCCATAGCAGACGCCGCAACATCGACAGGAAGGAGTATGATTGTACCTCCGAATGAAAATATCCTGTCCCAACCTTAGATTGAACCCGGGACCTCAGGGGTCTGAGAACGGCATTCTAGACTGTATCAAAACTGAATTGGTGAAATGTGTCATTCTAGACAAATTCCATTCTTTTTATAAGCCAATCATGGTTAGAATTTAATCTGTGTAAGGTCACTTAATTGTTCAAATGTTAGCTCAAGTTTTTTCATTAATAAAATGACTCACAAACAGCACGTCATCATCTCATGTAGTGCCGGGTATGGCTTCCAGTGACAGAATTTCCTCTCTTACTAAACTCTGCAGACATCCATCGAACAAAAACGTGGATTAGAGCAATATTTGGTATATCCGTTGTCTCGTCACAAGAAATCGATGAGCATCTGAGAAATAGATTTAACCCCAGAAAGTAAATAAGACTTCGTTCGTTACGTTTTCAATTATTGTCTTGGTTTCCGTTGGTCACCATTTATATACTTGGAGTCGCCCGTCAAAAATAGCCAAGACCAACCAATGAAACGCACATAAGTTATCAAAATGCTGTTATGAAAATGACCCTAGATTTGATGAACAGTAATCCCGACTAGGGTTCACATCAAGAATTTTGTGTTGTATAACGTAATTTTTCACTTTATATTTGGGTTGTTTAACTTTTAATTTGCATTCTTTAACTACAAGTTTGTATTGTGTAACTTCAAGATTGTATTGTGTAACTTTACGTTTTGTTGTTCAACTTCAAATTTGAGTTGTTTAACATTAAATTTCTATTGTTTCATGTGTAGTCTGTAGGTTTATAGCGACTACATTAACGTGAACTGACCTGTTTGCAACAAAATAAGTCAATAGGTCAATATATTTGGTAGAAACCAGTAATTCAACCGTGACTGTCACTAGTAAGAAGACCTGTTTGCAGATTTAATTAATACTACCATTCGTTACGGGTTTTTTTTTCTAGGTCCTACTGTCCAAGGTCAGGTTTCAACTAACATTTGCCTCGTCAGTTATCCTAAACATGTTTCAACAGAGTAATTTATAATACTTTTTTTGTAAATAGAATTTCTCCTTTTTCCTGGTGTATGCTACTTGAAAGTGGCACATTAACAACTCAATTATTCAAGAAATTTTTGTCTCTGCCTCTGACAAGCTCAGAGCTACATGTGTCAACAGGTTTACATCCATGGCTCTATATGATGCAGTGTCAGTCTAGTGGATAAGTTATGGATCGACTGTCAGGCAACTAAGTTTCGATACTTTCAAACAACGGTAATATTACTCGTAATGTGAAGAAACGTCAATGATCAGTGGCCCTCAATAAATGGATTTCAAGTAATAACAGATAAAAATAAATGACTTGTTATAAATTAACAACATGGTATGGTCAATGTTGCCAACCACTGTTGCTTTAATGATGGTGTTGAAACATCGTTACTTGTATTGGCTGCTGTTGTCTTCTTCGTTCGCTCTCAAACTCCTGCAGATTAGCAGGATGTAGTCCAGAGAACGGAATGCGATGTATCATGGTTTACAGCATATCTGCGCATTTCTTCCTGACACATCCGACTTCAGCATGGCTTTGAGTCACTGACCCTATATGGGATGGGACAGCCAACTCCATCCCATAACCTCCTTAGTCGCCTTTTACGGCATGCATGGAAGGTAAACAGTGTTGCTATTCTTTGCTCCCCTTTCGGGCTCCAGCAACACATGGGCGACTGCTGTTGTTATTATGTTGTTTTGTCATGTGACGTATTCTCTCCAGAACGTTGCCTTCCCAATGAACTCTCTGAATCCTTCTATATCTTTGGCGATGAAGCTTGCATTTTCCAACGACGTATTCATGTTAATTTTAATGTCGTCAGTCCATCGTCTTCTTGGTCTGCCTTTCCTCCTCTGCCCCGGTGATCTGCCCTCCATTATGTGTCTTTATAAACAGTTGTGTCTTTTTATATGACCAAACAGATGTAGTTGTAGCATTGTTAATATTGTTACATGTTATTGTTACGATGTTTGTGTTGTACAATCAATAATATTGCTAACTGATATTGATATTATTTTGTATTTGTACCATCTCATCATTATTGTTGTTGGTTGCTCTTGTTATGACACTCTGTAACATCTTTTCATGATTATTTCTATCTGCTCTTGTTTTGCTGTTGTTTTAATATCCCATTGTTAATTCTGTTAGTAATTGTTGCTTCTTCTTAATTATCTTTTGAGAATGTGTCGTAATTGTATATTTCTCAGTCAGCTACAGAATCTTAGTGATTTTCATATCTTTGAGACACAGTCCATGTTTCAACATCGTATAACATATAGGCCTAAACAATGAAATGTTGTGAAACAACATAGAAATACCTCCAATAGTAAGGTACGCTATTTCAACCGCTGATACAAATTCATTTGTGTAATGTTGTTCATCCGTCGTAGTCGAGGAAGACCATTCAGCTTAACAGTGATGATGATGACGAATATGATTATCTCTGCGGTGTGCCTAGCTGTGGCTAATGAGTCCTGTGAGTGCCTGATATTTTCTACCGAGCTCTGAGCATGCGTGGGAGTAGTCTGTAATTTTGAATATAAGTGATCCTAGGTTCATTCCCCAGATGAGGATGTAATGTTTTTCAGACCGCAACGGCTCCCGGGTCGACCCTGCCTTATTTTGGTACTGGATCAGTCTGGGAAGTAAAGACTGTGAGGGAGAGAAGATGACTACCGCCGTCACACAACTGGATATCTGAAATGTGAGATCGCATACATAATGATTGCTGCTATACTTTCACAATGTGAATGTCAGATCACATGACTGCTGCTATACTTTCACAAGATGAATGTCAGGTCACATGATTACTGCTATTCTTTGCTTCCATTTCAAACCCTGGAAAAATATAAATGACATTTTGATCTATTATTGCGTAAAAGGACAAACACATGCCTGTGTGTTTCCAAGGCTTGAAAGGGGAGGAAAGAATAGCAATGTTGTTTACATTTCATGCATATAATAGAAGTGGACTAAGGTTGTTATGAGAAGTTGATTGTCCCATTCCATATAAAGTCAAAGCAACCCAGAAGTCACGCTGAAATAAAATGTGTCAGGCAGAAAGGAATACATATCTCAGCAAAGCTGTAAACCATGGCACAACGCATTAAATTTTCCAGACATCCTGCTACTTTGCAGGAGTTTGAGAACAAATGCAGAAGAAGAACAAACACAGAAACAAGACAGAATTTGAACAAAAGATTTGTATATGTGTATAGTGACTTTTAATGTTAACAAACTGTTTATCAAGGAGAGACATTAGCACACTGTTTACTGGCATCAAAAATATGAAAATAATTCAGAGCACATATTAGTTATTTTTCAGTGTTCATTTTCAAACTCCTGCTGGATCTCTCTTGTAGCAGGACCATGATCCTACTAAATTTCCAGCAGGATGTTGCCCAGAGAATGGAAATGTATTGTGTTGCCGTTTTATTTGCGCCAATGTCCAGGCACACTTGTCTTCGGAGGAATATCAGATCAAAATTTACAAGCTATGGGCTGTTGACAAATTATGTCACAAATTTTGGGGAGTCTGAAAAAGTTTGACAGTTGTTGACAAGGGGAGGGGAGGTTGAGAAAAGCTGATGTCAACAATATTTTTATAAAAATGTGAAACAAAATGTATTTAGTAAGTACTTTTTCTGCAAAAATAAAATTGTTAGTACAAGGGGAGAAGGATACAATTTGTGACATTATTAGGTAATGAAGCAAGAAGGTGTCTCTGCACTCTTGACAGGAGAGGGTTGAATTGGGGGGGGGGGGGGGGGGGTGTTAAAACAAATGCACTCTTGACAGGAGAGGGATGAATTGGGGGGGGGGGGGTGTTAAAACAATTTATCTCACGATTGTTGAACAAAAAGATTGTATGGACAGCCCTTATCTTATGCTATGTGACATGTCCTTTACAGAATGCTATCCTCACTGCCATCTTGTCATTGTCTTCTTCCTTCTTTCATTCTCAAACTCCCGCACATTAGTAGGATTTAGTCAAGAGAACGAAAATGTGTTGTATCTTGATCCACAGGTTAGATGTTATATCTGCGCACTTTGGCCAGACACATCTGACTTCAACATGGCTTCTGGGCCAAACTCCACCCCCCAAAACCTACTTAGTTGCCTCTTACGACATGCTTGGCAGGTGACAGTGTCACTATTCTTTGCTCCCCTTTCAGGCCGCAGCAACACATTGATGATTGTAACAAAGAAAACCATAAAAACATTACATCATCTGCACTTAACCAACGTATTCTACAGAAACCCATGTGCACAAATTTTCAAAATCCGGTACTGTTTTAGTACATGTACCACTTTTAGTCAAAGTCACTTTTATATGTGTGTTTCATACAATTAGCAAAACTTCATTACCTTGTTTGAAGCTTCACCTATTGGATTTCAGTTTTGCGCAGTGAGTACATATTTTTTGATTTTTAGTCAAAGTGTTGATTCAGTGTGTTTTGTGGACTGTTAACAAATATTCTGAGTAAGTTAACTTATTTTGTGAACTGTTAACAAATTTTCTCAGTCAGTTAATTCATTCTGTGAACTGTAAAACGTTATTACTTTGAGTATTCCATTATTACTTATTGGTAAGGTTTTATTGCAGTCCCATCAATTATTTATTTAAATGTATCCAATAATTTTGAGAAAAACTTCAAGGGCACACAAATTGACGTAATCATTAGTTGTCATAGTAAATAATTTTCTAGTTTGGTAATTAGACTGGAAAATATAAAATAAGGCCACGAAATAAGTGTTTCTTAAATGCTCATTTGGCAAACTTGTAAAAATGTCATCCCATAATAAATAGCAAACTTCAATTGTATCTGAAATAGTTAAGATAACTTTCATTCAAGTTTATAGCACAACAAACACCCGTGTGTTGCCAGGGCCCGAAAGGGGAGCAAAGAATAGCAAACACTGTTTACTTTCCGCGCATGTCGTAAAAGGCGACTAAGGAGGTTATGGGATGGAGTTGGCTGTCCCATCCCATATAGGGTCAGTGACCCAAAGCCATGCTGAAGTCGGATGTGTCAGGCCAAAAGGTGCAGATATCGCAGCAATGCTGTAAACCATGACACAATGCAGTCCGTTCTCCAGACTACATCCTGCTAATCTGCAGGAGTTTGAGAACGAACACAGAAGAAGAAGAAGCACAACAAAATATGAAATTCATTCTCAGAAAATGATATTTATGAGGGTAAAAGGAAGAAAATGTATTCTTTCTGGAAAAGACCCAAAGAACCCACAACCAACAACTAACTGGGACACTGAGCGTATCTTACTTACTCTTAGATGGTTCATACTGCCAAAGAAGAATGTGTTGGGCAATTGGCACAAATAAAACAGTGACACAACACATTTCCATTCTCTTAACTACTTCTTGCTGGAAATCTAGTAGGACCATTATTCTGCTACAAGAGAGAACCAGTGGGAGTTTGAGAATGAACGCTGAAGAAGAAGGTTCATGAGTTGAGCACTTATGGGAATGTCATCTATGCCGCAATGCTGATTTCTTATCAAGAGTTAAGGAGGTAAAAACTTTTTTGGAATAAAAATCGCAGTCATTGAATCTAAATAGCAAGAATACTGAATTATGAAATATCATCAGCAACAAAGTAACAAAGCTATTTTATAGGACAATGTTTTAACAAGTCTGTGAAGATCAAATATCTAAGCAAACAAATGTCAGATGACTGTCACTCATGACATTGTCACATGACATACTGTTGCTATTATCTATAGACAATTTAATATCATAAGCATTTCTATAAACTTGATAACCAATTCACATACTTATTTATACATTAACCTACTCACACACCAATCCATACATTAATCCAATCAATCAAAAAATTTCAATCAAACAATCAATTAAACAATCAATCACTCAATAAATCAAGTCCTTGGACTCTCTAGGGTATCAGGTCCATAGGCCATGGACAAGGATTTTGCCTTTGTTGTTATCCGTGGATATGTTCTCTGTCTCATTCCATGTGATACCGATCTATATCACATCCTTTATGGTCTCACTTTTCCATGTTCCTATGTCTTCCCTAGGGGTTACATATCAATGAATTTCTAGCTATATTATTGCTGGTTTTCTGAGGGTGTCTAATACATTTCTATTTTGTCTCTTTAATCTGGATGTCACCAGATCTTTGTCCGCATGTCTCCATATTTTTTCCTTTTCTTTCCTTAATCTAGATGTTGCCAGATCTTTTTTTCTCATCTCCATACTCCTTCATTTTCTTTCTTTAATCTGGGATGATACCAGATCTTTGTCCACTTATCTCCACATCTCTTCATTTCATATCTTGTCCTGCCACCTAATTTTTAGCATCCTTCTTAAGCAGTTACTCACAAATGTCTGTAGTATTTTCATCATTTTATATTAACCCATATGCATGCTAACCTATCCGCATGCTAACCCACCAGCACATAAACCCCTCTCAAACTATAATCAATCAAAACATAAATGCACCTTAAACACTAACTCTTATCTGGCATAACTACTCCACAGCATGTTACAATATCTATGCCTGATAGTTAAACTACTTTGAAGGCATTTGCCAGATTGTTTTCTTGATAAATATAATAACTGTGAAGAACCTTCCCATTGTTGAATACATTTACTTTCAGAAAATCTGGTTATTTCTCAAGATCAGTTGGCAGTAAAAGCTTGAAGTCCTGTTATAGCCCGGCCCAAAATCAGGGCATGTATATCATGTGTTCCTGAAGGATAGACAAGATACAGGGATATTTATATTTGTGTCAATGGTAATAAAAAAGTGCAATATTAAGACAAACAAAAACATCAAAATGAATCACAATCAAATTAATTCCATATTGAATAAAAATAAAGAACAATCTTTCAAAAGAGGATGACACTCACATTGGCAAAAAGTAAGCAGAAATTATAAAATTGGTGTAACAATCAGACAAAACTAGTATGGAATACGGACTGTATATTAAATCAATCAATCCCTTGAATTCCCGCATGATTTCTCTCCTTCAAGTGTACCTAGATCTTCCCTGTTTCTTTTTATCCCTGTTCAATGCCACTGATACTTACTGATCCCCGTTATTGCAAACTTTCACTCTTTCTTCCCCATATGTCATTGATATTCTAGCTATCTGTAACTGATTTTCTGAGTATGCATCCAATTCGTCTCCATTTTCTCTCCTTAAACTGGACATCCACCAGATATTGGCCTATTCATCTCTATATATTTTCATTTCTGATCTTGTGCTGCCACCTAGTGTTTAGTTTTCTTCTTCAGCAGTTATTCACAAATGTCTGTAGTTTACGCTGTTGTGGATTTTGCATATTAATATTTAGAAAATGAAACCTATACTAATCAGCAAAATAAAGGATAAACTACCCAATGAAGTCAGATGTATTGAACGAGTGACAAATAAAGCAGCGTCACAGCGCATTTCTGTTCTCTGATTACATCCAGCTGGTAATCTGTCAGGTCATCCTGCTACAAGAGAGATCAAAGTGGGAGTTTGAGAAACAATGAAAGAAAGGTAATCTGTGAGGCCATCCTGCTACAAGTATTTCATAAAGTGGATGGAATAAATGGTCATCATCACTTGTGATGGACAAACAACATATCTAACTAGTTAAATACACTCAACAAGTCAACATTCTCGGATATTGCATTCTTTTATGATAATTGTATGGTTTATTCATGCAACAGATAACCTGGACATGAAAACTACATTTTCTGCAGAATCAAGTTACAAAATAAAGTAATGAATATATGCTAAAGTCAGGTTTGTCTGGTCATTGATGCAAATAAAATGGTGACACAACACATTTCCATTCACTGGATTACATTCTGCTGAAATCTGGTAGGAACATCCTGATACAAGAGAGTTACAAACTCTGAAAGATTGAGAAACTAATGTACAAAAATAAATGATGAGTATGAATACAGAAGTACAGACTTTACAACAGCAAATGATTACCCTCATATGTATTGACAGCTTCCAAGTTTAAAACATGCCTAATCACATGATACTCATCATTGATACCATTACCGCCCAGTATGTCACGAGCTTGTCTGGCAATGTCCAGGGCTTTGCCACAATTGTTGCGTTTCAGCATAGAAATCATTTCAGGAGTAGCCCTGACATGGAGAAGAAATTGCATTTTGTAAACAAAGAGTTTAGTTGACAACAAGATTAGCTGATAACAAGGTTAGTTGATAACAAGGTTAGTTGATAACAAAGTTAGCTGATAACAAGGTTAGTTGATAACAAGGTTAGTTGATAACAAGGTTAGTTGATAACAAGGTTAGTTGATAACAAGGTTAGTTGATAACAAGGTTAGCTGATAACAAGGTTAGTTGATAACAATGTTAGCTGATAACAAGGTTAGCTGATAACAAGGTTAGTTGATAACAAGGTTAGTTGATAACAAAGTTAGTTGATAACAAGGTTAGTTGATAACAAGGTTAGTTGATAACAAAGTGAGTTGATAACAAGGTTAGTAATAAAAAGATAATGACAACAACTATAATAAAAAGAGAAAGGACAAAAACAGTCAATGTTTCAATCATAAGTTCTTTTCTGAACAGGCATATAATAATGTAACAAGAAATAATATATTAAAAAATATGACTTTTTAAACAAATCTAAGAAAATAACAAAAACAGTCCCTGTAACAGCCAGCAAAGGAAGGAATTGAATTTATCCAATTGTTGCAGTGTGTTCAAGACTGAAATAGTGTGTGCCATAAAATTGTGTACCATGAAGAGATGTGGATATATATATAACAATATATATGTGGATATATATATAACAATATATATGTGGATATATATATAACAATATATATGTGGATATATATATAACAATATATATGTGGATATATATATAACAATATATATGTGGATATATATATATATATATATATATATATATATATATATATATATATATATATATATATATATATATATATATATATATATATATATATATATATATATATATTGTGGAATTTTGAGGTGCCACTAATACAGTGGAGTCTCATTATAACAACTTGGTTTGGACCAATCAAATGTATGTAATAACAGAAATTCACTATATACAGTACAAACAAGATCAAACAGATTTAATTGGGGATATGTAGGGAAACATTATAAAAGAATGCACTATAGAGGGATTTCACTGTATGTCCAACAATGAAGTGGATGGTCAACATTCAAACCAAGGGCTAATTTGACAAGTTGGGTTTGCAAGGCAAGTTCTAAATAAAATTTATTACTCGTATATAACCTCGTATACCATGTGGTAAATGAATATACGAAAACAAATATTTTTAAAATGAGTTACGGTGCAGGCTTCATCAGTGCACACAGGACAACTTTTTAGGTGCTCTGATCCCCATTTAAAAAATATAAAAGAAATTAACCCTTTAACTGCAACATTTTTTTTCTCAATAACCCACCCAAGCTGTGCTAAATTCTTTTGTCCACTGACTTTTCTCCTGTGTGCAAATTCCTGTTCTTGTCCTACAAAAAGTCCCTACCCTGTTTTCATCAAAAGGTCTTTATCAAGCAATGAACCTAAGAACATTATCATCAAATCCATAACCCTTCAGGATTGTAGGGGTGCCACTCTGGAAACATCAACACAAACATTCTGCCATGCCTCTCTGTTCTTTGTTTAAAGATGAAGATGGATGTGCTGGGCCATTGGCACAAATAAAATGGCGGCACAACTCATTTCTATTCTCTGTACTACATCCTGCTGGAAACCTAGTAGGACAATTGTTCTGCTACAGGACAGATCCAGCGAAAATTTGATAATGAACGCAGAAGAAGAAGTTTCTTGTTTAAGTGTGGAGAATCTTCACCCTATCCAATCTTTTATATTAACAATTCATACTGTCTTTTGACCCCTTCTTCTCTTCTTCCATTCCCTCACCTGTTCCCTGTAGGATAGTTTTGGAAAGGGAATCATGCCTCATCACATGACCAAACAATACAAGTTTGTGACATTTCCCCATTGCCATGATATGTTCTTGTTAGCCTACAAGAGTATTTATTTTGCTTCTCAAGTATATGTTGGTTTTATGTTCTGTATAATAGATGCACAATATTAATCTGTAACAAAATATTCAACTTGTCAAATTAACCCTTTTGATTTCAAAAGTCTGTAAAGATATCCAAGATCACACACAGAGCAGACCACAAGACTATCTGAGCACAAGACCAAGAACACTTGTAATCTACAAAGGCAATGGTATATCATCATCATTAAGTGCTGTCTTGCAAAAAAAAAAAAAATTTGCTGCAGCGGGCCTCCAATATCCCATCTCTTGCTTTGGTGGTGCACTCTGTTAGACTGTAGCCTGTTCATCTCATGATGTTTCTCTCCCACTTGTATCACTGCTTACCTCTTGCTCACCTCCCTCGACTCTAACCTCAAGTAAGATGTTCGCAACAGGTGTCATATCTTTTACTTTTAATAAGTCTAAAATAATTCATTTGTTTCATCTTTATTTCCTTTAATAGTTCTTTTTTCCTACAAAGTGTTGCTAGAACCTCTTTGTTCATTGTCTTCTCTTTTCATGAAATTCTTATTTTTCTATATATCCACTCTCAAAGGCTTTTGTTTCTTTTTTTTGAGTGGGAGGGGGAGGAGAGATTTTCTGCCCCATTTTATGGTTGGTCAAAGTGACCCTGAATCCACACTGAAGTTAGATGTGTCAGATCAAAATGTGCATATATTGAAGCCAATCTGTAAACCATGACACAACGCATTCCGTTCTCCGGACTACATCCTGATGGTCTACAGGAGTTTGAGAATGAATGCAGAAGTAGAATATTATGCAAACGAAGAAAACTTAAATTTTCCCCCCTGATACAGATTGATTTATCTACATTATTCTCTGCATTTTGTATCTACATTTTTGATTGACATTTGTATCATAATTATCGAAACTGTTACTTACAAGCCTTTATCTTTAAGTCTGCCAACCTGGAGACATCCAAACAGGCCCAGGGAAATTTCAGTCAGCATATCTGCCAGTTTTTTCTGTATCAGCTGGTTCTTGGCTAATGGTGTCCCAAACTGAATTCTGCCAAAGACAAGCAGCAAGACAGACAGAAGATTACGATCATATAAAAACTAATCATGAAGTAATGTCATGGGAAACAATAACTTCTGTTTACTTATTCAAGGAAATTTGTCATAGGTTTGTAGTCAGGATGAAATCCAATGTGTACTACTAACCTGTCAAGCATGTAATGACATGCCCAATGTGTGCTGCCTGTCCAATGTGTACCGAAGAACCCAATATGTGCTGCCTGTCCAATGTATGCTGAAGAACCCAATATGTAAAACAAAATCCAATGTGTGCTAAAAATTACAATGTGTACTAAAAATTTCCAATGTGTACTATTTCCAATGTGTACTGAAATTCCCAATGTGTTCTGACCGTTTAAATGTTTACTGACCTGTCCAATGTGTTGTCTGTTTATTGTGTACTGAACTGTCAAATATGTGCTCTATCGAATGTGTGATGACCTATTAAGTATACTATGAAATTCCCAATGTGTACTGACCTGTCCAATGTGTGCTCTGCACAATGTGTCCTGACCTGCCCCATGTGCTCTAATCTTTCCGTTTGTATGGAAATATCAAATGTCCAATGTGTATTGCCCAGTGTAGTATATACTGATCTGTTTAGTATGTACTGACCTGTCCAGTGTGTACTGCCGAGCTGTTTCTAAACAGAACTCTGCAGCTCCAAGACTCCCAAAAGCAATTCCCATTCTTGCACTATTCAAACATCCAAAAGGTCCCTACAAAGAAACAATCCAACAGAATACAAGCTGATACACAAACAACTAAGACATAATTTGTACTTCTCACTGTTCCAGAAACATTTACAGATATCATCTTAAACATGAGCATAATAGTTATGTCCCTGGTATAATAGTTAAGTAGTTTATGCGAGAGGTTACGGGTTCAAATCCTGCTTGCAATGTCTTGTTTATAAAGTGGATTTTTTCCTGAGATTCCTAGGGACAGGGGTCGGGAACCCATGGCTCATAAGCCAGATGTGGCTCTATTGATGGCTGCATCTGGCTCGCAGACAAATGTTCGATTATAAAAAAGAATGTTTCTTTAGACTCCTTTGATCTACATATTAATTGCATATCAATATTTCATTCTACAAATGAACTAAAGTCTACTGCAGCTCAGCATCAGAAGTTGCATTAATGGTAAGAAATACTCATTATTGATTAGCAACAGCATAACAATGTTATTAAAAAGAATTCAGAGACATAATTATTGTACTTTTAGTGTTGAAATTACACAAAATGCGCACATTTACCTGAATTTTTATATTTTAAACATAATGTATGGCTCTCACAGAATTACTTTTCAAAATATGTGGTGTCCATGGCTCTCTCAGACAAAATATGTGGTGTCCATGGCTCTCTCAGACAAAATATGTGGTTCCATGGCTCTCTCAGACAAAATATGTGGTGTCCATGGCTCTCTCAGACAAAAAGGTTCCCGAACCCTGATCTAAGATATAGAGTATGTGCTATAGATGGTACTCTTGTCAGGCGGCATGCCAATTTGTTGAGATATGGAATACATATGGGGTAACCCGAGTACAATTACGTCAATCCTCTACACCCATTCAGCCCTTTAACCATTGAAGTTGGATGTGTTGGATCATTGTCACAAATAAAATGGTGATAATGTATTTCTGTTCTCTGAACTAAGTCCTGTTTGAAATCTAGTTGGATAATCCTACTACAAAAGACAACCAGTGGGAGTTTGAGAACATACAAACAAAAAGACATGAGCAAGGAGGCAGATCAGCTATCTTGTCTGCTCTTCTAGGGAAAAAATAACAAGCAGTTCATCACAATAATAAATTGTAGTTTTAGCAACCTGACTTTGTCCAGTTTCTTGTCTGAATGTACTGTCTTTGGGCATGCATTGGTTCTTGGCACAACTTCATAGGTGTTTAGGATATATTTGGTCTTGTTAGACCATGTCAATGACATGATGAAACTAGACCATCAATAACATGAGGAAACTAGACCATGTCAAGAGGAAACTAGACCATGTCAATGACATGATGAAACTAGATCATGTCAATGCCATGAGGAAAATATTCACATTAAAAAAAAAATCACAAATAAACTAAAAATGATAATTTTTAAAAGGTTATATCTATTTCACATTAATGTATGGCTCAGAGATGTGCATAATGAACAAACAGCTAGAAGATTGATTTGACACATTTAAGATGTGGATATATAGAAGAATATGGAGAATTTCATGGACAGAGAATATAACAAGAAAGTTTTAACAACACTTTGTATGAAAAAAGAAGCATTCAAATCGAACAAAATGAATAATTTTTTGGACATATTAAAAGTTAAAGATATGACTCCTCTTTTACCTTACTTGAGGGTAGAGTCGTGGTGAGGTGAGCAAGAAGTAGTTAGAGATACAAATGGGAGAGAAACATCACGAGATGGACAGGCCACATTCCAGCAGAGTGCACCACCAAAGCAAGAGACAGGATAAGGATATCCATTGAAGTCAACCGTCGTTGCAGACAATGCCACAGATGCTCACACCCAAAGGGATTATTTTATCATCATCATCTTCCTGCTAACTGAGATAAGTTTGAACAAAATCTCAGAAGTTACAGAGAGATAGGTAAGAAAGATCAGGAAAGACTGGTTGAAAACAGAAATAAATTGAAGGAATTATGATGTAACTTTATTGGTGATTGTCCAAGATTCACATCCATATATTACAACTGGGAATATGTAGGCCTATATAAAGCAATAAAAATCACAACACAGCTGAAGAACACACCTACCACCACCAGGTACAGGAAAGAAAGAGTGAAAGCTCGCAACCCTGTGGATCAGATAAGCAAAGCTATAAAATTAATGCTTTATTTACCGATAAACCGAAAGCATTTGGCAGCAAATTCTCTTCTGGTACTTCTACATCCTCCATGACAATCTGGCCAGTGATGCTTGCACGCAATGAAAATTTACCCTCTATCTTTGGTGCAGACAAACCCTTGGTTCCTTTATCTAAGAGAAAGCCTCGGATTTTGTTTCCATCCACATCAGACTTTGCCCACACAATAAACACATCTGCTATTGGAGAGTTGGTGATCCTTCAAGGAAAAAAACATAGTGTTAAAAAAAAATTCATCTATGTCAAGTCTGTTGTATCAACTACTTAAGGTATTCTCACTTAAGTAGTGGTTAAGCTGTTCACTTTATGCTGAAGATGTCGCTGCTTAAAATCCTGTTCCTGGTGTCTTGTTTATGGTTGGTTGCTGATCCAGCGGCCCATGCGCTCATGCCATTTGACCCAATGCCATTGTGTGATATATGCATGTGTTTGTGAGCTGTTGTTTTGTTTCATATAATGTGTTCTATTTATCTGGCCCTGGAGGGAGAAGCATTTTCCTCATGTCATCCAGCAAATGTGTCTTGTTTACAAAGTGGATCTTTTTCGGAGATTCCTGGGGATTATCAATTGAAGCCACGGAGTTACATGCTATGATTGGTACTCTTGGCTGGCAGCGTGCCGCTTCATTGAGAGGAACATAGTACATATGAGGCAACCCAAGAACAATGAAGTTAATCCTCTATGCCTTTTCAACCGTCTGCTGCGAGGTCATTCTGCTAAGAGGGTGAACCAACCCAAGTCCAATTCGACTGCTGAGTGACTCATAAATTGGTGCCAGGTTCTTGGGTGATAGAGGGTTTAGTGTGTACAAGCACAGTGAATAAATTAGCCATGAAGAAATCAAAGTTTTCGAAAGTTAGATTGTGTGATATATAGAAAGTAATGTAATGTAAATCTAGACTTAGCATTATAATAAGTAAAAAGGTAGGTCCCATGGCATCTGCCGTCGGGGATGAAGATAACTCTTCATGTACTAAGCCGCAGCAACTATTAGGTGGGGTGGCCAGTTCCCTTCCTTGCTGTTTTTTACCTTCCCTAACTCATGCGTCAGGTACTCATTTACAGTTGAGTCGACTGGAGGAGTGGTCGTGTCAAGTGAGAAATCACAACCCGGATTGATTTTTTTTTTAAATGTCCGGATGTGGTTTCGAACCTGGCACGCTGTAACCAGATGATAGCAAGCAAGCTCACTATCCACTAGGCTACCGCGAAGGGGCTTTCAAATTCATTCAGAAATAAACATTCATGACAAAACGAAAATTGCATGGCTCTCTTCTACGTGTTTGATTTTATACAGATTTTTAAAGATGTTGATGTCTAAAAATTTTGCGTACGCCCTCGGTAATGGGAGATAAGTATGCTCTGGGTGCTGGTGAGAAAAGTGTTAACAATATTAGAATTTATCAATTAGCTGATTTACATATGAAGCATGAAAAAATTTGAAGTAAACATCATAACTACAGTACAATAGGAATGCACAAACTTAATCCCTTTTTGATATTTTTGGTTTAATATCACTCACGAACATAAACAATTCAAGCATGAAAACAGGACAAGCTTTTGATATATTTTTAACTATTGCTCGTATAAAAGTTAATATAAGACAAAGACAGCTACAAGTTGTCATGAGATATTTTCAATGATAATCAGAACAACAAAATTTATTTCAATAGGTTAACATAGCAGATTATATTACCATGTTTTTGTTCCATTCAGAACATATGTTTTCCTTTGCTTGTTATACTTGGCATTAGTTTCTAGCCCACCTGCGTCACTTCCATGGTTAGGTTCAGTCAAGCCAAAACATCCTATCAGTGTTCCCTTTGCTGGAAAGAAATATTTGCAATGTTGTAAAGGTTTTTTGGCAGATTATATGGCAGGTTCTGCTAATGTATCAAGTGGCATGGCAATGGTCCGTGCCAACTTATAAAACTCTTTAAGAGAAACTGTAAGATAAAATATAATTAAACAGGATAACAATTCCTTTTTCATGTCTAGAATAAAGTAGCTGGGGCTAAAAATGTAACACGGTCAGAAATGAATGTTTTAACTTGAATTAACTGCAAAGAAAGTTTGTCCAACAACAGTTAACTGGAACTGTCAGGCATTGTGTAATTGCGGATATACTCAGAGAGAGATTGGAGAATCATCATGCAATTGCGGATATACTCAGAGATATTGGAGAACCATCATGCAATTGCGGATATACTCAGAGAGAGATTGGAGAACCGTCATGCAATTTAGGATATACTCAGAGGGAGATTGGAGAACCGTCATGTAATTGTGGATATACTCAGCAGGAGATTGGAGAACCTGTGAATGAGTAGCAAACTAAAAAAAAAAGTCAAAAGTTTTTTATCTTGTGAAAACTCAGATTCGAGTTCCGACCATGTGTTGCCAAGGCCTAAAGAAAAGCAAAGAATAACAAAGCAAAATAATTACCTGTCATGCATGTTGAAAGAAGTGATTAAGGAGGTTGTATCAGGCTGAAAGGTTAAGATATCACAGCTAAGCTATAAACCATTACACAGCACATTCCACTGTCTGGACTGTATCCTGCTAATCTGCAGGAGTTTGAGGATGAATGCAGAAGACATGCACATAGATTAATCATTGCTTTATTTCTTTTCCAATGCAGCAAGATGGAGTTGTTAGACCATCTCTTTCCATTTAAAAATGTGCATGTCTCCCTATTGGACCGTAACGTGGAAATTTCATTGTTCTGTTTCTTGTTATTTCTCATTGAAATTATTTACGACAGTGTAGAAAAAAGCTCATAGGAAACATGAAAAGTTCTAACAAGACGGCATTCAATATAAAAACTTGTTACAACAGAAATGACTTGTCTATGTAGAATCCTCTGAGTAACAAGTGATAGAAACATAAATGAAAACATCAGAAGACTAACAAATACATTGTCAATTCTGAATTACGAAAGAAAACAAATTAAGTGGTTTTCACATGCTTCCAGACTACCATCAGACAGTGCCAACAAAAAGAATTACTATACAGACATGATGGATAAAAAGCCAGCAGCAGAGCATGCAAATGATGAATTACAGAAAATAAATTAAGTCAACAAAAACAAACATATAAGAAGCACACAAAAAAGCCATCTCCAGAGAACTCTTCTACCCTTGACTCTGCAAGGCACAAAGGGGTTTAACACAAAAATAAATAAAAATTATTTTTACTATTTGTTAGTTATATTACCAGTGACAATCATACATTATCATAGTTGTTATTGCTTCTTAGTATTGTTACTGCGGTACTCTTCACTTTGCCAGATATTCTCTGACATTTTGGTTATTTATAAAGATTAATCTGTATGTTGTGATGAGAAATCTAACAACAAAATTATTCCATTTATACTGCAACTTTCCAAATGACTCTTGAAGACTTCATTTACACCATGTCTAGACTATCAAGACAAATGTTAAATCTCTGTCCTCCTTGAGAAGATGCCGCTTCTTCACTGACAAATAAACATTGGTAACAACTTTGTTGGAAACACAATTACAATTTCTAACACACATACACAGAGAACTTAACCCCTTAGATGCAGAGGTATCCTTAAGGATATGATGAGGGGGGGGAGGGTTGCCGCCATTTTGCTGAGATCCTCTTCTTAGTTTCCCAGGGAAACAATTCATCTGGATGATTTATTATAAGTATCCAGATAGATTATTTCCCTAGGAAGCTAAAAAGAGGAGGATCTCCGCAAACTGGCAGTGGCTTTTTATCATATTCTTAAGAATACCTCCGCAGCTAAGGGGTTACAGTTGAAACTCTTGGATACTGTTATGTGTATTTCATTATACCCATACCCTTTAGTCTGATTGTCTGTGCATTCATTGTAAAGCAAATCTATCTTCTATTATACTTAAATACTATTGTTATACATAAGACATTCACAAAATTTGAATCTTGTCAGCAACAATGTATCGCTCTTAACCATAAATGGCAGAATACAACTCGCTAACGCAAGTCAACTCCAGGGGCAGCATTAGTTTAGTGGTTAGTACACTGGCTTCCTATCCATGTGATCCAAGATAAAATTCCCAGTTCAACTGGAAATATTTTTAAATCACCAACTGGGTCGACACAGCCTAAAGAAATGGGTACCAGAACTTCTAGGAAAGTATAGGTGGCTGGTGTTATGCTGACCACATCAGCTGTTGGTATTCCATTGGTCAATGAAAAATACAGGCCTAGCACCTGATTTAAATAGCACCTCAAGCATAAATAAGATGGATATTGAAGATTGAAATACCTTGGTCATGTTTTACGACTAGATGTAAACAGAATAAACCAACAAGCCCTTATGTGGTCACCTGAGGGTAAGAGAAAAAGAGGAAGACCTAAAACAACCCTTAAAAACACCATTCTTAAAGAAGGGGACTTAATAGGCTGTAAGACCATCCAGGAACTAAAGCTGCAGGCAGCGGGCTGCATCATATGGAGAACCAAAACATCTGCCTTATGTGCCGCTTGCAGCACGAAAGGAACAAACTAACTAACTAATAAATAAGAGAAACTTTTCTTTTTTTTACGAGTCAACAAATGCTACAGGTCCAAAAAGTTAAAAATATTGGGTGTCGTCTATAAAGTCACTGTA
Organism: Meghimatium bilineatum; assembly: GCA_034231615.1. Taxonomy (NCBI): domain Eukaryota; kingdom Metazoa; phylum Mollusca; class Gastropoda; order Stylommatophora; family Philomycidae; genus Meghimatium; species Meghimatium bilineatum. The sequence goes on along the minus strand of CM067315.1, from coordinate 33,375,167 downwards.
CATTAAATTTGGAAAGTCTTGTTTACAAAGCAAATTTTTTTAGAGATACCTGGGGATTATCACATGGAGCTACAGATTCACATTCTTTTTTTTCGACAAAACGAAAGTTAAACGGTATGCAGAAATATACATAATTAATATAATCATGCTAATAATAAAATGGCAGATGTGAAACAGAAGTTAAAAGGAGAATAGGAATGGCTAAAAGTACCTTCAATGACATCAAGAAATTATTACTATCTAAAAAAATTACAAACAAGTTAAAAATGAGAATTATAAAATGCTACATCTATTCCATATTAATATATGGCTCAGAAACATGGACACTAAATAAACAATTAGAAGACAAAATTGATTCCTTTGAGATGTGGGTATATAGAAGAATAGGGAGAACATCATGGAAAGAGAAGAAAACAAATAAAGAGGTGCTAAAGACACTTAATATGAAGAAAGAACTACTAAGAGAAATAAAGATCAGGCAAATAAAATACTTTGGACACATTAAAAGACATGACACCTTATTGAAGACCTTACTTGAGGGTAAAGTCAAAGGGAAGCGAGCAAGAGGTAGGCAGAGATACAAGTGGGAAAGTAACATCACACGATGGACAGGTTACAGTCTAGCAAAGTGCACCACCCAGACAAGAGACAGGAGATGTTGGAGATACGTTGCAGCCAACCTTCGTGCGGAGACGGCACTTGATGATGATGATGAATAATAAAATATCTATCCGACTAAGTGTGAAACTTGTTCTAACTTGTGACTAATGCTAGTTAGTCACTAAAAGTGTTAATATCTAACAAATCTAACAATAGTTAAAGAGTTAATTCCCTGCCACTCACCAAGTTTTGGAATATACTTCTGTTTCTGCTCTTCTGACCCATATGCAAATATAGGCCACATGACCAGACTCGACTGGACACTCATTGCTGATCTGTAACTGCTGTCTACTCTGTTGAGTGATAAAATAATTCAAAAAATGAAATGTAATCAAATGGTCAAATAAAATAAGTAAGCATTGCAGATTAATGAGACACATCTACAAATTAATGAGACACATTTAAATAGTAATGTATTAATGATACACTTCTGCAGATTAATGAGACACATCAACATATTAATATATTAATGAGACACATTTACAGGTTAATGTGAAACAACTACATATTAATGTATTAATGAGATACTTCTACAGATTAATGAGACACATCTTCAAATTAATGTATTAATGATACACTTCTACAGATTAATGAGAAACATCTACATATTAATGAGACACTTCTACAGATTAATCTCTGGAGATGCCATTTTTATGTGCTTCATGTTTGTTTTTGTGGATTTCTGTAATCCATGTGGTTCTTTTATTCTAATTAGTGCCTTACGATGTATTTTATGGTTAATTAATCTAAATATCATACCAATAATTAATTGAAATATTCATTTTTTAGGGTTAGGGTTATGAGTTAGGGTTAGTTATGTTTTACATAACTAATCCTAACCATAACCATATTTAAACCTTGTGGAATTAACACCTACCTATGTCATTATTTCTCTCATTGGCAGTAGGCAATAATTGAAAACAAGAACCAACCATCTTTTGCATGGTCTGTCCCAGGCTGTGTGTCCATTGTGCCTGTATAGCAATATTTTTTAGGGGTACTACATTATGGTAGTCTTAAAGCATGTGAAAACCATTTAATCTGTTGTCTTCTGATGTCATTAAAAAATAATAACAAGCTATATAGTTATGTTACTGCATAATCATTTCACAAACAGACACTGACCTTTCCAGCTCTCGGGTTATGAGTCCATAACCCACTGTAGACAGACCAGCACAACCATAACCCTGAATGGTTGGGCCCAGAACACCTAGCTCGCCCATCTCACGCATGATAGCTGGATCAAAGTCTGAAAGAAGTCAAGCAAATATAAAAAATGGTATTGTGAAAACATAATACATACGGTAATAAAATATATACATAATAAAACATAATACATAATAAAACACAAGTCTGCAATTTGGCAAAGTGGGACCCACAAATAATTTTCTTATTTAAAAAATAAAGGTTGTTTCTTCATTTTCATTAGATTTATGGTTAATTTTTTGTGGGAACCAAGTGGGAGGGGATAGAGGGAATTTACCCACATTTTTGTCTAGCTTCCTAGTGCCAAATTCATACTGACTTTTTGAGGGGGTGTTTACAAGTTACAGCCTCACCCTTATAATCTACAAACCTGTCAATTTTAGTTCTTAGGTATACATTTGTCTCATGATCCCCATAGCATGTGTGTAGAATTCATTTATAACAAATTCTCAATAAGGGCACTGGAAACTTGAAGGGGACGGGGGGAAAGTCACTAATTAGAGTCCCTCTATCTTGTAATCATTAGGGGGGATGGGTGGGGGAGAACAGAATGCTAGCAATCATCTATCTAATGATATTATGTCATTTACATAACATTGTGCTCATTGCCACTCTGTAAGCTCTGTTCTGTGCAAGCTGTCCTGCCACTTCCAGTGTCATGTCCAGAAGGTCTTCAATATCCTGTGTCCATCGTAATCTTGGTCTACCTCTTGTTTTCTTTCCTTGAACTTTTCCCTCCATGATTAATCTTTCTAAAACATTGTGACTTTTTATATGTCCAAAAGATGCTAGCTTGTGTTTTTGTAATAGTTTTGAGGAGCCAGTCTTCTTCTGATGTCTGCGCTGAGTTGACTTTCTGTGCATACGGTTGCGTCTGGGGGTCTCATAAATGGCTCACTAGACAAACCAACCATGCAACAGAAAACCTTAGTAGATGACATGCCTTTATATTGAGGTTATCTTCTTATAGAAGCTTCATGGCACGTCATCTATAGAATCCCGTAGTTGTAACCTTTGATAACAGTTACTATGTTATTCTGACAGGCCGACATTGTGCTTGAACTAGTTATGGGCATGGCGTGGGTGGGTGGAATAACAAAGAAACCTGTCACATGGGCCAGAGTTGTGCTCTGATGTCGACGTCTGTTTCGGCAGCATTAGACTCAAAACACCATTGAGTCAAATGGATGCTGGAACAGAGGGCGGAGCACTTATGGGAATGCCCCACATGCTGTGAGACCAGTTTCTAATCAAGAATCTGTCTATGATATTCTCAGGACCTTTCTATAACATTTCATTTTGAATGCTGATAATTTCTTTTTCATTGCAGATACCATTGTCCCGAAGTGTACAAGATCTAGGGTCTACCTACTATATGAAATATGATATGAAATATTATTCTAACTTTTTAATATTATATGCAGTTTCATTCATGTTTCGTGGCGTCACTTAATAACACAATGGTTAAAGTTTAAAAGCTGTTAGGCTTGCTCCCAGATGAAATTGTCTACGCACTAAACACTGGAGGGGGGGGGGGGGGGGGGTGCTCTCAATGCTTAGTGCACAGATTTATAACACGTGTATTGCGCTTTTATCAGTCAATAGACTTTTGTAACTAGGAATGAATTGGCAGTTTGATGCCACAAATACAAAACAATTACGATCTGCGCAGATTTCTTAAAAACTGTGAACAGAAAGTGACCTTTAAAGTGAAGTACGAGGTAGGCCCAAGATCTTGTACAATTCCCTTTGCCCATTGTCTCACAACCATATTTTGTCACTGGAAAAATATAGCTTCTTAATAGATTAACTGTTTATGGAAACTATATTTAATAATATGTAGTACTATACATCATGCCAAAAATGGATATGTTGGGCAATATCTATCTACTGTAAAACTAGCAGCACAATGTACATCAAATCACATGAATATTGATTCTGATTATTTGATAGTGAATGCAAAGGCAGAAGTAGATATATATGTCAGTTTACCTAATGTCATTTCCACTTGTGCCATTACGTGTCGTGGGGTGAAGTTATTGTCTATCTTTGGCTATTTGGGTCGCATTGGCCATGGTAAGCCCATGTCTCCGCCCATCTACTTCTTGGTCTTCCTTATGCTTTGTAGTCCGATCTTCTGGTGTTGTATGCATGAAGGGCTGGTTGCATTGGTTCCATTAGCATGATGTGGCCAAACCACCTGGTTTGCTGTCTCTCGATATAGCCTTGACATAAAATGGTCTTTATTTCTTTCCTGATATCTTAATTTCTCTGTCTGCCTCTTCAGGTGAAATTATGTTATGGCTATCTTCAAATATCTTATTTCACACTCTCTGATCTTTTTCACTAGTGTCTTTGTCAAGGGCCATGTTTAACACTGGTAACACAGAATTGGTACAAAAATACTGTTTACCAATTGCCGTTTTGTTGCCATGCATAATGATGGGTGTTTGAATATTGGCAACAGCTGGTTATTCACAGATTTGGCTTTCTGACATCTTGTTGTGATCTCTGTATCGAGTTTGCCAATAAATATATCTGTCAGTAAACCTTGAAATATTTGCTGGATCATATTTAGGACCTGGTGGGAGAAGGAGATACACAGGAAAAATTGCCTCAATGTCAAAAGAGGTTAAGAACCATTGGTTTTTGACAAATTTATTTGAAGACTTGTATTCATCTCTCTATGTCTGCAGTTAAGTGTCCAACTATGGAGTTCTAGATTACAAAGGGGCCTGCTATGGCATTATAAAAAAAGTTTGCTTCTCATATTGACAGACTTGAGCATTTACAGCCAACTAGGAACGTGTGAGTTGGCTCAAGTACTTGTGGACAAATTAGAAGCAAATATGCTCTCTGACTGCAGTACTTAAGGGCAAGCTACAAACATATATGCTTCCTGACTACAGTACTTATGTACAAGTTAGAAGTCAAAGCTGTAGATATGTGTCCCTTAAGTGGAGAGGGATTTTTTACCTTAGTCATTCATGCATTTTTGTGTGACAATTTTATCTTTGTTTATGAAAAATTTGATGACCTTTTTGTGAAAAATTGTTGCATGAGTTGTGTGTGTAGATGTTCGCTCACCTTTCTGTTAAGTTTCTAGTACTAAGTCATGTACTAATTTACTAAGGAGATGTTGGGGAGGGGGGGGGGGTTAACACACCTAAACCCCCCTATTTAAGGCCTTGCTAGATATATGCACCTTCTGACTTACAGCACTTATGAACTAGATAGAAACACATATCCTATCTGACTTGGAGCACTTACGGACAAGCTAGAAACATATCCTTTCTGACTTAGAGCACTTATGGACAAGCTAGAAACATATCCTTTCTGACTAAGAGCACTTATGGACAAGCTAGAAACATATATCCTATCTGACTTAGAGCACTTATAGACAAGCTAGAAACATATATCCTATCTGACTTAGAGCACTTATGGACAAGCTAGAAACATATATCCTATCTGACTTAGAGCACTTATAGACAAGCTAGAAACATATATCCTATCTGACTTAGAGCACTTATAGACAAGCTAGAAACATATATCCTATCTGACTTAGAGCACTTATGGACAAGCTAGAAACATATATCCTATCTGACTTAGAGCACTTATAGACAAGCTAGAAACATATATCCTATCTGACTTAGAGCACTTATAGACAAGCTAGAAACATATATCCTATCTGACTTAGAGCACTTATGGACAAGCTAGAAACATATATTCTGACTACAGTACTTCCAAACAGGACACTTACTCTCATTGCGATGAGCTTCAGTTATTCTAGGCATTAGCTTCTCTTGACAGTATGCCCGGAATTGGTCTCTGATCATGATCTCCTCTTCTGTTAGACAACTCTCCAAGTTCAGAGCATCTTTCCAGTTGAATTCCACTAGCAGATAACAACACAATACCGGTAAGTTATAGTAATCCAAACATCACTGTTACTTTGTTAAAACAACTTTATATAAAACTCTTACTGATGATGATTAGATGCCATATTAAAGGTCAGACTGCCCACGTGTTGCTGAAGACAGACACAGAAACTAGAAAAAGTTCAAGACAGAGAACTTGTTAGCCAACATCTGCAAGAAAAGTTCATTAATTTTTAATTTTCTGAGACAAATGCAAGGAAACACTGGGAAATATTTTGGATTCAGATTATATTCTGTTCTTTAACAATAAACTAAACTGCTTATTACATTATTTCAGCATCATATTTAATAAAGAAATAATTTAGTTCAGTGGTGATGCTGCTGCAAAAATAACGGAGCTAAAGGAGGCCATAATTGTAGGCTGATATACATGATGGAACACAATATATAACTCTCTTTTTGTATCACCATTTACTTTATAATTTCATAAATTGGTTCTTCTTGTTCACAATTAAGCAGGTTGTATTGTACGATGGTTGCTGGTGTGCTTCTTGGTCTGGTGTCTCCGCCTATGGCACCTGTGCTTGCTTTGGCCGAACTGTGGTCCAGCTCGATATAAGGGATGGCCTGACCAGTCTTAGTTTCCAGCCTCGATTGGCTGGACTATCTCCACTTCAAAGAACTGACCTTGATGGGGGTAAATTGGTTGATGTATTCTAAGTAATGTACTTATAAGACGTACAATTTTCATGGACAAGGGGTCATTAAAAAAATGTTTATTTGAAATGTGGACGATAGCTCAGTAAAGTTTGAGAAGTACTGCTCTATATATTATATTTTCGAGAAATTTTATTTAGTTAATAGGTATGTTCATTATTGTCTAGCACACTGTCCATAGGTGCTCAGATCTCCGCCTCAGTAAATCTCTCCAGGTATAGCAGCTGCTGGTTCTAGTTCTATGGTGTTTCCATATTCTTTTAAACATTTTTTGGTTAGGTGTTCTATACTGGCCATGCCTATCCTTACTCCCGAATTGTGCATTCTCGATACTGACTCAAGTTCATGTATCTCAAAATCTTCTGATCATGAAGAAAATTGAGTATATCTGCTTGGTCATCTTGGTCATTATATCTGCTAACCATCTTTTATAGTGGCAAGATAGCTAATTTGTAGACTAATTCTTTTCGTCCTCACCCACATATCCAGAGAATGAAGATGAGTGATTTTCTTGCAATGAGCCCCACTTTTTAGCCCTCTTCAATAACTACACACATTGCCTACTCACATCACCAGTTTTTACTTTTTGAATTATACTCATTCAGTTACTCAGTATACACGCATACTGAGCAAAGGACTTGGATCGGAATCAGATTTTCATACAACTCTGAAAGTAACAGATAGAAATAACTGTGAGTAAATTATTCAACTTGGATTGATGCTGAAAAGATGCAGCATATCAAATATGCACAGGTCACATAAGTCAATTACTTTTTCGATCTCAAAATTCTATTACAAGAAAATAACAGTGATAGAACCAGAAAGATAGCTTTCTGGCACTTTGTCTAGCTAACTTCTACACTACAGCAACAAGTGGTAGTGCAATGCATGGTTAAATAATAACACACTATCAGAGGATGATATGCGACATGGTGAAGAGTACCACAGTAACAAAAGAAGTGATAACAATTATGATAATGTATTATTGTCACTGATTACTAATATAACTAATAAATACCAAAATCGGAGTTACTATGCAGACTTATCACGAAGAAAATTGAGTATGCCTGTTTGGTCCGTAGACCAACCATAAGTCTGTACCGGTAGGTCTTATGTCCGTAAGCCATAGGTACGTAATCTGCAACTTCAAACAAGAACACTCATTTCCTAGCATACCTGAATTTTTAATTCTCTTGTGAAAGTTCTCTCTTTTATTACTCACTTACTTATCTGATCCCCGGAGTTGCGAGCTTTTACTCTTTCTTCCCTGTATCAGGTGGTGGTAGGTGCATATCTTCAGCTGTGTTGTGTCTGTATAAAGGGTGTTGGTGATGGAGGAGTTTGGTGGTAACAGTTGTTTTCGTGGGTCTTGTAAGTGCTTGGCATTCAATAAGGTGGTGTTTTACTGTTTCCTCTTCTTGTCTGCTGCAATGGTTGCAGTATGCTGCATCTCTTTTATTAAAAATAAAATCTTATGTTCAAAATATTGTAATCATACATACCTTTTTCTCCTTTGGCATGTTTCTTCTGTTGTGTATCTAAAAATCATTTAAAGAAGCACTGTAGCTTTGAAAATTATCAACACAGATATTTGTAACTATATTTGCCTGTTTGAGCCTGGGGCCCAAATGCAGAGCAAAGATTAGCAACACTGTGACATGTCATAGGAGTTGACTAAGTAGATTTTGGGGGTAGTGTTGACTGTCCCATTCCATAGATCAGCGGTTCCCTAAGTGTGCGCCGCAGCGCCCGGAGGTTCCAGAAAGAGTCTATTACAATATAGACAATTATTTAAAAACTATGAGCATTTTAGGTTCTGGTAGGAATGCATTCTGGAAAAGAACCCAGAGGATAACTCATGTCTGCAACCTTAGTGACTCGATGAGCATGATCAGAAAAAGACAAATGGGTTGCATTCAAGAACAATGGCGTGAGGCAGTTGAGAGGTCGAATTTGGAATGTGTCACATTCATTTTAATGTCTGGTCATATCATGGGTATTCAAGGCAATTAGAAAGTGGCTGGTTTGCACTGATACTGCTTACAGCACTAGATTAATGGATCATTAATTGTTGCCGTAAATCATCCTAGCTTTTCTTTTCCCTGTTGTTTCCCACCTGAGGGCTAGTTTTGCAATTATCTGTTGCTTCTAATATTTAACTTAGTCTTCTTCTTTGTTCATTCTCAAACTCCTGCAGATTAACAGGATGTATTCTAGATAACTAACTGCATTAATGTCATGATTTACAGCTTAGCTGCGATATCTGTACCTTTTGGTCTGACACATCCTACTTCAGCATGATCTATGGATCACTTTGACCCTTTATGGCATGAGACAGTTAACTCCAACCCCATAACCTTCTTAGTCACCTCTTACGAAATGCTTGTCAGATGTATTGCTATTCTTGGTTTCCTTTTTGGGCCCTGGCAACACAATGTGCGGTTTAGTTTTCTGAACTGACGTCAACACACTCTGGGAAAACTCATAGGTTCTTGGTATCTCCAAGCATACATACATATGAAGAGTAGGCACGCTGATGGTTCCTGCAGCTCACTAGTGGCACACACTTATACACACATTAGGTGCACCCTCAACCATCATGTTCTGCTCACCTTGGAGGTAAATACAAATTCTTTAAGCAGCATAGGGCCTATCATAATTGCATGCTCATTACTCAGTGCCGCAAACAACCCTAGCTTCTAGCTATAATTAGTATAATATTGACTGTTTCGCGGGTAGTGTCCATCAGTGCTAATGCATATTTATTTATGGCTTGCAATTTTAAAGTTGAGAGAAAGTGAAGAATAAGAAAGTCATTATGCATTATGATTATTACACGTGACATTTTTTCTTTCAAAACTTAGGTGGAACTAAAATATATATTTGTTTCTAGTATCATAAGTATGGTATATAAGAAATTATAGTAATATTTGTTTGCTATTTTTAATTATATTATATTGCAAAGTTAGACGTAACACAATTATTAACTGAACATCATAATAATGGGGTTCAGAGTTCATCAGTTCTGTCGATTAGTTCACCTGCGCTAATTCACAATTCGGTCACAGTAGCAATTATTAATTTTATTAATCAATTTGTGTTATAAATAACTCCATTTTTTGCGCTTTATAGTTCAGCGCTATAAAGGATACTTGCAATAGTTTCAGTTTTGGTGCCCATAAATCTTATAAACGATACTGGATATCCACATTTTCCTAATGGAAGTAGTCTTCTTGTTAATGTTGCCATTTTCTTTTGCACGTAAATAGAAGGGAGAGCATTCAGGATAATTTTATCCTGGAAGATCTTCAAAAAAGAAAAATTCACGAGACTAACGGGAATTGAACCAGTCCGTTCAACGGCACCAAATCGCCTAGCAACAATTGCACACGCGTTCTTCCGTACTTGACTAACCGCATCTCCAAAAAAAAAATTCTATTTCCTCAAACCGTGCACACAAGGTCACCAGAACGGACTGATCGAGACAAGGACTATTACAACAACAAACATCCCGTACAGTTATTGAAATATCCTCAGTAACAACAAACACATAACATAATATCCGTAATAACATAATAATCGCATCTTTTTTTTGGAGATGCGGTTAATACGGAAGAACGCGTGTGCAATTGTTGCTAGGCGATTTGGTGCCGTTGAACGGACTGGTTCAATTCCCGTTAGTCTCGTGAATTTTTTTAATTGTCCTCTGGCTTCCTACTTAAATTTACTTGTATAAAAAAGAAAAGAGTGTAGGAATTTGTCTTATAGTGGGCAATTCTGCAAAAAATGTTCAGTGATATCTGAATACTGTCCATATGGACACACATCACTAACTTCAAACTGCATGTAGCCTACGTGTGTCGTGTGAGTCTGGTGTGGCCTGTTCTCAATCTAAATATAATTGTACCTCTCTTCCAAGCATTGTCTTTTTTGGCTGATGTGTTGAATTTCATTTCATGTTTATTGATCTTTTGATGATAGATTTCATTCAGGAAAAAATGCATATTCTTTTTCTTCTGCGATCAGTTTTCTATGCTCATAAAATCTATACAGGAAGGTGTGCTGCCTCCATGAATTCAGTCGTCAGCAGGAGGTCCCCACGGTTGCCCCACAGCTTTACCTTCAGATCTGTTTTTGGGGTCATATTTTAGTTCTCACGTCATCAAAGAGTGGGCATGTCTGCAGAATGTGTTCTGGAGTCTAGTAACCCTTTTGACATGGGCGAAATAATACATACAATATTCTATCTGTTTTTAAGGTGTATGACTTTTTTTTAGGTAAACTACATCCTTACTGATGATGTGTCTACGGCCCTGATTCCATGCCTTCGAAATGCAAATGTTACAAACGAATCCGTAGAGAACATAAGACAAATGTGTGGGTAATAAATAAAATAGAGATGTATAAAGGTCCACAAGTAGCATTAATTTAGATAATGAAATAACGAAAACTTGCAGGGTTTGGACGCGTATGCCGACATAATTCCTTGTTAAAAACGAAACCATAGTTTTCAGTGGAGTGTGGGAGAAGAAGGAGGGCCTAAGAAAATCATGGACACACTATATCATGGCATGGACATGTTTAGAGATTCCCTCATTCATTCGCATCGATGGAGAACTGCTGATCCTTCCAATGCGGTACCTCTACATCCATGACATGTTATGGGTTTATGGATATAGATACATTGATTGATTTATTGAGACGGGGGTCGAATTACATTTGGACGTATACGGTGTTCGTTGCACGTTGACGATAAACTGCAGTACTAACCCACTATCATCATCAGGTGCCATGTCGGCTGGCGCAGGCGATCATGGCTTTCCACAGCTCTCTATCTCCAGCATTATGTATCAAGTTCGTTGTTGATTCCCTACCGTGCCAGGTTCCTAGTTCATGGTTTGTAAGATCCAAAACTGCGTGTGTCATTACAAGTGAATGGATTTACAATCAACTGAAAAGTGCATGCTGAGAAAAGAATGATGGGACATATTGAACAATTCAATTGTCCTGAACATTGCATGGATATACTGTCCTGGTCATGCTGGGGTCAGAGGAAACGAGAGAGCCGACTTATTGTCAGGCACTGCGGCGATAGACGGCACAATACTGAGAAGAGATAAAGTAGACTTAATCAAGGCAGTAATACATTCATTTCAAGATTAAGATGATGTCTATGAGGTTGAGAACGTACACATACAGAAAATGTCAGAAATGAGAGTATCTAGAGGGAAGGAATAGTTTTTTTTTTTTTAATGTCCCGAAGATAGCACAATCAACACTGGGATGGCTGCTGGAACGGAGCGCGGAGCACTTATGTGAATGCCTCACGTGCTGTGAAGCCAGTTTCTAGTCAAGAAATAACTTAGCAATATTGATCACCACAGGCAACCGATGATGTAGGGAGATACATTAATATACTAATTTCAGGAGTTTGTTTTAAATTGTGGCGTCTATTGCAATGTTTTCATATTTTTATTATTTATCTATTGAGTACTATTCAAGGACTATAAAAAAGAAATATAAAGAAATGCATTTAGCTTACTCAATATTATTAGATTGTTTTTATTTTGAGCGACACAATGATTCTCAATGAATACTCCTTCTTTTAAAGTGAAAAATGGCTGCTGTATGTTCGGCAAGTGTGGAGTTTTTCAAAGAAGTACTGACCGGAAAAGTTAATTCATCCGAAAATGTTAGTAATATTATGAAGGATATTATTTGACTAGTAGACAGTAAAGAGTAATACTTAATAAAATTAAACACTTGTTGATATATCGTTGATTATTCTTTTGTCTGTAACTAATTTAGTACTACCTACGGTAATTGATTCGGTTTGAATTAGGCTGACGAGGCTACTTAAAATACTAATAATTGGCCCTTGTCATGAATAACATTTACATATTATATAATTATAATTACATTTTTATTATGCTTATTATTTATTTATGTAGTCCTCTGATATATGCAATATTAATTTAGTTTTATTATTGTTGCATTCATAATTGTTTTACAAAAATAGGCCTAACCTACTTAAAATACCACTTTCTTTCAACTCCCTAGCAGGAAACATGCTATTATTTGAGTTTACAAAAATTTTCATCACCATCATCAAGTACCGTCTCCTCAGCGATGGTTTGAAAGCAGCAGACCTCCAACATACCCTGTCTCTTGTTTTGATGGTGCTCTCTGCTAGACTAACCAGTCCATCTCATGATGTTACTCTCCCACTTGTATATCTCTGCCTAAAACATCACAAAAATCATTGGAGGCAGCAGAGATGTAGTTTATTTGAAGAATATTACACATTCCTTGGATAGCAAAGATTACTAATGAAGAATGTCTTAGAAGGATGGATGTGAAAAGATGGGTGGCGCATTCTTCGTATCTACGGTCACTGTGAAATTTGACCTAGTTTTGAGGTATTCCCCAAAGCTGAAGTTGCGCTGATCCATTTTTCGCGCGGAAATGTGCCACGGCTTGCGAGAAGTTATGATATTAAGGTTCGCGCAGGAATCGTTTTGGAGATCCGAGGTTAGTTAGTTAGTTAATGTTGTGTGTGGTTGTAAGGAAAATAAAGGAGATAAAAAATAATAAAAAAGGAGAGGGAGGGGATGGCATAAAAAAAGGGGGGATTGAGGGGGGTCTCCATGAGTTTACCTAGTTTTGAGGTATTCCCCAAAGCTGAAGTTGCGCTGATCCACTGTTCGCGCGGAATAAACTCATAATGTCATAAACTCATGACATTTGAATGTCCAGTTTTTATTTCAAATTATAAAATTATTGAAAAAAAATATTGGAAAGAAAGCACTCAAATCTGGTGCTTTATGATGAAATGAGTTGGCAACACTGGGCGAGGCATGATCAGAAACCAGCAAAAGCCCGCACATTTCAACAAAGTGGATCGATGCTCATGGTTTGTGTTATTCTTATGATTTGAGATTTATATTATAATTAATGCATGGTTTGCGGAGAATTTATCCGGTGAATAAGGTAAGTGCTTCATTTTACCCATTTCACACTGTTTACATTTTTAATTAGGCGACTGCAGATTTCCGCTAGTGAAATCTCTGTTCAAATCGATCAAATCTTTTTTTTTTTTAAATGTCCACCACGCACAAAATCACTTGCCGTTCGTTGGGTGTGTGATGTCATCGCACGCGGGATTTGATTGGTTGCCGGATTTTCTAGCGGAACTCCATGACGTCGCTTATTTTAAAATGTCAACAGTGTGCTATTTTTAGCGCGGTGACCGTAGATACGAAGATTATACCAAAAGATGCATTATTGATAATATAAGAAAATGGCAGTCAACATTTATTGGGCACATAGTGAGAAGATGAGGAATTGGGAATATAGTGACAACAGGAAAGATAGAAGGGAAAAGATCATGGAGAAGACCTAGAGAAAAGATATTGGACAAATTTACTAAATGGCTTCGATTGACGACACAGACAGAGATGATGACATATATGGGAGATCAATGTACATGGAGAGATATGATCGCCAACACTATTCGGCATGATACTTGATGATGATGTATCTCTGCCTACCTCTTGCTCACATACCCTCGATTTTACCCTCAAGTAAGGTCTTCAACAAGGTGTCTTCTTCTGCATTCGTTCTCAAACTCCTGCAGATTAGCAGGATGTAGACCAGAGAACGGAATGCATTGTGTCATGGTTTACAGCATTGCTGCGATATCTGCGCCTTTCGGCCTGACACATCTGAATTCAGCATGGCTTTGGGTCACTGACCCTATATGGGATGGGACAGCCAACTCCATCATTTTTCCTGTTCTTAACTTTAGCACTAACCCTGTCACAGTTCACATACGTCTCATTTTTATCAACAACAATGTCCATAATGCCTTGATCACCCTTGCTTGCTTTATCTATCAGACTTAAAGACTGCTTGTAAGTAGGAAATTAATACACTTGTGTTCACAATATCCATAAATGAATCACTAAGCACCGTACTCCTGTAGTTTGCCATTGCTTTCAGGAGGTAAATCCATTTATCAAATAGCACTGAGAAAACACATACATTTCCTACACCATTTTTTACTGGAAGATCCAAGGGCACAGTGAGTGATAAACCATTACAGCATAAAGCAGTTACTCACTCGTTTGCCTGGACACAGATAGGAAGGCTGTCACAGGATAGGGAAGCTAAAAGCATGCTGAAAATGAATGTGCTAGGCCAGAAGGTGCAAAGTAACACAGCTCTACCGTGATACCAGCAGCACAATGTACTTCACGCTCTGCAACAGAAATCACACAAACTTTTCTTTTGGTTATCAGAGAGTGAACGCAGAAGAAGAAGACCCAACTTTTGAGAACCACTGCTCTAAGGGATGTGACAGCCAACTCCACCCCAAAACATCTATCTGTGTAATATTTTAGCATCCATGCCATGTTTATAAAACATATATCTGTGTCATATTTTAGCATCCATGCAATTTTTATAAAATATCTATCTGTGTCATAATTTAGCATCCATGCCATATTTATAAACATCTATCTGTGTCATATTTTAGCATCCATGCCATGTTTTATTTTAATATGTGACTGCCTTATTTTCAGAATGTAACTCTGAATGTTGGAAATGGGAAGAAGATCTCAGGTGTTTCGTGTATAGCCAAGCATCTACAGAGGACATTAAGTGAATTTAAAGGTATATGTCCCACCCAAATATCATCATTAAGTTCTGACTCAGCATCGAATGTTGGCTGCAACAGATCTCTAACATCCTTAGCCCTTGCCTTGGTGATAATAAGTGAGACTGCTGCAAAACTGTATAACAATAATCAACTATCAAATACTGTATGTTTCCTGTTAGGGCGTTGCAGGGAGAGATTTTGTAGCTGATTGAGGAAATTTTATATAACAATAGTACTTAGGTATGGATGGTTGGTTGATTGCTTATCCAGCGGTCCATGGCTCATGCCCTTTGACCCAGTACTTATGTATAACAGGTTGATTAGCTTTACAATGATAGCGCAGACTATAAATTATAGGTATAAAAACAATACAAATGACAGTTTCAACCCTAAGGTCTTTTTCAAGAAAACACAAGACAAACAGTAAAAATAATGGCTCTATCACAACATAATTAGATAGTAGATATTTAACAGCAGAAACATCCATGGTAACAATGACGTATGTATGCACAAGTATTGTCATAGAGATGGGCATTAAAAAAAAAATAAGGGGAATGAGAACGAAATAAAAGAACTATTCCTGAAAACAGCATAAACGACAACAACGGCCCCCCACTCCCTAACTCTTAAGTAAATGAATGATTGGTATTAAGACCTAAATGGCTTACGGGTACCTCTATCTATCATTCCTTCCTCTTTTACCCTTTACGGATGTCAAGGGAGATACAATGTTCTTGCATTTCTGGCAGCTTCAGATAATGTCATTTGGTATTTGTGTAGTGTCTCTTTGATGTTGTCGATCCAGCATACGCTAGGTCTACCCCTGACGATTCTTTCTGCTTCTCCTCTCTTCATATATGGTTTATAAACTAATGAATCACACAGCATTCTTTTCAGATAACCAAACCATTGCATTTGTTGATTTTGTATGTATTGTAGAATTGATATGACACCCACCTTCTCTTATGACCTTGTTTCTAATTATGTGTCTTCGCCTAAGGGTACCAAACTGCTTAATATGGTTTTCAAGAGCTACCTAGCTCTATCATCTGTGGTGCATGATCTTAAAGCAGTGACCTGAATATAATTTACATTTGCCTTGGTGACACACTTTGCTAGACTGTATCCTGTTCTTCTGGATATATCACAATGTCGACTGGGATTTCTCTTGGAGACCTACAGAGTTACACACAGATGTACATAACCAGAATGAATGGTTTCTGATGGTCTGGTGTCCAACAACATTGGTGCCAAAGACCAAGGAGTTTGCAGAACTCATGATGATGATATTCATGTATTTTCTATGGTTGTAATTTTAGTATAATGACCACAGATGGTTATGTTTAATCTGTAGCAGCCCAGCTAAAAATAGCACATATTTTCTCTGACAACTGGCCATTTTTTTTACTTCTGGTTTTTCTGCATGTATTTTCTTTTTTGGCATAACATTTTTATTTATTGAGTTATTGATTTCAAATTCGGAGACAACAGAGATAAATGGATGTTGATATGACTTGGAGATGTTATTTGCTTGTGTGTGTCAGTGTTATGTTGTGTACAACCAAACTTGAAAATGTGGACAAACACACACAAAGAACTTACCACGTCATGCATAGATATAGTTGTAGAAAACATGGCTCCTCAAATTCCTCATCATAAATGACTTCAATTACATCACTATTAAATATAAATATCTGTCTCAAACACTATATGTTGATCTACAGTAACTGAAACACTGTTATGTTATGTTCCTCCAGGGCCATAGGGCAGAAATCATAGCTTTCCATTTCTGTCTTTGTGTTGCCAGGTCTTTCAATGGAAAACAACGTTTGACAACAGTCGACTTAATAGTAACTATAAAGCTTTAAAATTCATCATTTTCTGAATTATAATACGTGAAGAAATAGCGAAAAATGGCAGCACCAAAACTAGGCCTACACAGTTTGGTTTCTAAGCTTGAAAGGTCGAATTATGGCTGCGTATTTATAGTGCTGCGAAAAACTAAGGACCAATAACTTTAACACACACTAACTATAAGAGCATGATGGGAAATAAAAATGGACAATGTGTCAATGACTACACATGGCTACCTTGATATAGAAATTTGTCGCCGTCGAATGTCTCTCGCTAGAGGACATTTGTTGACTACAGGTTGCTACAGGTTAAATGGTAGTGATGATGAACTCCCACTAAAAAAACTCCCAAAACATTTTGTACTATAGTTGTGGTCTAGGGGTCACTTGGGTGCTATTTTATATTGTTTCCGATTATCAACGGGCATAGAGGCTATTTTATGTTGTTTCCGATTATCAAAATGGGCAGATAGGCTATTTTATGTTGTTTCTGATTATCAACGGGCATAGAGGATTGATTTTATTGTACTGTGTTCTCCATTTATGTACTCTGCCTTCTCTGCAATTCTCCAGTCCATACAGCTGAAAATTGATATTTGACTTTCTGAAGTTACAATTTAGAGTCATGTATGGAGTTACTATAGAGGAAGTAAGAAATTTTGAATATCTGGAACATCAAAACAGTGCAGGAAATAGCACAACTAAAATCAAAAGAGAAAAATCATAATAGCAACTTCCAAACTAAATCAAATTAAAAACCTTTGCAAGGTACCAGCTGCAGAACAAAAGTATACCTAATTAGATTAATTAAATTCTCAATGGTAATCTATGGTTGCTCTTGGACACATGGACACTGAACAAGCCAGCAACAAAGAAAATAACTGTCTTTGAGATGAAATGCTACAGAAAGATATTTGAGAATACTGTGGAAATATAAAATTGTATCTACAAATAAATATTGAAAATGTAAAAAACAACGGAAGGTCTCTTCCTAAATATGAAGAAAATATAAGTAATGGTTATTTCAAAGAAACAAAATAATACACCTTGCAAGATCAAAGTGAATGATATAGTATTAAAATAGGTCCACCAACTCAAATATTTAGGTACAACGATTACAGCAGATGAAAGAAGTTCAACAGAAATAAGAAGAAGAATAGGACAGACAAAAACAACATTCAGCAAAAATGGAAAATATATTGTGTAATAAGACCGTGTCATTAGAGATGCGAAATAGAGTTCTGCAGTGCTATATAACCCCTATACTAAAATATGGGTGCGAGTCTTGGACACAAACTGGAAAGTGGGAAATTAGAGGCAATAGAGATGTGGTTCTATAGAAGAATGCTGAGAAAACCATGGATTGCAAGAAAAACTAATGTAGAGGTGTTGAAAGAGTCAAATGCGAAACGGTCCTTAATCAATAATATAAGAAAATAACAGTCTTCTTTTTTTGGCCACTTCATGGGATAGGAAGGTTTGGAGAACATAGTCACAACAGGCAAAATTGAAGGCAACGGAGACAGGGTGATAACTTGAGAAAATATTAGACAGTTTGACAACCTGGCACGGTAGGGAAACAACAACGATCTTGATACATAATACTGTGGAGTCATGACCGCCTACACCATCTGGCATGGCACCTGATGATGATGAACAACAAAAAAGTTATCGTGTTTTCAACACAACCACCAACAAAAACACAAATTTTCAAAAAAAGAATCTGGTAGCAGGGGCAAATTTCCGTTATTATAATCTGGCTCACTAAAGGTTAAAATTCTCTCTTAAAAATATTTGAAAATATAAAATTCTCTCTTTAAAATAATGGAAAAGGTATTATTATCTCTTTAAAAAAAATTGAAAATCCTTTCTTTAAAATAAATGACATTTTTTAAATATTAACAAAAAAAGACTGACAAATGAGAAATGTTTTTTTGTCGTGCAGATGTTTCTCTTGAAGAACGCATGGAAGTGGAGCAGTGGTTAGAGTATAGGTTGTTTATAGAGAATCTGAAAGATGTGGAGTCTACATTCCTTAATTTACAGGTAGGTCAGAAACTGGCCCAGTTAGTTCATGTATCTGACATACACAAGATAGACAAAATTGATAAATATACTTGCAAAAGTAAGTCAAGAGCTTAGTTCTGAATAGCAGAATTATCTTTGTGCAGCTTGGGCCCAAAAGGGGAGCAAAGAATAGCAGTACTGTGACCTGCATGCATGTTGTGATAGGCGACTCAGGAGATCTTTGGGGATGGAGTTGGTTATCCCATTCCATACAATGTCAAAGTGATCAGAATTATCAAACTGAAATTGGACATGTCAAGCTAAAAGGCAAGTGGTAAACCATGACTTGATATCTGTTTACAGCCAAGCTGTATACCATGACAATGCATTCAGTTCTCTGGACTACATCCTGCTAATCTGCAGGAGTTTGAGAGCAAACACATAAGAAAAAGAAACTGAAGTAATGTTAATAGTAAAGAACAAATATCCTTCAGAATGTAACATCAAAGTAGATGGGAGCAGTCTGAAACAGTTCAACATATTAAAATGTGTGGTTGCCTTGATGATAGTGGATGAAAGATGATCAATGAAGTCAAATGTTGCTAGAAACACAGGAACACAAAGACCAAGAAACCACCTACTAGGAAAAGAGGGCCCTCATCAAAGTTTTAGGAAGGTCAAACACCCAAAATACAACTATCACTATCTTGACAGAGCCGAGCAGGTTATCATCGTCCGCATCAGGACAGGACACAACAGACTAAACAGCCAGTTAAATAGACTAATATTGGGTCCATCACTTCTGTGTCCATTTGGGCAGGCAGCACAGACCGGGGAACATATCCTGCAAGACTGCATTACACTAATCCAGTTAAGGGAGGAATACTGGGATCTATCACTTGAAATTACGAAGTTACGTGCTAGGAGCGGTATTCTTGGCAGGTGGAATGCTGTTGTATTTAGAGGAGCAGAGTGCATATGGGGAAACCTGAGTGCAATAAAGTCAATCCTTTATGCCTGTGAGCTCCATTAGTTTAATGTTAAATCATTCGCCAAAAGCAAACCCAGGTTTTGAGTTCGCTTGTTCATTATTTATGTTTTGAAATAAAAATTACTCCAGTGGTTCACCCAGCCACCATGAAGTAGATTACCAGAGCTGATGCTCTGGAAAGGTGAAGGAATGGCACCATCACTACTGAGCAAGTGCAGTGGGTGACACTAGTCAAGCGGTTTCTGGTAACTATTGTCTAGACAGCTGAGCACTTTGATATGATGCAGGTTCATAACTCAGATTATGTTTGCCATTTGAGATTTTTTATCAAATGTACAAGACTTTTTAGTCAATCCTCAGTCTATTAAACTGATCATTGGTACCAGATTTTCAACCAGAAGTTAGGAATTGCCATATGTCTGGATAGGAATTGCCATATTTCTGGATAGGAATTGCCATATGTCTGGATAGGAATTGCCATATTTCTGGATAGGAATTGCCATATGTCTGGATAGGAATTGCCATATGTCTGGATAGGAATTGCCATATTTCTGGATAGGAATTGCCATATGTCTGGATAGGAATTGCCATATTTCTGGATAGGAATTGCCATATGTCTGGATAGGAATTGCCATATGTCTGGATAGGAATTGCCATATGTCTGGATAGGAATTGCCATATTTCTGGATAGGAATTGCCATATGTCTGGATAGGAATTGCCATATGTCTGGATAGGAATTGCCATATGTCTGGATAGGAATTGCCATATTTCTGGATAGGAATTGCCATATGTCTGTGTTAAGTACATCTGAATGCCTGTGTATAGAAAATGAACAAGTTTTACAGACATTTTGTCCCATATGTTTGAACAAATCAATATCAAATATATTGTTCCCTATGAAAAGGTAGTTGCATAGTGCAGTGGTTAGCGCAATGGCTTCGCATATGAGTGGTCCTTGGTTCATTCCCCAGTTGAGGCGGAAATGTTTTTCAGATTGCAACAGCTCCCAGGTCGACCCAGCCTTAAATGGGTACCAGATTAATCCGGGAAGTAAAGTGCGAGGGAGAGGAGATGGCTACCACCCTCATTTGCAGAGCCTCTGAAATGTGAGATCGCTAACATCTCATGAATATCAAATATATTGTTCCCTATGAAATTGAGAAAATATATGATCCCCATATGTTGGAAAAAATCTATCAAATATATTGTTCCCTATGAAGTTGAGAAATGCATAGCAGATATTTTTACTTATTAAAAAATGCATCATTACATTCAAACCAAATTGAAACATTTCATCTGCTTTTTCAGGAGCTGAACAATTATCTGGAGGACAAGGTGTATTGTGTTGGCAATCAACTGACACTAGCTGACATTCTTCTATACCACAGTCTACACGCTGTCTTTGTAAGTTTATATATCTTCAGTTTTTGCCTATACACCATACTCTGTACACTGTATTTATAAGTTTTTATCTCCAGTTTTTGTCAATATGCCACACTGTTTGTAAGTTTATATGGTTCATGTCTGGGAGATGTTTTAGCAGAATAAATCATAGGTTCGTTAAAAAAAATGAAACTGTGATTAGTGTGAATTTGACAAATATAGATTACGTATGTGGTTGCGTCTGTGGGTCTCACCAATGGCCCACTAGACATACCATCCATGCAACAGAAAACCTTAGTGGATGACATGCCGTTATATTGAGGTTATCTTCTTATAAAAGCTTCATGGCATGTCATCTATACATTTATGATTTTGTTTTGTTGTTGAAATGTCTTTCATATTTACCTGAATATATATGTATGCACCCTCTGTGGTTGGGAGGGAACCAGAGATGTACTGTGCAGCACTGAGGAGGAGGAAACTGACATCACTGATTTTCCTATGGCTGAGGCCCATCATAGAGGCACAGTGACTCAGGATGTGACAATCCTTTTGACTTGAACATTTTGTTGCATGCCTTGAGCAATAGAGACGTTCGGCATAACCAGTAGTCAATTGGTGGCAGGGAATGAGCACAGTGAACCCTATCTTGGCTACAGTGGCTAGGAGCAGTTCATAGGTTGAAACCTACCTTCCTGGAGGTGTGATAGTTATTCTCTGGCTCTGTCCCGGGGTGGGCCGAAAATCCACAGACTTCTCAGCAATATAATGCCATTTAATGGCATTGGGTCTAAGGGCATAAGCCCATGGACCGCTGGATCAGCAACCAACCAGCCAACCAACAAATATAGCTTGGAGGGGTGACAGCGAAATTTAATTTTTGTGGGGGAGGTGGTGTGTGTGTTACGATTGGTGTTAGAATTCTAATATTACGGAACAGGATGTGTAGTTGTTGGGAGGGGGTGGTCTCACGGTTGACATTAGGGATAGTGTTACCTAGTGTAACAGACATCTGCGGTTGCATTACCCATTTTAGCATCGACTCGTCTGCTAGTTCTGCTTGTCATGTGACATTTCTGTGATGCCACAGAAGATTCACAAATTATAACACAGATTTACATATCTTTGCGCATAACATTACAAATGTTGGACTACTATGACAGGATTTGGTCACATCTGCTGGTCATGTACCATTTATATCTTCAGTTTTTGTCAATATATCATAGTCTTTGTAAGTTTATATCTCCAGTTTTTGTCAACATACTACAGTCTGCATGTTGTGTTGGAATTTATATCTCCGGTTTTTGTCAACATACCACAGTCTGCATGCCATCTTTATTAGTTTATATATCTCCAGTTTGTGATTTCTGGGGATCGTTTAAAAAAAAGAAAGAAAGATTCTGATACATCAATTATGTGTGTATTTTTTTTAACATATTCAGCATTGAGTAAATTATTTTTTATTTTCCGGTTAAATGGTCACAAACTTGAAGAAGATACCACCTTCAAATATCTCTGGTCCAAAATATTTCATTATAACATCTCAGGAAATGAAATCACATTCAGACTCAAGGTTGTGATGGCTGCCATGGCAAGGTTTAATATTATTTGAAAAAGTAGGATCAGTACTACAATAAGTATTACAGTAAAGATCAGACTATTCAGATTGTGTTAAGTATACTTTTATACGGATGTAAAAGCTGGACACTCAATGCAGCCACGGAAAGAGGATTCAAATGCTACAGAATTAGCTATATGGAATACAAGATAAATAATTCGTTCTGCAGCAAATAAACAAACTTGGTTATCAAGAACCATTTTTGAAAGTGGTGAAATGCCGTAAACTTTTGGGTTGGACTCACTTTCTAAATTGTTTGTAAGGAACAGTTGAGATTGGAATGAGAAGAGGTGGACAATAAAATCTTGGATTGACAAATCAAGGAATGGTCTGGGCATGATTTGTTTACACTTGTCAGAATGGCTAAGGGCAGAGGTGTTTGGAAGACTTTGTGTGCTGATGTCTCCAGTGTGGCACACCAATGACCCTGACAGGTTATGGGTTTTATTATTATTTTTATAAATCATTTTTCTTAGTATTTCCAGTATCAATATACGGTTGTGTGGCATGGACATTCAATAAAACAATGACAAGGAGAATCTCTGCTTTCAAAATGAGATGCTACAGAAGAATTTTACGAATACCATGGACAACTAAAAATACAAATCAAGAAGTGTTAAACGTCGAAGCAACATCATATGAGATAGTGGAGTTTTTTGGTCATATAAAGAGACATACAGCATGGAAAGATTAATAGCTGAAGGCAGAGTTAACGGCAACAGGGGAAAATGGCACCCACGATAATGATAGTGCTGTGATATATCAGATTGTTTAAACATGTCTGTAGCTGTGGCAGGTCAACTCGCCCAGAATCACAGTGTTCAGCGAATCCATATAGAAGACCACATTCTGGAAAGAATATGTCAGATGATGGTGTATTTCTACTTTGTATTAACTTATTGTGCACAACATTTGACATGTTTATTGAATTTTTCATTCATTGACCTATAAAAGTACTTACTGTCACTTTTATGTTTCAGAGCAACTTGAGTTTTCACGACAAGGAAAAATTCATGAATGTATCCAGATGGTTCAACAATGTAAGTGGCCAGTTGATTGATTATGTGATCAAAACTACCTTCTGTGATCAACCTTTTTATGACTATTTAGCCTATAACATCCAGTTTGTTAGTCAAAAGATCGTCCTCACTGCACATTGAACCATCAGTCTATAAGTGCTCGGATCTCCACCTCAAAATATCCCTCAGTGTGTAGCAACTGACTACACCTACTTTGTTCTAGTTTACCAGTCTGGTTGCCTGCATAGCATTCCTGTTCTGCCACACCTTCTTGACATGATATCTAGTATGAGGATAGCAGTTGAGGCGGTTACAGCAGGTTTCAAATGACTCCCCAAGATACTATTTACTAAAGCAGTCATAGTGTCAGACTCTTAGTTCATGGTTTGGAAGATCCAAAACTGCTTATGTCATTACAAGGGAGTGGATAACATCTTTCATCATCTTCCATCATCTTCTTTTTCTTTCCTTCCTCTTTTACCCTTTACGGGTGTCGAGGGAGATACAATGTTCTTGTTCTCGCTTTTCTGGCAGCTTCAGATAATGTTATTTGGTGTTCGTGTAATGTCTCTTTGATGTTGTCGATCCAGCGTACTCTAGGTCTACCCTTGGCTTCTTTCATCATCATCAGGTGCCATGTCGGTTGGCATAGGCGATCATTGCTATTTCACAGATATTGTCTCCAGTATTATGTATCAGAATCGTTGTTGTTTCCCTGTTGTGTCAGGTTGTTAAACTGTCTAATATTTTCTCACGTTGTTGCCCTCAATCTTTCCAGTTGTGACTATGCTCTCCAAAGCTCCTTGTCTCATAACGTGGCCAAAAAATGAAGATTGTCTTTTTCTTATAATATTGACTAAACTCCGTCTCACATTTGACTCTTTTAAACACCTCAACATTAGTTTTTATGGAACTCCATGGTATTCTAAACATTCTTCTGTAGAACCACATCTCTACTACTTCTAATTTCCCAATTTCTTGTTTGTTTATTGTTCAAGAATCACATCCATATGTTAGTATAGGAGTTATATAGCACTGCAGAACTCTCTTCCTCACTTCTAAGGACAAGGTCATATTACACAACATATTTTTCTGAATGTTGTTTTTGCCTGCCCTATTCTGTTTCTGATTTCTGTTGAACTTTTTTCATCTGCTGTAATCGTTGTACCTAAATATTTGCAGTGGTGGACCCTTTTAATACTATATCATTCACTTTGATCTTGCAAGCTGTGGTGTTTTGTTTCTTTGAAATAACCATTACTTCTGTTATTTTTAATTTAAGAAGAGGCGTTTCTCTTTACTGTTTGTCACTACTACATTAATTAATTCTTGAAGGTCTTCCTTACTTTTAGCAATCAGAACAGTGTCATATTATTTATGTTATGGCCTCCCACTGATATTCCTGGAATATCAACTATTGCACACATTATGTTTCCACTGTAAAAATAAAACAGGTCTGGTGAAAGTACACATCCCTGTCTAACTCCTTGTTCTATTTCTTGAAAGGGGCCAAATTTGTTTTACATTAGCTGACCTACATTTTAGAGTTTTCTCAAATATAACATCCTATTTTTTACTTCCCCAGTAATCAGAGCACATAGAATCAAATTGTGACACTAACAAATGATCTTCTCTGGGGCAAACGTAGAAATCCAGTGAAGAAACTCATATTATGTCTTGTGTATAAATAATATTGAAACACAAATTTTTCATTTTTATTTCAGATACAACAAGATAGAAGGTCAAGGCAGTCTCTAGCACCTCTCACTTTTGTTAGGTGCCCCCTGTATTCTGGTGCCAGCTCACATTGACCAAGATTTGTGTGTCATTTGCCAACAATTTTTCCATGAAAATTAAGAATTGTATAATGGTGATTTTAAGTTGTGCATTCATGGAAACTTTTATTGTGGTTCCTTCTGTGTGAAAGTTGTGAATTGTCAATGTCACATGACTCATGATGATGATTTTAGCTTAAAGCTGTAATAAATGTTCTTTTACCCATTTGATAATTACTGTGTTTTATTTACTGTATAAAAATATGTTCCGTGTCAACATGGCGCAAATTTGAACGTTATTCTGTCAATCGTCACATGAGGATTATTTAATATTGTATTATGTGTTATTAAAAGTGAATGGCTAACAACTGAAATGTGCAGAAAATTCCTTGTGTGTCTTCTATTGTGTAAATTTGAATATTCCTGGAGGGGAATCAGAGTTTAGATGTCAGTGTTGCCGTCATGATATTCACTAGGCGTGAACAAGGCAGTGGCTGATAGCCACCAGTATTAGTGGTAGCTCTGCAACTGGGCATGGCGTGGCACCCATTTGTCCCGACATAAAATATTGTCAAAGGGAGTGGATATAAATGGATATCCCCCATATGGATGTGAAAATCAACGGGAAACTACCACATTATTCTCCCAAGAAGAAAGTCATGACGACACACAGAAGTAGGCCTAGAGTACTTAGTATTAATATTAAACATGGAACGTCAGATCGTTAGCGCAGAGTGGTAAATTAGACAAAATCAAACAAGAAATGGAAAGAATGAATATAAATATCTTAGGAATGAGTGAAATGAGATGCACTGGGGCAGGAGAGATACTATCTGATAAATTTAAAGTCATATACTCAGGAGAACAAAAACACGAGAGAGGTGTAGGTGTATTATTAGACACGGAAACAGGAAAAACGGTGAAGGGTTTGATGGCAATATCAGACCGGGTAATATTAGTGAAACTAACAGGAAAACCATTGGATATCAACATTGTACCAGTTTATGTACCCACATCAAGCAACATAATGCGTGCAATAGTTGATATCCCTGGAATATCAGTGGGAGGACACAACATAAATAATTTGAGATACACTGTTCTGATTGCAAAAAGTGAGGAAGACCTTCAAGATTTAATTAATGTAGTAGTCACAGAAAGTAAAGAAAAAGGCCTCTTCCTAGATATAAAGAAAACAGAAGTAATGGTTATTTCAAAGAAACAAAATAATACACCTTGCAAGATCAAAGTGAATGATATAGTATTAAAACAGGTCCACCAATTCAAATATTTAGGTACAATGTTTACAGTAGACGGAAGAAGTTCAAGAGAAATAAGAAGCAGAATAGCACAGGCAAAAACAACATTCAGAAAAATGAAAAATATATTGTCTAATATGACCTTGTCATTAAAGGTGAGAGAGTTCTGCAGTGCTATATAACTCCTATACTAACATATGGGTGCGAGTCTTGGACAATAAACAAACTGGAAAATAGGAAAATTAGAGGCAATAGAGATGTGGTTCTATAGAAGAAGGCTGAGAATATCATGGACTGCCAGAACAACTACTGTGGAGGTGTTGAAAGTCAAATGCGAAATGAACATTAATCAATAATATAAGAAAAAGACAATCATTTTTTTGCTACTTCATGAGACAGGAAGGTTTGGAGAACATAGTCACAACAGGCAAGATTGACGGCAACAGAGACAGGGCGACAACGTGAGAAAATATTAGACAGTTTAACAACCTTGCGAGGCAAGGGAAACAACAGCGAGATTGATACATAATTCTGAAGACAGAGAGCTGTGGAGAGCCATGATCACCAGCGCTAGCTGACATGGCACCCTATGATGATAAAAAATATGGTGTTGAAAAAAATAGTAAGAATGAGCCTTTTACTAAAAGCATTGTTCACAGCTAAGATTGGAAGTCTCCTGGATACAAAAAAAAGTTGACAAAAGGATGCAAGATCACTATTACTAGTAATTCCTAGGGAAGCAAACTGATGAATATTAAATAAAGCAAACAGCAGTAAATATTTGGTGATAATGTGGAGTTGTAGTAAAGACATGAGTTCATTCGTTAGGATCTCTTAATCAGTATTACATGTCCTAAAAGGTGTTAAAAACATCCTCAGGAATGAACGTATGTGTTTAAGGTGGCCATATATGTCAGTTAGTTGATAGATCATCCTAACTGTACATCATACCATCAGTCCATAAGTGCTTGGATTTCCTAAAGATATTCCTAGTGTGTAGCAAATGGTGACCCCCCTACTCATTTTTGTTGCCTCTCCTTTGGGACCAGAGCAGTATATCCATGTAATATTCTAGACAACCAATTTATTCAGAAGTAGGAACCACTCCTTTCTTAGCAATGATAATGATGAAATAATCTCTTTAACTGTGAGCAGGTAGTCTTGATAGACCATAACCTTTCTGACAAAAACACAGATTCTTCTCATTTGTGTAACTGAGGTGACGCCTGGACTTGAAGTGTAAGGGGAGTTTATGAATATATGTTACATCTCAGAAGGGAGGCATTCCAGTGTACCAGGATTACTATGTTCTGCCAGTGGTAATGCACACACATCTGAATCAACTATCTTATCATTCTTCTGTCAGATTTGTTGACCCATCTAGCATTTCCCGTCCCATTAGGTGTGTCTGCCACAAAAGGACAAAGGTGTAATGTTCTTTGATACAACCACAACACACTCCAGGGTGCCGGCTGTGCACTCATCCATACGAAACTGTTGACCACCACCTTTTTGAATGTCCAGCGCTGGATGACATCAGGAAAATGCTTCTCCCTCCAGGGCCAGATAAATGGAACACATTATATGGAACAAAACAACAACTCACAAACACATGCATATATCACACAATGGCATTGGGTCAAAGGGCATGAGCCCACGGACCGCTGGATCAGCAACCAACCAACCAACCTAATGTTCTTTGGCCTGCATATCTTCATCATCCATGGAATTATTTGATAGAAAACAAAAATAAGAAATTGAGATGATGTGACTGATAAATTTTTCACCGGTAATAGGTTGTCAGCCTATCTCTCAACTTTCCTTAGTCGCCTCCTATGACTTGCCAGAAAAGAAGACAGTATCCCTATTCTTTGTCCCTGAACTAGAAATCCAGGCTTTTGTTGTAACACAGGCAAAACTCTTAACAATGAAAACTAGCACAAAATACAGAAAACATGCAAGTTGACATCTCTGTTTAGAGATGCGGCTTGGTCCAATGCGGAAAATATGTTGACTCAAGTTGCAAGGCACATAGGTGCCAGCTGAACAGACCTAGTTCAAATCCCGTTTGCTGCCTTCTGATTTGATCAGTGCCAGTTGTACAAGTTCAACAGACAAAGACAGTGCATTATGATAAATTTTTATAAACATGTTGTGAAGTACGGCTGGCCTACTAAATATATGGCTATTGGGGTCCACTGTTCAGTAAAATTGACAAAAACACTGTATTAGTTATTTGAAGAATTTAAATGTGCTGGGCCATTGGCTCAAATAAAACAGCGATGCAATGCATATCCGTTCTACGGACTATGTTCTACTGGTAATCTAGTAGAACCAGTGTCCTGCTACAAGAGAGTTCCTGTGAGAGTTTGAGAACAAACACATAAAATGATAGATTTTCATAGCAATCTTTGTCTGTTGACTAGCTTGTACAATTGACACTGATCAAATCAGAAGGCAGCAAATGGGATTTGAACTAGGTCTGTTCAGCTGGCACCTATGTGCCTTGCAACTTGAGTCAACATATTTTCCACATTGGACCAAGCCGCATCTCTAAACAGATGAGATTTTAGCCAAGATTGACAACGTGTATATTCTTAAACTGCTATGAATATGGACAGATTGATTGACACACACTGCACAGGTACATAAATATCTTGAACCACAAACATTTAATACTAACATGTGCCATCATTAGGCCTCAGTACTACAAGGACCAGTTAGGCTACTTCTAAACATAAATAATAAATAAATGGAAACAAAATAGTTTAAGATGTAACATGGGAAATAAATAATATAATTAAGAAGCATCACGGATTTATGGAAAAAAATCAGAAAGCAGCAAACAGGATTCGAACCAGCTGGCACCTATTTGTCTCACTGGCACCAATTCACTGGTTCAGTTGGCATCTATTTGTCTCACTGGTACCAATTCACTGGTTCAACTGACACCTATTTGTCTCATTGGTTCAACTGACACCTATTTGTCTCATTGGTTCAACTGACACCTATTTGTCTCACTGGTACCAATTCACTGGTTCAACTGATACCTATTTGTCTCACTGGTACCAATTCACTGGTTCAACTGACACCTATTTGTCTCACTGGTACCAATTCACTGGTTCAGCAGACACCTATTTATCTCGCTGGTACCAATTCACTGGTTCAACTGACACCTATTTGTCTCACTGGTACCAATTCACTGGTTCAGCTGACACCTATTTGTCTCATTGGTTCAACTGACACCTATTTGTCTCATTGGTTCAACTGACACCTATTTGTCTCACTGGTACCAATTCACTGGTTCAGTTCGCATCTATTTGTCTCACTGGTACCAATTCACCGGTTTACCTGACAACTATTTGTCTCATTGGTTCAACTGACACCTATTTGTCTCACTGGTACCAATTCACTGGTTCAACTGACACCTATTTGTCTCATTGGTTCAACTGACACCTATTTGTCTCATTGGTTCAACTGACACCTATTTGTCTCACTGGTACCAATTCACTGGTTCAACTGATATCTATTTGTCTCACTGGTACCAATTCACTGGTTCAACTGACACCTATTTGTCTCACTGGTACCAATTCACTGGTTCAGTTGGCATCTATTTGTCTCACTGGTACCGATTCACCGGTTTACCTGACAACTATTTGTCTCATTGGTTCAACTGACACCTATTTGTCTCGCTGGTACCAATTCACTGATTCAGCAGATATCTATTTGTCTCACTGATACCAATTCACTGGCTCAGCGGACACCTATTTGTCTCGCTGGTGCCAATTCACTGGTTCAGTTGGGACCAGAAGATTTGTGGACTACCCACTGAGAGCCAAGCCCCCCTCCCCCCAATCTGCATACTATCCACTGAGAGACCCACCCATACGACCCTCCTAAAAGAAATATCTCAACTCCAAACAAATGATCAGCAATTATAGACTGATTAGACAAGGAAAATAATGTGCTGTGCATGAATAAAATTGCCCAAATTTCATTTTGCTTTCTGCAAAAAAAAAAGATAGACCCTTATTTTGGGAACATATCTATTGAAAATATAGAACCAAGTTGTTCATGTCAATAGGTGCTTGTTAACTTGTACCCTTTAACTTGAGCAGATTTTCTGTATTTTGTACAAAATATACTTATTCTTTATCCAACACACTTGTATTAACTTTAAAAGTACTATCTATTACAAACTTCTGGGTTAAAAGTACTATCTATTACGAACTTCTGGGTTAAAAGTACTATCTATTACAAACTTCTGGGTTAAAAGTACTATCTATTACAAACTTCTGGGTTAAAAGTACTATCTATTACAAACTTCTGGGTTAAAAGATCATGGGTTATTTTGGGATGAAACACTAGTATCTGATAGGTATACTAAATGACCCTCAGGAAACAATACCACACAAATTCATATGCAAGAAAGCAAGCGTTGACTGGTAATTTTTATACAATAATTGATAACTGCAGAATTTGATATCGATATCAATTGTAATTTAACAATCTGATGCATAAGGAAAACTAAAATCTAAAACATCTGAGGGTGCTTCAAGTGAAAACCTTAAAAGAGTGATTGAAATTAGAATAAACCATCGCCTCTGTCTTACCATGGCCCGAAAGGGGAACAAAGGATAGCAACATTATTTATTTTCCATGCATGTTGTAAGAGGGGTAATAATGCATGTAATTAAGGAGGCTGTGGGGTGGAGTTGTCTGTCCATCCCATACAAGATTAAGGTGACACAGAAGCTATGCTAAAGTTGTATGTATCAGACTGAAAGGTACAGATATCGCAGTAAACATGACACAACGTATTCTGTTCTTTGGACTACACCCTGCTCATCTTCAGGAGTTTGAGAATGAACACAAAAGAATAATAATAACCATTCTTCTTCTGTTCAATTCCGGACTACACCCTGCTCATCTGCAGGATTTTGAGAATGGACACAGAAGAATAATTATGCGATTGTCCTGTAACCTGTTAATATTGTCATTAATGATGTTTGAAGAATTATATTATATCTTCTTGTTTGCAGTTAAACATGTCTACACAGCAAGTCTGGTTTTCTTGATAAATGTTGCTGTATTTGAAAGCTGTGCAAGGCTCCCATACTTTTTTTCTGTGGATATCTGATTATATATCAGCTGATTGCCTCTGTGGGCCAGTCAAACCCACTGTAGATGGAGATGGGGTTTGGAAGGTTCAATCATTCCCCTTAGCAAACTGAACATGACTTTTAGTGGTAGGAATGTAATCAAATGGTTGGTTGAACCACTCATAAGGGAATTACACACAAAATCTGGCAAATTACCTACCGGTATTTTTTTTTTTTTTAGAGAAAACCCCCTCCTTATTGAAAACAAATTTATGATCCTGGGGTCAGCCTCATTTAACTGGTTTAGTGTAATGCAGTCTTGCAGAATATTTTCTGCAGTCTGTCTGCCTACACACATGGACACAATGATGGAACCAGTCTTAGTCTATTTTAGTGGCTGCTTATTCTGTTGGTCCTGTCTTAGTGCGGATGATAACTTGCTCAGCTCTGTAAAGATAGTGATAGTTGTCTTTGAGCGCTCAACTTTTCTAATAGTTTTTATGAGGGGCCTCTTTACCTGGTAGGTGATTTCTTGGTCTTTTTGTTTCTATATTGATCTTTTCTAAGCATATCTGTATTTTCATTTCCTGGTATACAACAGTAAGATGTGTGAATTCTGTGACAGACTGTTCATAACTGGTGTGTAATGCCAATTTGAGACTTTCTACTTCACTCACACATTTACTGAATTGATAGGCATGCATCACCAAACTGGACCTTCAATCCCTAATTAATTTCTATCGGCATTATCGCTTCACTGATCACAAAAATGGATAACAGAATGCTATAACACCTATGATCAAGTATTATTGTCACTGATTACGAATATAGCTAATAAATAGCATAAATAATGTCAATGAGAAATAACAAAAAACAAAGAAACAACTGGTACTTTAGGGATAATGTGTCCACGCTTTTAATGAAACAAACCATAGATTATATAACGAAACAAATTTTCTTTAAAGGTGAATAAAACACAGTATCCATCTATCTGTGCACAATATACTGAGAGCCGCCCTTCCCCCTGGAAGAGCCTTAGGGGAAGGGGGACCTCTCAGTGTGTTGCGTACAGATTGAATTATTGGTAGCAGAAGCTGTATGAAATTAAGCCTAATATTAAAAAGTTGGAATGTGTGTGGACACATTATCCCACAATGAACGGAACAACCTAACATTTTTTCATTGTCTACTTTTTATTGTTTCCTATTTTCATTCAGTATAGGTTATTATTTTATGAATATATCACATTTCATCTAACACTCACCAACAGTTTTGTGTGTTTATTACTCATTATTGTTCATTTATTGCTCATTATTGTTTCTTGATAAAGTCCTTATTGCACCATAATGTGGAAAAAGTCCTTGTTACTCTGTTGTTTTGTTTATTTGTCATTGATATAGTATTTGGTTTTTATTAGTTATATTAGTAATCAGTGAAAATAGTACCTTATCATAGGTGTTATCATTGCTTATTTTTGTTACTGCAGCACTCTCCACCTTGTTGGATATCCTCTGACAGTCTGGTTAACAGAATGCTTCTAATCATTGGTGGCATGTCAGTAGTAGTTGGTAATCTTTAACCTGTTATTATGATATCACAGAATTCATCTGTGCCAAGATGACACATTCAGGACACTTTTGCCATCCTTTAAATTATTGACTGGTTACAAGACAATGCTGTTGTTATTTTAATTTCGATCACACTATTTACTTTGTGTTAAACTCATTGTCGAAGATGGCCCTTGACATAGATACGAGGAAAAGAAATCACAGTGTTTGAAATTAGGTGTTTAATTAAAGATATAAATGTCAGCAGAAGAGACTGATGGAGAAATGAAGATATCAGGGAAGAAATAAAGATAGCTCATATCAAAACTGTATTCAGAGACAGCAAACCAGGTGGTTTGGCCACCTCATAAGAATGGAACCAATACAACCAGCCCTTCATGCATGCAACAGCAGAAGATCGGGTTACAAGGCATGAGGAGGACATAGAACTAGATGAGTGGAGACAAAGAAACTATAAATAGATATGGTATGACCATGATCAATGCACTCCAAATGGTTAAAGACAGACAACTGCAACTTTTTCCCATGACACTTAACTGCACTAATGGAAATGATGATATATAGATCACACTTAAGGTTTTCATTTGAAGCATACAACAATAATTGAAGTAGATGAAATAGTAACAAGACAATTAAGCTTATTTGTAACAAGAAATATGACTGCGAAATTCAATAGTGTTGTTGATGAATGGACATAGCAATAAGAAGGAAAAATGTTACAGAGGAACATTGTAATAAATAATGACGAGAGGACTAAATGTACAGAAAAGTCATTGAGAATTAATTGTGAAACAAGAAAGTTTCACTACTGATATATTGTACATGGCGGGGTTTTTGTGTTGATGTTTCCAGAGTGGTGCCCCTACAACAGTGAGGAGTTTGATGATGATGCTATTGTAGATATAACAAACCATGATAGAAATACAATGAAATCCTTCTGTGGTGCACACATTTTTCTACTTAACAACATTGTTCAAAATGCCTACAGGTATTTATATTTATTCTTTATTGTCTGTACTATATATCCATCAATCCATAAGCCCATAACTCACCAGGGTTGTAGAGGTACCACAGTGGATGCTATAATACAGTCCTCCATTCATTGATGTTTGTCCATGATTTTTTTTTTACCTCTTCTGCGTCTTCCCTCATCGACTATTTTTTTCACAAATTTTGCAATGTACTATAATGGTGAATTTCTGTAATTACATACATATTTCATTAGTCCAAACAAGCTTGTTATAATGGGATTTAACTGTATACAATTCTGTTGTCCTTTCCAACGAATGAACAAAATTGTGCATGTCTTCTACAATAAATGAGCTGTGTTGTGAATTTCTTCTACAATAAATATATGGACTATTTTGTGAATGTCCTTTACAATGTATGGAGTATTTTCTTAATGTCCTCTACAACTAATACATTGGTCATGTTGTGACATCTGCTATAATAGGGGACCAGTGTTATAAATATTCTGTGTAATAAATGAACTGCGCTGTGATTGTCCTCTACAATTTATCGATAATTTTGTAAATGTCCTCAGCAATACATGACCCATGTTATGAATGTCTCTATTACACATGAACCATGTCTTGAATGTCCTCTGTAAAACATGAATCATTTTATAACCTAATACAATACATGAAACATGTTGTGAATGTCCTCTGTAACACATGAACCATTTTGGGAATGTCCTCTATAACAAATCAATTATGTTGTGAATGAAATCTATAATTAATGAAATATGTTATGAATTTAATGCATAATTAATGAACTGTGTTGTGGAAATCATCTATAATTCATGACATATGTTGTGAATGTCATCTATAATTAATGAAATGTGTTGTGAATGTCATCTATAATTAATTTAATGTGTCGTAAATGCCATCTATAATTAATTTAATGTGTCGTAAATGCCATCTATAATTAATTTAATGTGTTGTAAATGCCATCTATAATTAATGCAGTATGCTGTGAATGTCATCTATAATTAATGCAGTATGCTGTGAATGTCATCTATAATTAATGAAATATTTTGTGAATATCATCTGTAATTAATGAAATATGTTGTAAATGTCATCTATAATTAATGAAATATGTTGTAAATGTCATCTATAATTAATGAACAGTGTTATGAATGTCATCTATAATTAATGAACTGTGAATGCCATTTATATAACAGGCATGCCATGAAATGTCCTACTTCAGTATTCAGAAGCATGTCTCACATAAATTGAGCACTGCTAGTAATGTCCTTACATAGGAGACTTAAAGATGATTTAGAGTGCTCCAACTCAGACTCCAGTTTGTGGCTTTTACTTAAAGTATTCATCAACAGTGCAATCTGCTGGTCAAGCTCTTTGCTCTTCATCACATGTATGTAACTCATGTACTGTTCCAACATGTCACAAGAACGAGCTGCCTGAAATCAGACAGTCAATAACAGGTTACTTCTACTCTTGGCAGAAACTCAAGTTTGTTCTTAGATATTATGGTAGTCCACCGAAGACGGAGGTGTCGGGCTTATTGTGCAAATAAAATGGCAACACAATGCAGTTGCATTCTCTGGATGACACCTTGCTGGAAATCTAGTAGGATCATTGTCCTGCTACAATTGGAATTCAGCAAGTGTTTGAGAATGAACGCTGAAGAAGATGTTATGCACACTCCAGGGTCATAGATGGGGGGAGGAGGTATTAAAAACCCTTTCTCTTTTTTAGGAAAACAGAACATGACTTTATCTACTAGGAATTTAGCCAAAAGGCAGATAATCACAGATTTCCCACAAAAGGCAGATAATCACAGATTTCCCACAAAAGGCAGATAATCACAGATTTCCCACAAAAGGCAGATAATCACAGATTTCCCACAAAAGGCAGATAATCACAGATTTCCCACAAAAGGCAGATAATCACAGATTTCCCACAAAAGGCAATAAATCACAGATTTCCCACAAAAGGATATCAAATTTCACATGAAAAAGGGGAAATTAACACAAAGAGAGGCAAATGACCTTTTTATTCACTTATTTTAGGTAAAACAACCCCTTCCCCTCGCATTAATCAATTAATAAAGACATATAAGGTATAAAGTAGTTAGTAGTGACACAAGTTAAAACTGGTAGTATGTCAAGGTATAAAGTAGTTAGTAGTGACACAAGTTAAAATTGGTAGTAGACCTATATCAAGGTATAAAGTAGTTAGTGACACATGTTAAAATTGTTAATATATCAAGGTATAAGGTAGTTAGAGGTGATAAAGTTAAAATTGGATGTATATCAAGGTATAAAGTAGTTAGTAGTGACAAGTTAAAATTTATAGTATATCAAGGTATAAAGTAGTTAGTGGTGATACAAGTTAAAATTGGTAGCATATCAAGGTATAAAGTAGTTAGTGGTGACACAAGTTAAAATTGATAGTACCGGTATACAAAATTAAGGATCTAGCCATCAACCCAGCATTTAAACATTTTTTATGAGTTGTAGTGATTTTCTTGGCATTATTTACTTAGTTTAGTAGTCTGCCATTGCTTTCTGAATAGTCCGGATGCATATCTGCCTGCGACAGGGTTAGAATTTAATATCTTAGCTATCATAGACCTGCTCCGTAACTCTTATACAGAGCAGGATTACATAAAGTAACAAGTAAAATATCCAGCATGTTCCACTATTGACATGCACCAAAAAGGAGCAGTATTCTGTTACTTGGTATTTGATCAATGAAAGTATATTTAATCAGTGAAGGGGTGAAGCATAAAATTAAAGTAAAGTAACCCATAGCATATATTAATGCCGTAGGGGTGTGAGATGTTAGCGATCTCACATATCAGAGGCTCTGCAAAAGAGGGCGGTAGCCATCTCCTCTCCCTCACAGTCTTTACTTCCTGGATTAATCCGGTATCCATTTAAGGCTGGGTCGACCCGGGAGCCGTCGCGATCTGAGAAACATTTCCACCTCAACTGGGGAATGAACCTAGGACCACTCATATGCAAAGCCGGTGCGCTAACCACTGCGTTACGCGGCTAAAGTGAAGCATACAGAAAATTCATTGCCACAGGAAGACCTAGTATATGAGTGGAGTTTGTGGACCAAAACAGAGTTATTGCCTATTATCAATGTATTTTTACCTGCTCCATACAACCTGCAAACAATACAACATGAAAGTAAACACATCTAAAACAGAAACTATAAAAATAAGCAGAACACCAGGCCACTTAAATGTGTCTGTCAATGGTACATTTCAATGCAGGTCTCAGAGTTCAAATATTTAGAAAGTCTTTACAGAGGATGGCAAACTCGATAGAAAGATCAAAACATGATGTCAAAAAGCCAATGCTGTGTCTTACCAGCTGTCATCAATACTTGAACACCTATCAATCTGCATGGGTACAAAACGGCAATTGAAAAATAGTGTTTTTATACTAACTCTGTGTTACCAATGTCAAACATGGCTCTTGACAGCAAAGACACTAGCAAAAAAGAAAACAGTGTGTGAAATGAGATGTTTGATGAAAGCTATAAATGTCATCAGAAGAGACATACAGAGAAATTAAGATATCAAGAAAGAGATAACAACCATCTCAAATCAAGACTACATTGAGTGACAGCAAACCAGGTGGTTTGGCCACATGATGTGAATGAATGAAACTAACACAGTCAGCCCTCGTGTATACAACAGCAGAAGATTGGGTTACAAGATATAAGGAAGACCAAATACTAGATGGGTGGATACAATGAAAGAATCTGTAAAGAGACATTGGCTGACCATGGACAATGCGACCCATGTTCGTCCATCACAAGTGATGATGACCAGTTGTTACATCCACTTTTGAAAATTCAATTTTAGTAATGTCCTTGATTATGAGTTCGTAGATGGCTAATGAGCCATATTCGAGCTGTAAATGTCCTTGGACAGTTCAGACATGGAATGACGACTGTAGGCGGATCTTGGTCTATCCGTGACTTTCTAGCTGCTCTCCGCTGTTGAGCTGCTGCATTTCTCTTCTTTTCACAAGATGATGCGCTCTTTTTGATTTTAGAACGCCATGTAGATATATTTTGTGCAAGTTCTTCCCATGTATCGTGGTCTATTTCAAAGGCTTTCAGTGAGTTCTTTAACAAGTCCTTGTAGCGTTTCCTTTGGCCACCTTGAGATCATATACCCTTCTCTAGCTCACCATAGAGAAGTATCTTTGGCAGATGATGGTCTAGCATACGCACTAAATGACCTGCCCAACGAATCTGTGTCTGCATCAGGATGTCAATGCTTGGGATACCAGCTCTATCAAGGACAGTGGTATCTGGAATCTTGTCTTGCCATCTGATGTTCATAACTTTTCTGAGATAATTTGTATGAAAATGATTGAGTTTTTTCACATGACGTCTATACACAGTCCATGTTTCACCAGTGTATAATAGCACTGGAAGTACTACTGCTCTGTAAACTTTCAGCTTAGTCTGTAGGTTAATGCCATTTCTACACCAAACATTTGCGTACAATCTGCCGAAAGTACTGCTTGCTTTGGCTATCCTTGTATACACTTCATCATCAACGTTGGCATTTTGTGATAACGTACTGCCTAGATATGTGAATCTATTCACAACTTTCAGTGCTACACCATTTACCTTTATGCAGGGCTTGAGATAGCTTTTGCCAAGTGCTGGTTGTAACATGACTTCTGTTTTCTCTGTGTTAATGGTAAGCCCAAAGTTGGTACAGGCTTTAGAGAATATGTCTATAATACATTGTAGATCAGCCTCAGAGTTGGCATTTAGGGCACAGTCATCAGCAAATAGAAGATCCCTGATTGTGTGTGATTTAACTTTGGTTTTTGCTTTTGGTTTTTGCGACCCAAAAGGCCAAAGACAGACCACTCCAACTTTTCACTACGACTTTAATGGTACGAGAGGAAATTACAATAGATAGATAGATGTATTTGTGAAAGTATTGTAAGCTGCTAAAGAGATATCTTTATTCTAAGATTGGAGAGTAGCAGACAACACTGGAGAGTCACGTACCTGGGCCATAACTTCTTTTTTAACATCAGACAAAATCTTTAGATCATTGTCTCTTTTGATCTTGATATCTGCGAGAATCTGGTCTAAAGATTCTTCTATCTGTTTTCTGGACATCAAAGCTTGCGATGTTACATCTTGTCCTCTGGTAAAGGCATCTGTCACTTCCTGACCTACACTTTCTGTGGTCTCTGTTGTAGATGACTCGTAAGAGATTCTGCATGAGCAATAATTGTAAATGTTGAATGAAAAGGACATTCAGAATAATAAAGACATCAAGAAGAGGTAGAAGAAATGATTAAGGTGCACAAAAAGTAAGCAAACACAGAAAACACCTCTTTTAACAATTTACTTGAGGTGTCTTTAGCTATTTCCTTTCCATTCCTTGTGGAATATAGGGCTGCAACCCACTCTCCAATGATTTCTGTGCTTTGCTGTTCTCTTCATCGGTGCCCACAACATCCCAATTGATTTGGTCTCTTAATCTAATATTCATCTCCAACTGTCCTATTTCCCTCTGGTTTCCAGTGAAGAGTCTGGTTATGTTGTTACTTCTTTCTGACGGTATTTCCTATCTATCTCTATTTTCTACTGTTTATGTCTACTTCCACTAGATACTGGTGTGTTCTCTATTACAGCTCATCATTTTTTATGTAAACTCTGGCCATCTACCCTCGGGTCTGGAGCATTTGTTTATCCCATGTTACATAAGTAACAGTTTTTAGTTTTATGGCTGCAAGATTAGTTTGGTTTCACCACTTATAATCATCATCATCATCTTCA
The DNA here is from genome assembly GCA_034231615.1 of Meghimatium bilineatum. NCBI lineage: Eukaryota > Metazoa > Mollusca > Gastropoda > Stylommatophora > Philomycidae > Meghimatium > Meghimatium bilineatum. Next base: position 33,334,677 of record CM067315.1, on the reverse strand, counting down.
CATGATAGGTTGACTGGAATGGACCACCAACATCCTCTGTCTCCTTTCTTTGTTGGTGCACCTGTGATAGATTGAATCTTTATCCATCTCGTAACATTTCCCTCCTACTTCTATCTCTGCATATCTCTTGCTTGCCTTGCCGTAACTCTACTTTCAAGTTTGTTTGTTTGTTTTGCGTTCGCTCCATTGTAACCATCACGGATATCCGTGCGATTTCCGCCGGGAGCGTTATTACGTTGTGCCACCGTTATGCGCCTAGCACATCCGATTTCGGCATATTTTCAAGTAAATTCTTCAACAATGTTTCCTGTTCTTTACTACCGGTATGTCCAAAATATTTTGCTTGATTTTTATTTCCTTTAATAGTTTTCTTTTCATACACAGTGTTGCCAAAGCTTCTTTGTTCATTTTCTTCTCTTACCATAAAGTTCTCCCTATTCTTTGAACACACATAGTAGCGGTAAGCTTTCTCTTTATTTATTGTACCTGTAATTCTATTAGCTTATATAGCTAATAAAGAAAATATATATTCATCTCTCACCCTACTTTGTTTATGAGTTTGTCAATATTATTTTGTCTGCTATGACAGTTCCTCTTAGCTGCCACTAAACTTGCTTTCCAGTCCCAGAAAATTATGACTGATTTATTTCGTTGTTGCTTTTACTTGGATCTCTGTGGCATGGTGGTTAATCCTTTTACTTTGTGTTAAGAGGCTACAGGTTCGTAACAGGATTGTGAGAACATGTTTATACATGAATTTTATTTACCCTACCATATGGTCAATATATATATATATCCAGTAATTTAAAATTGTGTGATTTTTTTTGGCAGGTACAAAAATTCACTGGCTGTGGATACAGAGGTTAGGTCACTCATTGACAATAACACTGCAAAATATTATGTAATAATCTCCACTGATAGGTCACTCATTCATCATCAATGCCGTGCTTGGGATTTTTCTGCATGGTGCAGAGGTAAAATTGCCAAACTTCACTACAACCACAAGCAGTTTTACAATGGTGATAAAGACGGTGACAGAGGCACTGTCATGTCTGATGTCACATGTCTAATCTCATGCATGCCTACTTAGTGATTCAATGAACATGATCCTCAAAGTTGAAACAGGTGTAGTCTGTGTCAATGGGTGGAGTTATTGGCATAATATATGGCCAGAAGTTCTAACTTTATATTTATGCCATGACATGCAGGGTCGAAGGCAATGAGCGAGTCGATACACTGACGAGCACAGCTACAGTGTCAATAAGCACATAAATGGATCATTCTGACATAGTTAATGCGTTAGAGGGTCTTGTCCGCTCTGAAGATTTTCAAAAGTGTGACTCATTGTTGCTCTCAAGCTGACATGTTGAATGCATAATCCTCCAGTTTGTTTGTTTTGTGTTCACTCCATTGTAACCAGCACAGATATCCGTGCGATTTCCGCTGGGAGCGTGATTACGTTGTGCCACCGTTATGCGCCTTGTAGGCCTAGCACATCCGATTTTGGCATGCCTTGATAATTCGGGTGAGCTACCCTAGCCTGTGACAGCCTCAATATCTGTCTCCAGGCATGTGTGTATGTGGTGACTCTTCGCCCATTTTTGATCTATGATTTTGATTCTCCAGTGATTTCTATCTTCTGCGATGCAGATGAGTGAAGAAAATCTTGACCTGTCCAGTCTTTGATGTTGTCTGTCCATAATTTTCTTTCGCCCTCTCTTGCTTCTTCTACCTTCAATTAGTCCCTGCTGTATTGTTTATATTAACCCCTTAGCTGTGGAGGCATTCTTAAGGATATGATGAAAAACGACCACCATTTTGTGGAGATCCTCCTCCTCTTGGCCACCCAGGGAAAAAATCTGTCTGGATGCTTATAATAAAGCATTCACCACACAATTCTACTATAGTCTCCCATTCATACAGGTGTACTGTGTAGGGAAGACAGTGGAACTTGTGACCACAAGCAGCAAGAGATTGCGAAGATTATGACATTAACCAAGGCCTTACTGCTAAAGTCCGGTGTGTCCTTAGCATGATGTTTGAATCACTTTGACCATCTATGTGTTGGGACAGCATACCCCCTATGTCACCTCTTACAACATGCATGGCAAGTGACAGTGTTGCTATCTTCTGATCACTTTTCAGGTTTCTGCAAAACACGAGCATGAACTAGATGCTCTCCTCTCCTCCCCTCAACCCTCATAAAACCAGCATATATGCGAGAAACAAAATAAATACTTTTGCGGGTCAACAAGACCATCTCATGAAGTGGTGGAAGTGTTGCAAACTTGTGTGGTTTGTCTACATGATGAGGCACGATTCCCTTTCTAAAACTATCCTGCAGTGAATAGTTGAGTATGGAAGAAAGTATGGATTGTGAACTGGACAGAATTAAGATTCTCCACACTTACACAAAGAACGGGAGACATGGCAACATTTTTGTGTTGATGATGTTTCCAAAGTGGAACTGCTACGGCCCTGAAGGGTTATGGGCTTGATGATGATAATGAGGTGCATATTATGTGCACCACACATGTGCACACATGTACGAAACAAAATAGTTAACAATAACATAATATAAAATATTTCATAGGACTCAGATTTAACAAGTGTGACACTTACAAACTGTTATCACAAAACTGATCTTTCTTGCACTCATCTGTAGTCTTCTGATGATGCCCTTGTGTCCACTGCTCCATAATTTTCTACAAAAATCAATTCCCGAATCTTAGATGACGGCCATTGATATGATTATGGATTTGTACAATAATATTATACTGCATTATGGGAAGACTTCTTCACAAAACAAAATTACATGTAGTATTCATACTGCACCCAAATAACACAAGATAGTTAACTGTACAGATTTGGTTTTACAAGTCACATAACATTATTGTCCAAGTCAGTCAAGTATACAGATTATATTTATTGCAATTGTAAACATTCCCAAAATATGTCTAGTGAAGTGACATTTAATGTTGGAATATTTTAACCTGATCATATTTTACTGTACGATATATAAAGAATTTTTTGTGAGCTTCTTTGGTTATATTGATAGTGGTTCCTACAGTGGTGCAAACTCAGGCATTTTTGACTGTGATAGCTTCCTTGTTGGTGTCCAGTATGGGAACCAGTTATCTTTTATGGCTGGCATGCTAATCAGATGTCTTCAGTGAAAGTGGTAAAACACTGAGCGTATTAGCTACCAAGCCAAAGTCAGATTTGTCTGACCATTGGCACAAATACAAAATGGCAGCAACATTTTCTATTTTCTGGACTACATCCTGCTGGAAATCTAGTAAGACCATTGTCCTGCCACAAGAGGAATTTAATTCAGTGGGAATTTAAATTCAATGTAAGTTTTCATAATATCTATTTCGTATAGAAAGTTTTATCATCCAATAGTTTTTGCAAGTAATATTTTCCCTGTGTGCAGGGATTTCTAAATGAAGACAATAAATTAGAACAACAATAAGATATTGTTGTTGCATGGTGGTTAGTGTGAGGTGCTGTTAGTGAGAACACATTGCATCTCCTCTACCACAGAGAGGGGGCTCTGAGCAAAAATATGTGACAATAGTACTGACAATACAAAGTTTCCTTTTTTGTCTGGGCATACTTAAGGAAGTAAAGAGACGAAAGCTTGTGATGCCACAGATGGATGTAATATAAATGATATATTCTTCTTTCGTTCACTTATCATACATTAAATCTACATGCTCAAAAAAAGTTTGATCATGGTTGTGGAATATGTTGCCAACGAGACTAGTCATTGCTATTGCATGAAATGCAGATTTCTCCAAAACATATTATGTCGTTAGCTTATTAAATGAACTGTGTCGAATTATATTGTTAATTGTATAGTTAACAACAACTTTATTGGAAAAAATTACAACTTGTAGATGACAATTAATCAGTAATTACTGTTTTGTTACATAGGCCTACTACATACATCATCATCATCATAAAGTGCCATCTCTGCATTGAAGGTTGGCTGCAAAAGATCTCCAACATCCCCATCTCATGTCTGAGTGATGGACTCTGCTAGATTGTAACCTGTCCATCTCATGATGTTACTCTCCACTTCTATCTCTGCCTACCGCTTACTCGCATCCCCTCAACTTTACCCTCAAGTAAGGTCTTCAACAAGGTGTCATATCTATTAATATGTCCAAAATATTTTATTTGCCTGATCTTTATTTCCTTTAATAGTTCTTTCTTCATACTAAGTGTTGTTAGAACCTCTTTGTTTTTTTCTCTTTCAATGAAGTTCTCCCTTTTCTTCTATATATCCATATCTCAAAGGCATCAATTTTGTCTTCTAATTGTTTAGTTACTGCCCATGTTTCTGAGCAATACCTCAATGTAGAATACGGATGTAGTGGGCCATTGGCGCAAATAAAACAACAACACAACATATTTCAATTCTCTGGACTACATCCTGCTGGAAATCTAATAAGACCATGGTCCTGCTACAACAGAGATCCAGAGGGAGTTTAAGAATGAACCCCGAACAAGAAGATGAAGAGTAGATGTAGGCCTATCATTTTTAATTTGTTTGTAATTAGATGTCATTGAAAGTACTTTAACTTTGTCATTCCTATTCTCCTTTTAACTTCTGCTTCATATCTACCATTTGTGATTATGTGTCCGATATATTGATAATGTTCTACTTGTAGTTCTTCTCTACGTATTTTTTATGTTTAGCGCCTGTTCTTAGTGATTTTGTTGATCATGGTTTTTCAGTTTTTGTTTTTTGGAGGCGATATCATAGTAGTCATCATGATCATCATTTTAAAAAAAATGAACAAATTAGTGGTATGTAGGTTAATGAGTTTGCCTCTATTTTGGAGCGGCGTGCCCTTTTCAACCAGCGGACAAAGTCCAATTAGGCTATATCAGGACACACTACCATAAAATATTAGAGGTAACGAAGACCCCAAGGATATGCAAGCAAGGTATGCAAGGTAATTCATAAAACACATTAATTAGTGTAAGTGTAATTCAGCACAATAATATATAAGTATAGTAGGCACACAACAAATTATCATGTGTGCGATATATACGTATATAAGTGAGTAAATAAGTGTGATTATGTTTTTAAAAAAACTGACAATGCTATTAAAGTGTATGTTATTTGAAAATCAAACACGAACGTTCACAAACATCTTACTCTGGTTGCCATCATGGAGCCTTAACTATACTTCTGCTAGACAAAAATATTACAAGCGTTATCTCCCATTTCCCAGCCATGCTTTTTCTACATGTTTTCGGGAAGACCAAAAACAACGCTCAGAAGAATATTTATGAATGAATTAAAAGCAACAAACAAATGCACAAGACCTACAATCTTTGGCAGTTGACCGACAGGCATGGAGAACTATGACATCCGCCCTATGTGCCAAACGTGGCAAAAGAGGAAATGACTGACTATCTCCCACCTAAACTAGAAAGTAACAAAAATCGACATGAGTGATGTGATGCTGCGTGCAGTTTTAATCAAAATAAACAGAAATATGTATTTGTTACCAAAATTAAACGATAAAACAACATAACAACAAGCCACAGTGACGGACAAAGTTTCGACTAAATAGTTTTCATCAGGACACAGACAAGCAGCCGGCAATGAATGTTACAAACAAAAATTAATAATGTAAGTGAAGAGGAAATGAAGAATAAAGAGAGATCAGATGAGTAAGAGAGGGAGAGATGCAAATACCGTAAGAGCAGAAGAGAGAAAAGAAAAGCAATAGAGCACACATAATCAAACAAAAATGTATGTAGTTATAGCATGTTGAGTTCCAGTCATACCTTCTATGATGTCTGTTTTGTGAAGTTTATCTTGATCTCTTTCCATCTTTCTTTTGCCATCGGATGCGTATTTTAATGCTAAAAACAGTTTATTTTCATTCATTCAAAAAAAACCCCCCAAAAAACCCCAAAACATGTCCGCGGATATAAGCGAGCCGGAAACATTTGGACAGTTGTTGATAAAAGAGGAGTGGGGTGGAGATGGGAGTTGACAAAAGTTGACGTCAACATTTCTGTTTTTATACACTAATCATATTAAATTTGATACATTTTTCTTAAAATGGGGAGGGGGGGGGCAATACGAATTTATTCGTACTTTCCATTTTAAATTAATTTTTGGGTGGGGGAAAGATCTCTAGATATAATTAAAACAGAGGTGGGGGCGTGTGCTGAATTATTGACAGTTGTTGACAAGGGAAGTGAGGGGGAGAGGGTCAACAATTGGCAACTAATTGTTGATGTATATTTATGTACAGTTCCATGGGTACTCCGATCCACATCTCAGCATTACATCGTTCATACTGGAAAGTTCTCGTTTCTGCCCTACATATGGTATTTATCACTGAAGGAAAATACATATGCACTCACAAGCACACACGTGACAAATTAACAAACACACGCGCACAGATTCCTTTTACTTATTTTGCACTAAATTAATCAATGGGCTACTGACAAAGACATCGGAGAATAAATTAAACATTTAAAAATAAATGTCTTAGAAAACTCGATCATTTGCTGATGAATAATAAGAATTCAAGACAAACAAATAAGAGATGGCACCAAACACTAACACGTATCTTCAGCAATAAGCAAAATATAACAGCGGTTTTATATCAATCGTGTACTTGGGAAGAATGATATTATACTGCTCCCAACAAGCAATAAAATTTGTACCAGAGGAAAAAGAGAGCAAGACCAACAGAGATTCTTAGTAACAGCAATCAGAGAAAGAGAGAGAGAGAGAGAGAGAGAGAGAGAATAAGTTTAAATGGCTTTTTGAAGAAAAAAAATATAAAATTACCATAAATGTATTGAAATTAATTCTAATATGATTCTTACTGAAGACCATTTAAAAAAATAAAAACAGAAAAGAAATTAAAAAATATAAATAAAATCATAATTCTTTAAAGACTAGCTCACTGTTAAGGAGTTTTTTCTTCTTCTAATATCCAGGATGCACTTGTACACAACAAGTTTTACACTTTTTCACAATCTGATTTCTTCACTGGTTATGGGTTAGTTTATAGGAAATTATGATGCGTTGAAACACGAGCCTGATTGCGCCTTGAAAGTTAAAAACTTGATTTAAATGTTTGATCTATACCGATGCTAGAATCGTTGAATGATAACATTAACGCTAGAATGCTAGAAATAAACTGTTGATGTGTCGTCGAACTCAAAGACTGCTCAAAGAATCAAACTCAAAGACTTTTACGGTGCTAAGTGAACGACTGAATATTTTGACTACTCGATCGAAACTGAAACTTATTTTTCGTTTTTCTTACAAGCTAAAAATATAATTTTGAAGTAAATTGTGGGAGTGTCTTCTTTCGAGAGGAACTAGTTCTACTTATTAATTAATTTTAATTTTAAAAATGTTTCATAATAATGTGCCAAAAATGTGCTATTTACATAATCGTCAAAATGCCTAATTTCGACGCTGCTAAATACTGCACACAGAAAAGAATTCTTTGACGTCTGTCCATGATTTTCTTTGTCTTCCTTACTTTTTTCAACATTCGACTGTTCCCTGCATGATCGTGTTTGACAGTGAACCATGTTCAAATTACGCATATTTTACTTGTTTCTACTAAAGTTGGGTGTGTCGGTTCAATAACGCAAATAAAACACGACATTACGAACATCTTTTCTGTAGATTGTATCCTGCTGGAAATTTAGTACAACCATATCCTGCTACAAGACAATTCCAGCGAGAGTTTGATAAAAAAAAACGCTATAAAAAATTGTTTCGTTTAATTATTGAAAATAGTGATTCTTGTATGCGTGTTTAACTTACGCGTTGGTCTTATACGTTCTCTAAAAAAATTAACATAATTATCTAGATCATTTATATTCAAAGTTGTGATGACAGTTATACAAGCAATATAACTAAATTATGATTAAAGGTCAAGTATAACTTGACAGTTTACGTCACAGAATCATCAAGTATAACTGTTATTTATCATATTATAAGGCATGATGGTCTATGGCACATACTGAGATAAATTAATTTTGACACCACAAATTTGACACCACATTGTTGAATCACTTTACAAAAAGTAAAGTAGATGTCATACAAAACGTGTGCAGATTGCAAGATGTGGCGGCAGTTGCGGGATGGATAAGTCTACCCACATATTTCGAAACTTGTTTGAGAGTAGTAATATCACTTAGCAGGTAATGCAGAGAATGGTGTCCCACAGCTGTGGAGAAAGAGGTGCCGGCTTTGGTCAGTGAGAATGCCAAAGAGGGGGATGTGATTATATACACTGATGGATCTGTGATTAGACATGTTCGCAGTGCTTGAACCTTTACAGCTCAGTGCGCAGGTAAAACGATCAGGGAGGAGAGTGGTGTTTCTGCGGTTACTACGAGTAGTATGACCATGAAGACTAAGGCGGTGACTAGGGTATTTGTGTGGGTATACACACAGAAGGTAACGCAGGTCAGCATCTTGAGTGACTCTATTAGTATGATTAGGTAGGTACAAATGGGTCTCGTTCGCGAACAGTGGATTGAGGCCTTGAGAAAGGCGAGGCTGAAAGTAGTTACTACTGACGTAGTAACTATGTTCTATGAACATATGCATGTTCTATGTGTTCCTGAGGATACTTTAATACTTGTACGGGATGTTCGTTAATGTTGTAATAGTCATTGTTTCGATTGGTCTGTTCTCAGTGACTTGAGTACACAGGCTGAAAGTCTTGACCGCTCCACATCTTTTTTTTTGGGGGGGGGGGGATGTGGTTGGTCAAGTACGGAAACCCCGTTTACTTGTGTTGCAAAGCGATTCGGTGCTGCTAGAACAGACCTGGTTCAATTCTCGTCAGCTGTAAGAATTATTTTCATTTATTCTCATGCTTCCTACTTGAATTTATTTGAAAGTAGTTACATTTATTCTGGTACATTTATTATGTGAGTGTTAGAAGGAATGAAAGAGCAGATCAACTGGCGTCATGCGCGATTGTGGCACAGGGCGATGGGGCCATGGATCGAGCTGCTGTTTTGAACTCCTTAAGAGATATAGCAGGCGAGAGTGAGACTAGTGTGGATGATGATTCCTTTTCAATGGCTAGGATTAAAGATCAGGGATTGAAATGCGGTGTTGCTACATTCTAGGAGGATATGAAATTAATTGATAAAATTAAACCACGTTATAATAAGAACTAAACGCGCTTAAACTAACAAGTAAATGGCGGATGATCGCCGAAAACTTATGTGTAGGGCTGTTGGCAGTGCCGGATTTATCTATAACCTTAGATATCGCAGCAATGCTGTAAACCATGTCACAACGCATTCCGTTCCCCAGACTACATCCTGCTAATCTGCAGGAGTTTGAGAACGAACGCAGAAATAGAAGATCTATAAGCAAAAAAAGCTATAGCTTAGAGCTCCCACTGTATTTGGGCCCCAAAACATTTTTTTATTTCACTATCTATATATTCTTAATCGTTAAAGGGCCCCATATCTCAAATAGCTTAGGGCCCTATCAAGTCTAAATCCGGCCCTGGCTGTTGGCGAAAATAAAACGGCGACACGTCGTACTTTCATTCTCTGGAGTACATTCTGCTGTATATCTAGAAGGACTGTTGTCCTGATACAAGAAAGAACCAGCGAAAGTTTGAGAATGAACGCCGAAGAAGAAGAATGATCGACAGAAGATTTGCGGGAAGTGGCTGTATGAACATAATAATAAAATAGATCATGTTTAATTTGAAGAAACGTCACAACAGCCTCAAATAACACATTGACACGAGGTTTAGATTTGGTGACACCGAAATCCAGAACATATTTTGTGCCAACTGTGCCACTCCACAAGAAGAAAACTATGGCTATCTGAAACAGCTCTAACGGACCATCTCTACGACACTGGGGGCTGATGACCACAGTAGAATTCCTTGATAAAATTTACATCAGCGTCTGACTTTGTCTTGAGCAAAATAAAAAGAAAACGACAGCAATGTCATTGATCTAACATCATTTACATATTTCTCACACTTCAGATTTCTCACTCAAGAAATAATGATTGCGGTAAATCAGTTGAACTAAAAACAAAATGTGCAGACGTGTTTTTTTGAATGAAAACGTGTCACGGCGTAGTGTACTGTTATATTTGGCATTTTGTGATATTGCCATCAGCAAACAACGTGCTTGGCAAGATTAAAGTTGTTATGACCGTGACCTTTAATTATATAAGACCTACTGGCTAATAGAAAATCAAGCCTTTCAAAATGGCTCAATTAACTATTCCCTTGATTTTCATTGGCTGTTACACAAAGTATAATCATAGTGACGAATGAGAATCATGGAAATGGTTAAAGGAGTCATTAAGAAGGCTTGATTTCCTCTTAGCCATTAAGTATTATATCGTCGATGATCATGTGGTGGCAAATCTACTTCATTCAGTAATTATAAGAGTTACAATTAATATGTCTTAGATAAGCCGAGAGAGAGAATGTATGCTGCAGAAGTATATTCTTTCCTGGCTTATTCATTAAAATATCTTTTAGGGTCAATTCATTTATCACGTATTCCGATACCGCCTGCAGTTGAGCCGATCGTCGTTTCCTAAATTTGACATGTCCCATGTGGCAGATTCGCCCCCAAAAGGATTGCCCAGCAGGAGTTTCCTGATCTAGTAATGACGTCAATCTAAGAAGACTAGTATAAATAGCTGTCTGTAAGATTCAACGGTGTCTCAGGGCATAGTGAAGACCTCAGGGCCGATAGTTAGTGTTAGGTTAAAGCTGTTTCCTCAAGTCGCAGCTAGAAAAAAAAATCAAAGTACGTAAAGATAGTAGGACATTTTTGGAACTAAGAAGTCAAGTTCTATTCAAAGTTAGAAACGAAAGCAGCTATTATAATTCGTGTAGGAACCGTAAGAATTTATCATTTCACGCCCTGTTGAATCACTCTAACAAAACAAGGTATGTACAAAATTGAATTTGTTTGTCCTTTTAATGCTAGCTCTACTTTATTAGATGTTCTTAGATTTAGTAAAGCATTCGGACTCCACATTAAATATTACTATGACAGTCTCAAATAAAAACCTACTAGCAAATAGGAAATCGATCGTTCTTAGTTAATAACTCATTGGACTATTCCGGTGATTGCAATTGGTTAGTATGATTATACTTTGTGTGACAGCCAATGCAGATCAAGGAAATATTCACATGAGTCATTTTAGAAGGATTGATTTCCCATTACTACCAATTTTGAAACAAATCTAGTCCGATGGAAACTAAAAGGCAAATAATAAAATCAATGTTTATACCAATATTGTGTTATCAATAACAGACATGGACACTAACTGAAGAACAAGCGAGAAAAGCTTACTACGTGTGAATTGAGATATCTAAGAAAACAGCAAACGGAAAAGAAAGATATCATGCGAGGAATGAGGAGATTACAAGAACTGTAGGAACAACATCTGTGATCAAATATATTGGGGGAAAAACAGACTGAAATGGTTCCGGCACTTAATGAGAAAGAAGGGTACAAAAAAAACTTGCATTACTCTCGTGTAGACCCAGAGTTAGCAAATAACCAAGATACTAAAAGTACCTCCTCGTGGTGCACCTTAGAAACATAAATACAGCTGTTCTTGCTATTTCTTAACGTACGGTGATATCACGAGTACACACCGAGTATGGAAAATGTAACACATGCTAGAGGGCAGCGTAGTGTGTGAATCAATTCAGTGGCAACGAAGCTACAATAGTCCAGCACGAGACCGACTGGCCGAAGTACTGTATATGCTCAAGAACACACAGAAGCTCACGCGTCCCATCACAATTGATCCCATTCAAAGTAGAAGTCATGACTCAAGTATTGGATACGCCAACTTGAACATGCACTCCTGGGTGTGGAAAATGCTTTGAATACAGCTACCTATTGCACACAGGACAAGCATTGAACAAATGTCTCAGAGTGCATTGTTCAAATGTCTGACCGAAACAGTGTTGAACTCGAACTCTGGACACTGCGGGCAACGTTGGGGGGGGGGGGGGGGGGGGGGGGCGGGCAACGTTGGGGAGTGGGGGCAAGTCTCTAACGACGCAAACCAAACTGCAAACCAAGCACAACTCGACTGTTGGCCGTTGCCCAACACTTCTCATACAGAGATAATTGTCGCGAAGCATCTCCTCCGAGATTTGTACTTTACTTACGTCTATGGTTGTTATGCGCAATAGCGAAGAGTCAAAATACACAGACCACTCCTGGATTGCAAGGCCATCTCAAGCGAACGAGGCGAGTGCGTGAGAAATGCACAGGTCACATCCCAGACCCCAGCGTGTTTGGCAAAGCAGTATCTCATCTAGGAAGGTGTATCAACCCTGAGTCTAATTCGACCATCGGGGTTACACAACACGGCTCATACGGAAGAAATTAGGTCTTGGACCTAGGGACACAAAGGATTGTAATGGAATGATTTTCCTACACGAGGAATAGTTCGTTTTCTGCGAAGCGTCTCGTCGGAGAAAGACAAGCAATGGGTGACCTAGGTAAACATCTCGTCTCGTGACATATACCCTCTCTAAGTAGAAGGCTCCTTCAATAGGCATTGCACTAAACTGAAAGCTGAAGCATCCTGGAAGCGAAAGAAATTACAGAGAGACCTCCCCACTGCACATATGAAGTAAGAGCTAATTGCTCGCAATTCATTGGGTTAGAGAAGAAGAAGAAAATGAAAATGAGAATGAAGCGCCTTTCGGCATGACACATCCGACTTCAACATGGCTTTGGGTCACTGACCCTATATGGGATGGGACAGCCAACTTCATCCCATAACCTCCTTAGTCGCCTTTTACGATATGCGTGGAAAGTAAACAGTGTTGCTATTCTTTGCTCCTCTTTCGGGCCCCGTCCGAAAACCGATCGTCATTCAATAGTGCGACTCGTCTAACAGAAAAAGTAGAGTAAAAACAATATAGATAGATAGATGAATGTGTGGATGGACAGACGGACGGATTTATGGATGGATGGATAGATGGACGGATGGACGGACGGACAGACAGACAGACAAATAGACAGATGGATGGATCGATGGATGAATAAATGGATGGATGGATGGATGGACGGACGGACGGACAGACAGACAGACAAAGATAGATAGATAGATAGATAGATAGATAGATAGATAGATAGATAGATAGATAGATAGATAGATAGATAGATAGATAGATAGATAGATAGATAGATAGATAGATAGATAGATAGATAGATAGATAGATAGATAGATAGATAGATAGATAGATAGATAGATAGATAGATAGATAGATATATAGATAGATAGATAGATAGATAGATAGATAGATAGATAGATAGATAGATAGATAGATAGATAGATAGATAGATAGATAGATAGATAGATAGATAGATAGATAGGGTCAATCAAAAAGGCGAGGATGAGGAAAGTTCATACTATGAGGAAATTAGAAAGTGATATCCATGAACAAATTAGAAAATGCGAACTATAAGGAAATTAGAAAGTGTGTATTGTGAAGAAATTAAAGAAGGTACGCACCAAGAAGGTATGTGACCGAAACGTTAATTTGTTTTGTCTTTCTTCGTTATGTTACCTAATTCTACCAGTATCTGTGGCGGAGTGCTGCAGAGTACCTTTGTGATGGACAAGATACATGGTTCAAATCCCGCAAATGTACTTTCGAATCGTTCTGAAATCAATGACGAACTACTGAACGAATTTATATTGTCTAGAAAATCAGTACAGATAAACATGCTGTGTTGATGACTACGTCCTGAATATAATGCTACCAAATTATTTCACCAGTATCAGCAAGATTTTATGTGTGCGTGTAATACACCAATACAAATTTATGTGTTATTTATTTTTGTATTTGTATTACTGCTGTATTGGCTTATCGTCAGGTCTTCTCTGACTTTCATGTAATTAATTATATGTCCCATTACTCATTGTCGACTGGAAGTGACTTACTCATTGTCGCCTGGAAGTGACTAACTCATTGTCGACTGGAAGAAGATGAGCGATATAATGTAAACTTTCCTCGATCTAAAAAATCAAATTAGAGAACTGCCTTCTCTATGGGGAATTCTTAAACTCTACTTAAATGTGTCAATTTATAAACACTCTCTGTGTATAACATGCACATTATCATTATGGCCAGCAATCAGAAATCTACTTATTGCACGAAATAATCAATATTTCTATTGCTGGTAGATCTTGAGAATCGAACTGAACATATCAAACAATTATAGTTACACACTAACCGTAATTTATATCGTTAACTTGAGTCAGCATTTTTTTTTTAATTACAGAAAATACAAAATGGTATCCACGAAGAAGATTGTCAGTGTTGCTGTACAAATCGTCAAACCAAACTCGATGACATCTCGACGAGTGGTATCTACATCTTCGAGGAAGGAGCACGGACTTACAGCTATTCACTTGGAGATCCCTGCCGTCGCCGAGGTAAATTGAAATTCTAATTTTAATAGCGTAGGCCTCATATATATAATATAGGCCTAAATATATATACAATCTGGAGTAATGCATCTTGTGGTGAGACCTTCAACAGCAGATACAGAGTATTAAAAAGCACGAACTTGAGAATAAACGCAGAAGAAGAAGATGTCACATCCAGACTAAGATTTGTAGATTATTGTCTATTTTGTATATTGAAAAATCATCATATGTGAGATGAAGTGTTTGAGAAAAGCAGCTTTGGTCACCAAACTGGACAAAGTAAAAAAACGAGGATATCAGAAAAAGAGAAGAAATAATGTCTTGTTTCGAATATATATATATATATATATATATATATATATATATATATATATATATATATATATATATATATTATATATATATATATATATAATATATATATATATATATATATTAATAATGTCAGCAGATAAAGTGGTTTGGTCACCTTATTAGAATGGACCCAAGCCAATTACCACTGAGAGCTTATAACAGACTATCATCTGGATATAGAGCCAAGAGAATGCTTTTTCAATGTTACCGTCATGTTTTCTATCAACCGTTTTCTTTTTCTACCTTTGGCTATATGTCCGGATATTCTTTTGTTATATGTTCTTATTGGTATTTGGTTTGGGTTCATTCTCATAATGTAACCATCCCATTTTTATACCAATTATATAAAAATTCTTACCAATGATATATTATACTAACTCTTTTCCTAATATCTTTATTTCTTATTTTATCTAGTTTAGTAACCATTAGAGTGGGGCATGGCCGAGAGGTTAGAGCTTTGTCTCACACCCGTGAGGTCCGGAGTTCGATCTTGGAGTCCAGACTTCAATCCCTGTAATGGCTGGTTGTTTTTTTGTCGGAGTGTAAATTTTTTAAAAACAACTCACCCTGAACATGACGTGTCGACAGCAAGGACATGTGGCTTTTACCACACGCCATTCGAATACGCTCTAACGGGAAAAAATACAATAATTTCACATGTAACGATTTGATTTTGCTGTGAGACTGTTAAAGTCCACGTCTGACAATGGTAACGGAGGGTTGGTATAAAATGGAGATTATTACGCGTGGCAATAGTTGAAATGGACGCGTACAAGGCAGAACGAAGAGAATACTCAAACAGCGAGCCACAGGAGATTCACTGGCGTAGTAATTAAGCCGTTGCCTTTGTGCTAAGAGGTCACAAGTTATCGATTGAAGTTACGGAGTACGAGCATGAGTGCTGCTCTCGTCAAGTGGCATGCCGTTTTGTTGAGATCGACATAATAAATATAGAATAACACAAGTACAATGAAGTCAACCCTCTACGTCTTTTGAACCGTTTGTTAACAAGGAGTCTCCACCGAAGACCGATATGTCGGACCATTAGCCGTAATTTAGCGCAAATAAAATAGCGGCATAACGCATTTTCATTCTCTGAGCTACATCAAGCTGGAAATCTAGAAAGACCACTAAGAGAAAGCCATCGGGAGTTTGAGAATGAACAATGAAGAAGAACATACGGTTTGGTAGCACAGTCGATCTGTGACCTGTTAGTTATGGTCTGTGTATTACTGAGTCTGTTGTGCCGAGCTTGTAAAACGTAATAGTTATACTGAAACACAAATGATGGTAGATGTGTAACTAAAGTTAAAAGCGGAATAGGAATGGCTAAAAGTACTTTCAATGATATGAGGAAAATATCAATGGCGAAACTTCTTCTTCTTCTGCGTTCATTCTCAAACTCCTGCAGATTAGCAGGATGTAGTCCAGAGAAAGGAATGCGTTGTGTCATGGTTTACAGCATTGCTGCGATATCCGCGCCTTTCGGCATGACACATCCGACTTCAGCATAATAAGAAACAAATCACAAGCTAAAATTGTAAATTATAAAATGCTACATTTGTACTACATTGATGTATGGCTCAGAAACATGGACAATGCACACACAGCTAGAAGAGAGAACTTTGAGATGTGATTTTATCGAAGAATATGGAAAATGACAAGGATAGAGAAGAAAACAAACAAAAAGGTGCTAATAATAATGTTTATGGAAACATATCTATTAAAGGAAATAAAAATCAAACAATTAAAATATTTTGGATATATTAAAAGTCTCTGTCACCCTGTTACGAAATCAAAGGTCTGTGACAACCAACCGTTGGCGCGGAGATGGCATGTGATGGTTATGAAAACATAATAGTTCGTTTTCTATTTTCTTCGTATGCTTTATTTACAATTCTTGTACGGGAGAGATTTGGCGGGTTATTTGAATTTCTTGGTTTGTTCAAATTTGTGCTAGGATTGTGACGTTTTTCACTGATCAATAACATACAAAATTGGTTTTTGACAGCAATGCCCATTCAGAAAGACCATGGGAACTCCAAAAATAGCCCAACAGAACAAAGTCCAACCCTTCGAGAGCATCCCAGGACCAAAAGGATTGCCAATAATTGGGACTCTATTCGAGTACATTAAAAAGGATGGACTCAAATTCTCAAAAATGTTTCAGGTAAGTCCAGAATCGTGAAATCTCTAGTGGGTAAATTACAACCAAATCCGGCTCTTCTAACTGTCTATTCTGGTTCGCGAGACTGAATTAAAATGACTAAACTCACTCTCCCAAGAACTTAAAAAAAACACTAATTGGTTTGAATTTCGATGAACTAAAACATATTTTGGCCCCATGACAATTGGGCAATGTTCAATCCGGTCGACCAACCAGAAAAGATTCTCTAATTATGCATTAAATACATTCTGCTAGAACCTACAAAGTTTACTATCTAAGCTTGGATTTTAATTCGGGGACAATATTTGTGATGCTACTGTGTGTAATTCTTATACAAGTAAACTCAAGTAGGAAGCACGAGGATAAATGAAAATAATTCTTACAGCTGACAGGAATTGAACCAAGACATTCAACCTGTCTATTCAAGTCACCGAGAAAGAAACAAACGTAACAATGACTAGTAAAACATCAACTAACATTCTGTACAAGTATTTAAATATCCTAAGGAACACAAACATAGAACATTCATATTCGTACTACAAGGACCTAAAGGCCTTCTTGTAAACATAAATAACATAGAGACAGAACAATGTTGCTTCAAATAATATCATAATGTAATTCTTGCATGTTGTTGCGATCCACATCATACCCATTGATGGCAGAGTCTCTCATGGTCTTCCTCATTTTCTTTTGTCAGCTGGTATCCATTTAATGCTTGTAGTGGCATGGTTTCATTCATTCTAAGTGCATGTCTGATATAACTCCATAGTTTTCTTATTATTGTAGAAACATGCTGATGTTTGGTGTTTTCTCTTACTTGTTCTTGTTAGACTTCAATTTTTCCAACCAATATTTAGGAGTTTTCTAAGACATTTATTTTCAAATTAATTTAGTTCTTCTTCAGTGCTTTTGTTATTTTCAAACTTTCGTAACCATATGTTAATACGAATATTACATTAGAGGTAAACAGTCATAGGCAGTTATATTTACTTATTTTTTTATATTTCCAGATGTTTGTTAGGTGGTTGGAAAAAATACTCTTAATGCCAACACAATTCTGGAAGAAATCTCTTTTATTGTATCTTTGCTATAGAAATAATATCTCAATATTCATAAAGCTCTTGTTACTCTTATCACTGCTTAAATCTCATAACAATTTTATCACCGAGTAGCTTAGGCGATCAAGGATCTCCACACATATTTATAGCATCTTGTATTGGGATCGTTGTTGACTTTTTCTTATGTCACAATGTTAAACTATCCAATATTTTCTCTTGTTTTCTCGATCTCACTGCCTTAAATCTTGGCAGTTGAAACTATTTTTTCTCAAGCTGACTTTGTCTCAAAGCTTGGCCAAAAATGTATCTTCCTGACATTAATTAACTTGTGTCTCGAGTTTGACTATTTAAACGTTTTGTATTTTTTTTAGCAGTCCACGATATCCTAAGCATTACTCTAAAGAATTCCATCTGTGTTGACTGTAATTTTCTACTATCCTATTTTTTATTGTCTAAGACTCACATCCATATGTTATGATCGGTGTTATATAGCTCCGAAGAACTGTTTTCCTCACCTCTATTGATGAATCATGGTATTGTGCAGCCCGCTAAGATAATATGCTTACATGACAAAATTTATTTCCTATGTAAACGTGTTAAACTGCGAACTAGAAGAAGAAGAAGGAACCCAGGAAACAAGCACACCCTCAAAAAATTTATTTTTTAAAATACCTGTACACAAAACGATGAAATTAACTTATTTAAAAAAAATATATCATGTGACGTATTCTTTCAGAACTAAGTCTTCCTTGTGAATCTCCTTGAACCCGTGCGGTCTCTGGCAAGATGTTCCGTCTCCTCTATCGACATGTTCATGCATTCCTAAATATCTAAATATCTCATTCCTAAATATCTAGCGATGTCATAGTCGACCTTTGCCTCTGCTGCCTTCTGTTGCCCTCTCCAACAACATACTTTCCATGCCATTCATTACATCCATAAGGAAATTCTTTGCACAATACTTCTGTAGTTTGACGTTGAGCTATTGAATTAAAGAGCTATTCCCCCATATTTATCGAATACAACGATACACCCACTCCTGTGGCCACACACTTCAACGGCGATGGTCATCATGGTGCTTTTGATATTCAGGTTACCGCCATTAGATCTTGCACCACCGATGACATATCTAGGTACGCTCTAGAAAATCTCATTTTTGAATTGGGTATACTCAAGCCTTTTGGACTCAATTCCGACCCCTCTTATGTCTAGTACTGGGTTGGTGTGGTCTTTGTCTTTACTCTTTTTGTTCCGTCATTTACTCAACATTTTGTTCGTTTCGTTTCCACATATATATTTACGTTTTGTATGTACTTTCTGACCTTCGGGCATTTCACTTCCATATTTCCGTTGGATACGTTTGTTTATTGTGATACTTTTTCCATTCGTCGTCCTTTGATGTTTTGTTTGTAACTTGATAAAGACCTTTTGGTTGAAACGTTGAATATGATTTGTGTATTGTAATTTGTATGGTTTCTTGTGTGTTCATAATTACCCACTAGTTTTAGTTATAGTCTGTCGTGTCTGGAGCGATTATATTAACCTGTGTTTTACGTAAGTCTAATCATATTTACTGAAGTACAGTATATGGCCATGTGGATGTTTAAAGTATTATTTTGTACACGTGAACGTAGATACATCTTACAATGATATGATTATCCTACACATGCAGATGTTAATATCAGTTACAATTCTAGGTTTTCCAACAACGCGCCCAAGAGTTTGGAAACATTTACTATGAGAAAATTGGAGCCTTCCACAGCGTTATTATCAGTGACCCATACCATTACAATAAACTTGTACACTCTGAAGGAAAGTACCCAAACAGGCGGGAGATGATGCCAATCGTACATTACAGACAGAAGAAAGGATTTGATTTAGGAGTTGTCAATTCGTAAGTTTTCCTCCTTTTGTTTTTTGTGATGTATTCCTAAATGTTGAACTTAATTTAGTTTTTCTTATACAAAAGGTTTCCCATAAATTACAAGTTTGTTTTGTTTATACTTGTTGCCCCAGCCCTTTTTGTCAATAGAATGTCAGGAATTCAGGGATTTTATGAAATTATGTTTAATATGTCAACAAATTAACATACCCCGATGCTTGTAGTGAGAGAGGCTTACAGAGTGGGATCACTGGACACCTGGTAAATATCAAATCATGCTCCAATCTCTTTCTGACACGAAATGATGAATTGTAGATATTGTGGAAAAAGTGCTGCATACACTACTGAAATATAATTGTAGTTATTATGGAAAGTGCTTCATATACTGCAGGAATATAATTGTAGTTATTGTGGAAAGTGGTGCACATATTACTGGAATATTCCTCTTCTCCTACCCCCCCTCCCCGATGTATTGTGGAACGCTAAAACAGGGCAAAAAATAGCAACTCTATGACCGCAAGCATATCGTAAGACACGACTAAGAAGGTTTGGGGGTGGAGTCGGTTGCCCCATTCAATAGTAGGTCTAAATGACCGAAACGTCATGTTAAAGTTGATGTTTCGGATGGAAATTCGCAGATCTCGCAGCCATGCTGTAACTATAGCACACCGCATTCTATTCTCTGGACTACATCCTGATGGTCTGCAGGAGTTTGAGAACAAACTCAGAAGAAGAAAGTCATGCTGTTTATTAAGATGTACAATCTTAATCTCGTCTATACTTCTCCGCGTTGTCACACATCACTTAGAGATTGTAGTGTATCTGACAACACAGCTCTGTTTTGAGTAAGTTTCCAGAACTTTGCAAAGAAGCCACGGCCCTTCATCGTAACGTTGCATCTCGTTAATGCTGTTTATAATGTTTATGTGAGTCGACCACTTTTTCTTTTCATTTTCTCATCACTTATTAGTGAGCATTTGTTCTCAAGTCAATAGTAGCAAATAAAGTGAATTAACAACGACAGGGGTCTCAATTCGAATGGGCGACCTTAAAAAATATAAGGTTAGCGTGTTGGGCGAACGTTTTGATAAACAGGTTGTGACGCACAGACTGGTCTATTAGAAAGTTGTTTACGGGCACTCACCATTCGGTGGAATTGATAAAACACTAAATATTTATACATATCAGATCTGAAGTCGGATGTGTTGTGACAATGGAGCAAATAATACCACGACACAATACAATTCTGTATCATTCGATCTGACGATAATAGTCTCACCATGAACACTGATGCTTTAGTATGTTCATAGTGATGAGAAAGAATACGAATAAGACGACTATGCACTTTCGGCTTTTGGTGTTTAAAAGTGGATTGTCAATGTATTTCATTGATTAAAGTAATAAAAATGGTTTTATATTTCAGACAAGGAGAAGAATGGTACAAGCAGAGATCTATTGTCAGCAAAAAGATGTTAAAATTGGCCGAAGTATCCAACTTCAGCACACAGATGGGAGATGTAGCCGACGATTTTGTTACTCAACTAGGTGATTTGAAAGATGCGCAAGGAGAAGTGCATGGATTAGAAAAAGAGCTCTTCAAATGGGCAATGGAATGTAAGTTAGACACATTTTTTATTTGTGATTATAAAATAATACAAACTGTGATAATATGTGTACACGGGTTTCCGTAGTGTAAAGTGCGTACTTAGTGGCTTGAATTTAACATACAAATCTCATTGTTTTCTGTGTCAGCTATGTAGCTAGTTGTAAAGATATCGACTACTTCTATTCGATACTGTTATGACTATTAGTTGTGTTTAGTGCCTTAAGTTATTTAGTGTTCTTTTAAATTCAATAATTTTTCTATTGACCGTGTTATATAATTTTAAAAAAGCTTATAAATGGATTTATTTATACTAATGAACTCATTGTTTCCTGAATAATTTGCATTCTACAATTTGTAGTTCTATACATAACAGACAGATGCACAAACCACATAATAATATTACGCCATCTGCGCTTGAATAACACATTCTATGGAAACCTGCAGCGACATGACGTAACGATAGACATAATTATTTTGATTATAGCTGTTTTCTCGGCAATATTTTACGATTAGTAGGTTGGCATTTATTTTTGAACAGTCTAGATGCACTGTTTCCTGCGATGTGGCTTGAACCTGACACTTTTGCCATCCAAGACGCGCAATGACACAAATAGTCCAAATGTAAAAAAAATGAGTTAAATGTATTATGCTCTCCGATAATACCATTGCAGAAACTACATAACCTCCAACCATTCTTTAATTCTCCATCATGGCGTGGTGGTTAAGCTGTTCGCCTTGTGTTCAAGAGGTCACGGGTTCGAATCCTCGTGTCGTCTTATTTATACGGTGGATTTTTTCGGAGATCCATGTGGACCGAGTACAGTGAAGTCAATCTTCTACGGCTTTTAAACCCTTTTTTGTCTTGCTATTACATTTTTTTTTTCAAATAATATTTCAGCAATTGGCACTTTCATTTTCGAAGAGCGCATCGGTTGCCTAGGGAAACGACCTTCGTCAGTGGCACAATCTTTTATTGACAACCTGGAGGGATTTTTTCGAACCCTGCAACCTCTAATGTACAACCTCCCAATCTATCAAATATGGGAAACAAAGATTTGGAAAGAGTTCGAGCACTACACAGACAATATTATGGACATTGGTCGTCAACTTGTTGAAAAGGTAAATATGTAATACATTATTAAATCTATATATGTGACTTTTTCTTTACTTAACGCTACCATCACTATCTATCTACCTATTTATTGTCATTTCCACGTGTGCCGTTAAGCGTCATGGGAGGGGGGTGTGGTTGCAGCTGTCTGTCTTTGGCCATTTGGGTCGCATTGACCATGGTCAGCCCGTGTCTCTTACATGTTTTTGATTGTCTCCACTCATCTATAGCTCTTGGTCCTCCTGGTGCTTTGTAGCACGATATTCTGATGTTGTATGCACGAAGGGTTGGTTGCGTTGGTTCTATTTTCATGATGTGACCAAACCACCTGTTTTGCTGTCTCTCGATGTAGGTCTTGAGATGCCCTAATTGCCACTCTGAAAAAGTCATCTTAAAACGATAATACGATCTGGAAACAGGGAATTAAAAATTGGAAAGGAATTGATCTGCCGATGACAAATTAAAGAAAAATTGGGAAGTTGTAAAGTTTCAGCGGTGACACTTTATCACAGACCGAACGTCATACATTTTCTTCTTATTCTCTCGATTCTGTGCAAGCTGCCCAGCCTCTGTCATGTTCAGAAGGTCTTCAATATATTGTATCCGTCGAAATCTTGGTCTGCTTCTTGTTCTCTTTCCTGGAACTTTTCCCTCCATGATTAATCTCCCTAAACCATTCCGCAATAAGTTTGCGTTTACTGATAGTTTTATGAGCCCATGGACCGCTGGATCAGCAACTGATAGTTTTGAGAAGTCAGTCCTCTTCTATGTTCATGTCTTTGCTATCTTAATTATGATATTCACATGGTTATCTTTGCTATCTTAATTATGATATTCACATGGTTATCTTTGCTATCTTAATTATGATATTCACATGGTTAACTGAATAGTATAATGAAGATATCAGAATGATAAAATACTACATCTATTCTTTAATAATGGAAGGTCCATAATTTACGTCAAAAATTGTTGGGCGTGTGGTGGCTACATAAGTTTGACAAATGTTGATGTCAACACTACTGTTTATCTTAATCTACCAATAAAATTGTTTGAATTTGAAAAGGTGGGGAGACAGGGAAATGTAAATAAATTGGTTCTGTTTCCTACATATCTTATACAAATATATTTCTCGTTCAGCAAATTTTGTTTCCATATAAATTGTTTGTTTAGTATGGTATTAAAGCCGCCTAAATGACAATTGTTTGGTAACTTTATCCTCAACTTGATTCCCATCAGAAAATGTCAGCGCTTGAGGATGGAAGAGAACATTCTGCATTTCTCTCCCACCTTCTGAAGCAAGGGACTATGACAAGCAAGGAAGTCACGGGACTTGTGGTTGACCTGTTGACGGCGGCAGTAGAAACTGTAAGTACAGAGCTTATATATTCATACAATGCCATGTTTATCTATACCAGTGTACGCCTGGGAAAATGAATATGATTTGAAAAAATAAGAACTTTATCACAGTCAAGATCAATCTATTTAGATCACTAGTGCCAAGTATAATTTTATACGAATGTGAAAGCTGGATTTTCAATACAGACGCGGAAAGAAAGATTCTGGCTTTTGAAAACAAGTCCCGCCGAAGACGGATGTGTCGGGCCATTGGCGCAAAGCAAACGGCGACACAACGCATTTCCATTCTCTGGACTATATCCTGCTGGAAATCTAAAAGGGCCATTGTCCTACTGCAATAGAGATCCAGCAGGAGTTTGAGAATGAACGCTGAAGAAGAAGAAGAAAACAAGTGTTACAGTCGCTTGTTAAGAATTAGTTATATAGAACACAATACAAATATATTTTTCCAGCAGAAAATGAACAAATTTACAGGTTATCAAGAACCAATTTTGGCAGTGGTGAAATTGTGTACAGTTGTAACGAGACACGACTCATTATGGATTGTAAAGAACTGTCGAGGAGGGTAGGTGGAGAAGAAGCGATGAATAAAACAATCCTCATACATAACATAAAGAGCATAATTTATCTTGGTTTTGGTTCTGCTCGTAATCATGTGGGGGTTGTCCATAAATTGCATCAGCACTTTTTTTTTAGGTGTTTGGAGAATTTTTTGTGCTGATGTCTCCATTGTAGCACCCCGACTACCCCGACTTGGTATGGGTCTTATTATTCTAATGATTAATATTAAGGCAGGAATATGTGATATCATCCCTTTTGCTTATCATCATAACTGAATTGTTATTAAAGACACAATAGAACAGGCACTGAGAGGCATACGATAAATTCCTCTTACCCCAATGAAAGTCTGCAGACGATAAACTCATTATGTGACACAGACTCATATATAAGTATACACGTAAATAGATACACTAAAGTGTTACCATATTACAAACTAAATACTAATAACTTAACACAAACACAACCACGTTTTGACTAAAAGCCTTCATCAGGACGAAACTCAACTTAAAAACAACGCTGAATCTAAATGAGAGGAAACATATAGTATGTTGAGGTTTTTATCTCTGTACAGAGTACATGGTTAATGAGGGCGATGTTTTATTCTCCTGTTTAGATTAATTCAGGAAGTTGCTAGAATGTGGAGAATGCTAGATGTACCATTACTGTAGATAAGATAATTGAACAGATAATTGAACAGATAATTGAACATATCTGATAGAAGAATGATGAGCTAGTTTACCATGAAGTAAATGCTGCGATCCTGGCAGGACATCAAGATCATGGGATACTACCGCCGTGGAATATTTCCCTTCGGGGACTAAGCATGCATCCATAAACACCCCTAACACAATCATGCCTTTGAGAAAACAAATACACATGGGGTTGCGACTGTGGGTCTCACCAATGGCCCACTAGTCAAACCACACATGCAACAGAAAACCTTAGTAGATGACATGCCGTTATATTGAGGTTATCTTCTTAGAGAAGCTTCATGGCACGTCATCTATACAATTATGCTTATCAAGCTTTTATTTTGTTGTTTTAATGTGTTTTTGTTATGTGTATGTATGTATGCACCCTCTGTGGTTGGGAGGAATCTAAAGATGTACTGCGCATAACAGGGGAGGAGGAAACTGATTGCACTGTTTTTTCCTATTCTGAGGCCCATCATAGAGGCACAGTGACTCAGGAAGTGACAATCCTTTTGACTTGAACATTTGGTTGCATGACTGGAGCAATAGAGAAGTTCGGCATAACCAGTAGTCAATTGGTGGCGGGGAATGAGCACAGTGAACCCTATCTTGGCTACAGTGATTCGGATCAGTGCATAGGTAGAAACCTTTCTTCCTGATAGTTATTCTCTGGTTCTAGCCCGAGGTAGGCCGAAAATCCACAGACTTCCCAGCAATATAATGCCTGGGTCAAAAGGCATGAACCGCTGAATGAGCAACCAAACAGCCAGAAAACCAATACTAAACTGGGGAGGACCCGTGGTCAGAAATTCTAAGGTTTGCCAAGAGCTACCTGCTCAAAGCTAAAGATATAATTTCATTATTTTTACCATCATCATCATAAACATTAACATCAATTACCAGCTTGCAATATTATTTTCACCATAACATTTTCATCCTTTTTTAAAAAACAAATCTAAACCAGACATCGACTGCAACAACGTGGTGTCTGTACAACCTGGCCAAACATCCAGAGGTACAAGAAAAACTTTACCAGGAAATTCAACAAGCAAAGTTAGACAATAATGGAACAATCTCTTCAGAGCAGCTTAGCAAGCTGCCGTATGTCAAAGCAGTAGTAAAAGAAACGCTACGACTGTATCCAATCGTGTACTCCACAAGTCGAAATCTGACCAGCGATCTTGAAATAAGTGGCTACAACGTCCCTGCTGGTGTAAGTTCAAATAGTTGTGTTTGACGTCATAGCTTCATGTTGTCATTCTAGCAATTAAACTGTTATTTCTTGTTATTATGAGATCAGACTTTGAAGAAGGTTGACAGTTGTTAGTACTGAGGTTGGGTTTAACACAAGTAGACGTTCACAAAAGGTTGTTTTTTTTGTGTGTGCACCAGTTACATTGTGCAAATTTGGAAATAAATGTGAAAAAAATGGTTTTATGCACTTCTGCTAACGTATGTTGGAGGGGGGGGGGGTTACACATTAGTGGACATAATTAAACAGGTGGATCTCGATTCTTGATAAGTCATAGACAACGGATAAAAAGGGGGGGGGGGGGGTTAAATAATTTCATAAAACAGTGTTGACAATTTGTGGGCTTACACCAAAGGCTTACGAGTAAAACCAAACAAAGCCTTCATACTTGATAAAACTACACCTACATAGCAGTGGCGTATACTAAGCATAAGCAAGGCAAGCATTGCATGCCTTCAAGAGTTGAGAAAATGATAAACCAGTCAGTGATCTATCCCCCATCCAAACTTAGCCCTTGCAGCATTGCTCAAAAATATATTTTAAAATATTTTTCTCACAAATCTGAATTTTTCCGAAAATTAGTGCTGGCAACACATATGAAAGTTTTAGTGGCCACAGTAAAGCAATTTTGAATTTGCTTTCGTTAAAATAGTCCCTTTACATATAAGCGCAGTGATATACTGTGTGTTTTTTTATAACCTTGTCTCCAGAGTAAGCTTGCGATGAAAAAAAAATTAATACATTTTATGATTCAATCACTATTATAACAATTTAGCACTGGCAAATAATAAATTGATTGATGAACATTTATTTACTGGTGTGAAACAGTGCAATTTCTATGTTCTAGTACTTTTATTTGAATGTTAAACTAATGATAACAATGCAAGCAATTATAATCTTGATTGCATACACACACACTTGTTTAGTAAGCCATTTCCGGTCACTTTTGGTACACGTCACGTGATCTTACTCAACACACACGCACATTTACACAGCGATGTGGTTTCAATTTCAATTTGTTATTATGGCTGATTCTATTAATGATGTTGTTGTAGATTTATTTGAGCGACCGTTTCAATCGCGAACATTTAATGAAAAATTGGACTTGGTAAAAATGGGCAGACCGATTCCTGCGTTAAGCAGTTTGAAACGAGAAGGAACAAAATGTGTCCGTTCATTTAACAATGATTTATATAAGAAAGTCGTTTGGCTTTGTGGTTCGGAATCATTATGTAAGTTATTTTGCTGGCCATGTATATTGTTTGTAAATGACACTTCGCCTTGGAACAGCAGACAACGCGGGTATTCTGATCTAAATAATTTACATAACGCTATTTCAAGACACGAAAAGTCTGAAAGTCATATTCACGCTTGGATAGCGTTACAAGTGTTTGGCTCCAGCAGAATTGATGTTCAATTGGATTTTCAGAAAAAAGAAAGTATTATGAAACACAATGAAACAGTTAAAAATTTTCGAGAAATCCTTAAGAGGTTAATTGCTGTTACTTGTTTTTTAGGAAAACAAGAATTAGCTTTTCGTGGTCACAGCGAGGGGATTGATTCCACTAATCGTGGGAACTACATTGAAGCTTTAAATTTATTAGCAGAGTTTGATGAAAAATTGCATCAGCATCTCATGACGTCAAATATATTCACGGGTCTTTCCCCATTAATACAGAACGATCTTATCCAAAGTGTGAACAATGTAATAACTGCAGAAGTGAAATTTCAGATTCAATCGTCCAAATTTGTCGCCATCCTAATTGACGAGACCTCTGATGCAACAAACTTGTCTCAGCTGTCAGTTGTTTTTAGATATGTTTATAATGGTAATATTTACGAAAGATTTATTGGCTTTCATGACGTTAGCTCTGACAGATCTGCACAAGCATTGTCAAAACTGGCTTTAGACAGTCTTGATCAATTTGACTGTAGAGAAAAACTAGTAGCACAAACTTATGATGGTGCAGCAGTAATGGCAGGCCAATTGAGTGGTGTGCAGACGAGAGTTAGGGAAGTTGTTTCTCAGGCATTATTCATCCACTGCTATGCACACAAACTTAATTTAGTACTGTCTCAAGCTGTCTCATGCATAAGTGCGTGTAGAATATTCTTTTCGTCACTTAGCAGTTTTGCTTCATTTTTTAGTCATTCAGCAAAGAGAACACATTTGTTGGACACCATAGTGAAAAAACGGTTTCCCAAGCTGGCGGCAACCAGATGGAATTATTCCAGTCGTTTAGTACAGACTGTTTCTGAATATCATAATGAATTAATAGATTTATTTGAATGCATTTTGGAACGACCTGGTGATTGGGATCACGCAACAATTAATGAAGCAGTTGGATTTCTGTCAAACCTAGGGGATTTTGAATTCAATTTCCTTTTGGCTGTGTTCACCGATATTTTTTCGATGACAGATGTTGTATTTAATATCCTTCAATCAAATTCACTGGACATCACATATTGCTCTAGAGAGATAGTTGAGTTAAAAGAAAAATTGTTCACAATGCGCAATACTGGCTTTGATTCAATTTGGGCCAAAATAGAGTTCAAGTGTGGTCCTCCAACAAAGAGAAGAAAGCGAGAATCCTCAGTTATCCCAAAGGATGAGTACAGGAGGTTGTATTGTGAAATTCATGATACGGTAAACTGCCAGTTACAAAGCCGGTTTGATTCTCTGTCAGATTTGTCATTTCTTGAAATTTTTGACTGTAAGAAATTTTTAACATTTTCAAAAGAGTTTCCACAAGAGCAGTTTTCCACACTGAACGGAATATATGGGAAATATTTTGATATAGTAAGACTGAGATCTGAATTAAAGGCAATGTTTGTATCCCAACACTTTAAAGAAATGTATGTGTCCGACATTCATAGATTTCTTTTGAACAAAGGACTTCACAGTGGTCTTCCAGAACTTCATAAACTTTGTGAATTAATATTGACAATTCCTGCATCGTCGTCTTCAGTGGAACGTTCGTTTTCTGCATTAAAACGCATTAAAAATGTCATAAGGAACTCGCAGGGGCAATGTCGTCTTTCTGCTCTATCAATGATGTCAATTGAAAAAGACCTTCTTGTAGAGATGAAAGGCAATGATGACTTTTATAACAAAGTAACAGAGGACTTTAGCAGAAAGAGCCGCAGAATAGAACTGAACTTCAAATAACTGGGTGAGTAGAAAATTATCATTTTTTAAAAGTTGCATGCTCTCTTTCAGACCCCAGGATACGCCACTGCTACATAGGATATCAAACCAGGATTTCATATTTGATCAAACTAAGCCTTCATACATGATCAAAACTAAGAACAACATACTCCACTCTATAAAACTTTATACGTGATCTTGCAGAGTATGTTTCGCGGTCTGTGCTACTTGTCCACATGAACACTGACGTGATGAAACCAGTCTTAGTCTATTTAAGTGGCTGTTTAGTCTGTTGTTCCCTGTCCTGATGCGGAAGATCATAACTTGCTGAGCTCTCTCATGAAAGTGATATTTGTCTTTTGGGTGGTTGACTTATCTAATAGCTTTGATGAGGGTCCATGGTGAGTGATTTCTTGGTCTTTTTGTTACTATGTTGCAGCATCTTTTACTAGCATGAACGTCTTTTAATTTCCTGGGAAGCGACAGTGGGATGGCGTCCACTGTAGCACTATCCTTCTGTGGATGTTCGCTTCTGTAGTATGATAATTTGATAAGACGATATTATTTTAGTGTATCGAGTTCATCAACAACATCTATTATATTTTCAATGTTTTATTATACACTAATAAAGAACAACATTGAAAACATAGGATATTGGTTACCAAGAATATATGCAATTTCCTGTTAAGAGACATACAAATTTAGCGAAACAGTTTAATGTGAAACAAAATATAATGTAACAAAGGGGAACAAATATGAATACAAAACAGAGGGTGTGAAACAATAAACTACTTTGGCTTTTATTATACCCGACAGCTGCTGTTGATGTTAGGTACTTCAGCCGGATTCTATTGCATGTGTAGTAAATCCTCATAGAATGACGGAAGCTGTGAAACTTCACGAATCAGTGTACTCCATTTAAACAAAGATGGGATACTCCATTTAAACCATTGAAGCTCCGTCTCCGTGCGCCGAATGATCGCATAATTCATGGTTACTATTACATCGTTTTTTGTGTTTTTTTTAAATTTAAAATATGTCCTATTTACATTATATGTAGGGGAGGAAGATCTGTCATAGAAAGTATGAATTTGTAGTAGCATAAATCGCAATTTGTATGCCCGCTTACCAGGAAAGTACACACACTTCGTAGTACACATTTTGCTTTAAAAAAAATCTTGATTTTTCCTGGGGCTTCTGACAGTTGTGATAACATTTAGTCTCAGTCAGAGGTACACGGTAACGAAAACGTTAAAATTACTATGTAGGCAATTACAGTGGAAAAAAAATTACTGGATGAGAAAACTAATTTTGTAAAACGTGTATAAAACAGTAACAATTTGTTTGCTTTTCCCCATCTACCCTCTTTCACTTGACAACTTTATTATTGCAGACGCACGTGCAAGCTAATTTGTATGGAATGTATCATGATCCACAATTATTTAGTCAACCAGAAGAGTTCCTTCCTGAACGTTGGCTGAAAGAAAGCAAAAACACGATGGATTCCACTGTCAAATCCGTAGCTCAACTTGTTTGGGGGCATGGTGCCCGAATGTGTTTAGGTAATTTATTGTAGTCATTTTTTTATATTTTTACTGTACGTGATTGATTCATGACATTATCACACACACACACACACACACACACACACACACACAAGTTAAGTGTTGTTTTAAATTTGGAACCAAGAGTCACGGAACAAAACAGCACATTATAATATAGAGAGAATATACGTCAGTGTGTTGTTGGGGCCTGTAAGGGGAGAAAAGATAGCATCACTGTTACCTACCATACATGCTGTAGGATGCGATTAAGAAGGTTTTGGGGTGGAGTTGGCTTGTCCAATTCCAAAGAGGGGATAAAAGTGACACAGAAAGCCATGCTGAGGTCGGATGTATCAGACCGTAAGTCGCAGATATCGCAGCTAAGCTGTAAATCATGGCATAGCGTATTCCGTCTCCAGACTAGATCCTGATAGTATGCAGGAGTTTGAGAATGAAAGCAGACGAAGAAGAGAGATATATGTCAGCTTTCAATAGTAACAATATTTGTTGCAGTCAGCATTTCTGATAATCAGAGGGGGCAAACACATAATTGTATGGGGGCAAACACATAATTGTATGGGGGCAAACACATAATTGTATGGGGGCAAACACATAATTGTATGGTGGCAAATACATAATTGTATGGGGGCAAATACATAATTGTATGGGGGCAAATACATAATTGTATGGTGCAAATACATAATTGTATGGGGGCAAATACATAATTGTATGGGGGCATATACATACTTGTATGGGGCAAATACATAATTGTATAGATGAAATGTGTTATCAAATATAGTACGTGTTTTAGAATAAGTACCATTCGTATGTCAAGTATAAATGCTGAAGTCGGATGTGTCAGGCCGAAAGGTGCAGATATCGCAGCAATGCTGTAAGCCATGACACAACGCATTCTGTTCTCTGGACTACATCCTGCTAATCTGCAGGAGTTTGAGAACAAACGAAGAAGAAGAAGTATGTCAAGTATAGCCATGCATTCGACTGATTTCTTCGTTAATTATTAAGAATTGTGCAGTCATTTGGGTTCATCCTGCAACAGTACAGCTACATCGATACACTGCCAGGCCCGAAGGAAGTCATGCGAGATGGCAGCATAAAAAACGGTAGTGCTACACTAGATACCATCCCACTGTGGCATTCAAGGAAATGAAAAAAGCAGATATAGTAGCAAAAGAAAGGTCAATACAGTTAAAAACGATCAAGAAGTCACCTAAAAGGAAAAGAGGAAATTCATCGAAGCTATTGTAAAAATCAGTTACCAAAAAGACAATTATCACTATCTCGACATAGCTGAGCAAGTTATTATCTTCCAAACTAGGACATGACACAAAAGATCAACAACCAATTAAATAGAATATGTCTGGTTCCATTACCCCACTTCGTGTCGATAGCCAATGAAAATAACGGGGAAAAACAAATGCATTACTTTAGAAGGATGCATTTTAGTGAGTCACATAGCTGTATAATTAACGAGGGACTCGATTGAACTAGTCCGGTGTGATAGTTTTGATTCAGGTTTATAAAATCTTTCATTTTCAGGTCGACGTTTTGCCGAACAAGAAATGCATATTGTTTTGTCTAAGGTAAGTTAATCTAAAAGTTTAAATATAAAGTCGCTGTACACTGAATTCATTTAAGTAAAGTATCTCTTATGGTGAAGTTTGCTACATTCAATCGTGAACATTACTTCAATATGTTTATATCAGAGTTTTACAACCATAAAAAAAGTAAATTAAAAAATTTCTTGAGACTAACGGGAATTGAACCAGTCCGTTCAATGGCACCAAATCGCCTAGCAACTATTGCACACGCGTTCTTCCGTTTGACAAAATCGCATCTTTTTTTGTGGAGATGCGGTTAGTCAAGTACGGAAGAATGTTAGTTCAATTCCCGTTAGTCTCAAGAATGTATAACCATAAAAAGGTAATGGAGGTTGCAGGTCTTGCAATCCAGTAACCACAACCTTATTTTTTTTTCACGAACATTGATTGCACCAGTACCAAATACAATTCATGAGACAGTTTTACCACCAATGCCATTGAATACAGTGACTTTGTAGATCTTCTTATATTCCTTGTGGCATGTATGTTTGGCAGAAACAATCATCCTTAAACATACGAAATAACATTAATAATAGTAATAAATATTGAAATAGTAATACAGTTCTGGTGGACAAGTTATACTGCCCTGTCAAGGGGCTGGTGCCCAGCGTTACCGCTCAACATTTTGAAAATTCTCCAGTTCCGAAGACAAAAAGCATTCTGTTTATTAAAAAATAATACAAGATCTCCAAATATGGTAAAAAACTAATATCTGTGGGAGGGGGGGGGCAAGGAGTTGTAACGCTGCTGGTGACCACAGTGCAGTTCATTGAAGAAATACTTATCAGTCTGACTCCAACTGGAGAACTGGGAAGAAGAAGATGCACTGGTACTGATGATAGAACATCAAGGGTGGGGGGGGGAGGTTGAAAATGTAGCTCTTGTTTTCTGTAAATGACGGTGTTTAACTGGAGACTGGCATTCTTTCTTTATTAATAAAGTTATCCAGATCTATCGCACGTCCGAGATTATAAATTGTTATATAATGTGGATGAAAGGTACAATCACGCAAGGATGACATTATTCTACTCTGGGTGGGATTACCGTGATGTTCTTGCAAACTAGAGGCACGTAGCAGATAAAATGATTGACTTTCTTCCAGCAGTCAAGACATGGTTCAACATGCTTCCCCACAGTGGAAATCGTAGTGTGAAATAATAAATCCCAAGCTCAAGCTCGTTAGTCGCCTCTTACGGCGTCCACGACTGTGTTTTCCTTTTGGACATTGATTAACACACGAACTAATGTTAGTTACAGAAAAGTATACTTCGAAAAAGTCAACTGATATCATCACAGTTTTGAGAGTGGAGTCCTTTATGTTAGCGCGCGCAATCGTAAAGGTAAAGGAGAAATAAAAATAGGACATCAAAGAAACTTTTTATTCAGTATTTCTTCTCAAACACCCTATAATTAGCAGCATGTAGTCCGAAAAACAGAATTCGTTTTGTCATAGTTTACAGCTGTGCTGTAATACTGTGATATCTGCACATTTCAACCTGAAACATCTAGCTTCTGCGTGGAATCTGTGTTACCTTAGCCCCTTACGGATGGAGCAACCTACTTCACTCATCATTAGATACATCTTACGACATACATCCGAAGGCAATCAGTGTTGCTATTATTTGCTCCCCTATTGTGCTTGAGCAGCATACGGGCAATAAAAGAAATAATTATATCTCACACGCAATGCAGAAACATCTAGATTAAGACCAGCGTTGCCATGTAGGTCGATTCATTGTCGAATTCGGTCATTTCAAAATATCTTGAACCCTAAAAACGATGTATGGGTCATTCTTATATTTTTTTGCCACTTTCAAAATGGATCAACTTGTTCATATAATATGGTTTAAATTGGTGAAAATATGGAAGGTTTCACACCAACAAATAACGTTTTTGGTGATAGAATTATCTGTCTCATGGCAACTGGCTTCCATAGATGAGGTTACTAGAATTCATCATTATCATGTATAAAATCCTGGACAGAATGTAACAGTCATCCCAACCTTTCGAATCTCCCGCCAGTCTTGTGTTAATCTTCCTGCATTTGTCAGTGTTATGTTCAGATGGTGTTTACTATTTTTGTGTCCATCTTCTTTGTGACGTACCCTTTTTTTCGCTGCTCTGACAGAATCCCATCCATTATGATCTTTTCTAGCCTGCCGTGTCATATGGCCAAAATATTGTAATTTTCTGGAGATAACTTTGCTGTTTTACAATTTTTCTTTTCAATTATTTGAGGATGTCCCTGTGTGTAATCTTATTCGTTCAAAGCATTCTAAGGATTTTTCTGTAACATGTTATTTCAAATGCTGCAATTTTGTTTCTCTTTTTATTTGTTATTGTCCAAGATTCACATTCATATATTGCAACTGGAAATATGCAGGCTATAAGAAAAGTTAGGTCTGTTATAGTCCAGCCATCTGTTCTTAATTTGTATCAGTTTATTTAATGAAATGACCAACCTCCATCTGACTTCTTCATAGCAATTCAAGTTTGTGATTTACAAGATAATCAAGGTGCTCGAAACCAGTAACTTGTTCTAGTTCTCTGTTATTGATCGAGATTGAGAATTTGTTAAAGGTTTTAGTTTTATCGTTTGTCATAATCTTGATATCTTCTTCTTCTGCGGTCGTTCTCAAACTCCTGCAGATTAGCAGGATGTAGTCCGGAGAACAGAATGTGTTGTGTCATAGTTTACAGCATTGCATGCGTTATCTGCACCTTTCGGCCGGACACATCCTACTTCAGCATGGCTTTGGGTCACTGACCCTATATGGGATGGGACAGCCAACTCCATCCCATAACCTCCTTAGTCGCCTTTTACGACATGCGTGGAAGGTAAATAGTGCTGCTATTATTTGCTCCCCTTTCGGGTCCCGGTAAGTCACGGGCGATAATCTTGATATGACTTTCCACCAGAATGTTTGTTATTCCTCGTGTTCCGTGATGGAATTTTAAATTACACAGTTGTTGCTAAAATGAGAACGTTTAATTACATCTCAACAGTTACTTACGTAAATCGCAGGGTAATTCGGTTTTACCAAGAACACACAGACTAACTGACGATACGGTAGACAAATATACATAACAGTATGACTGAAATATTAACTAGACGTTTCAATAACAATGTCTTCATCAAGTAATGACATACATGACAAAAAGAGAGAGAAAAAATACAAGTGAAAGTAATAGTAATATCACAAATTCATATATTAATAATAATATATAAAATAGTAATATTTCAATTATTGTTTGAAATAACTTTTTTCCGTGATTTTCATTGGCTGTCGACACTAAGTATTCTTCAGCATTCATTCTCAAACTCCTGCTTTAATTCTCTCGTAGAAGGACTATGATCCTATTAGAATTCAAGCAGGATGTAGTCCAGAGAATGGAAATGAGTTGTGTCGCAATTTTATTTGCGTCGATGGCCCGACACACCCGTCTTTGGTGGAGACACAAAGTATAAAACATTAACTAATGAAAATCTCGGGAAAAGTGAAATGCATCACTTAGAATGGTAATTTACAATGAGCCAGCATGACTTCATCATTGACGAAATACGCGATATGTTTATGTATGAGATATGTTTCTATTTTATCCACAGATCATTAGCAAGTTTACTTTGACCTACAATCACGAAGATGTTGCCCCCGTTTTAAACACGATGATGACGCCGGACAGACCAGTCAAAATTCAGTTTTCACCAAGACAATAATTTCTGGTTACAATAGACAAATAACAAACTATATTTTAGTCTGTTTATATTTTTCCAATTTATTTGTATGTTTAAATGTTGTTTGTATTGGAATGCATTATCTATTAGGAATTTTCGCGTGATTTACGCTGGGGAACTTGAAGTACGCTATGCTGCGGTTTAATTTCTGCCATATAGATTTAACAAATTTGTTTAGGCATTTATTAAAGTTGTGGGCTACCCTTGTCTGTGACAGCATTGCGATTTGTTGGCAGATGTCTCTATGCATCAACTCTGATCCATGATGGTCTATTATCAACTTTGCGTTTGGAGTTTGCAAGACAAACATATCCCCTGTGGAAGGTTTTGGGGTGGAAACGGTAGACCGTGAGTTGTACTTGGGTGGACTACGTTATTCTTGTACAAGATGTCCTACTATCTGAGAACTCATCTCGAGTAATTATTTTTCTCCTGAATTCTTTCTCAAACTCTGCATTATATGTTACGCGATTCGGTCTGAAACATCCGACTTCGTCATGGCTTCGGATAAGTTACTGGATGGCACAGCCAATTCTACCCCCAAATATCATCTTAATCGCCTCTTTCGACATGAATGGCATGTCACACTATTGAAAGTTTCCCTTTCGGGTCACGGCAATGTACAGGCGAACTCGTGTAAATAATTAGACAGTCTATTTCCACCAATTTCGTAAATACGAAATAATTTAGAATCCGAAAGCCATTTCCCGGTATCATTTTTAAAAAAGCTATTATGTTGATATGATTCCAATATTTGTTATTATCGTATTGTAATAGTGGAGACTGGGGTGGTTGTGCCAGAAAATTTGTACGAAAACAACTACATAGTTTGTTATTTTGGGTCCAGTTTACGAGGAGTGTTGAAAATATACCCAATCCTGTGGTCCAAAAATTACGTTGCTCACATATAGGTAAAAAGTAATCATCGGAACCATCGTCATGACACAAGATTTTGCATAAAAGATCAGCTGATTATTCAGAGGTTGACCAGAAACCGCCTGATTAGCTTCACCGATCACGCTTGTTCAGTAACGATAGCGCCATTCTTCGACCTTTCCTAACCATGAATAACTAGTGAATTCCTCTTCTTTAACGTTCATTCTCAAACTCCCGCTGGAACCCTGTCGCAGCAGGATAATTACCCTACTATATTTTCAGCAGGATGTAGTCCTGATAATGAAAATGCATCGTGTCGCAGTTTTTTAAGTCAATCGCCCGACACATTCGTCTTCGGCTAGGAAAGTGAATTCGAAGCCGTGTTTGCTGGTCAGCGGGCGAATGACTTAACATTACACTGATGCAGATCTCTACTGTTTGAAGGAAGAATTTCTGGAAGATATTAGAAATGGAGTACAGTTAGACTGAGAGCATCAGAAGTATAGAAGAACTCTGCACATAATTAATTAGAACTTCGTTAATTTACAAAAAATTATTGTCGTTATTTTAGTTGGTCACTATTTATATACTTGGAGTCACATGTCAAAAATATCCAAGGCGACTCCGAGTATGTAAATAGTGACAAACCAAAAGTCACGGCAATAATAAAAAACTTAACGAATTAAGTCCTAATTAATTCTGTGTAGAGGTCTTATAAGTATTTTCCAAGTTCACGGTTAGACCGGTCTGTTCTGCATAATGTCATCTCATGTCTCACATCAGGTCCCTCTCATTGTTTCTTCAGCCTGGGCTAATAGCCAAAAGTAAAAAAAAGATATGTGAAAGGTGACACAATTTGATGTTTCCCGTGATTTTATTGGTCAGTTGTATTTACTGTGTGGAGATAGCCAATGGTTTGCCTAAAAAAGGATTACAGTCAGTAGTAATACCACTTCCAAAGAAAGTCAACCTGACACTGTGAACTACATAACTATTTGTCTAATCATTCATTCTAGCTAGATGATACGAAATATCATTCTCAGTATAATACAAAGTCAGAGGAATTATTAGCCGAAGAAGTATTAGCCGAGGAGTATTAGCCGAAGAAGTATTAACCGAAGAAGTATTAGCCGAAGAATTATCAGCCGAGGAAATATTAGCCGAAGAATTATTAGCCGAAGAAGTATTAGCCGAGGAAGTATTAGCCAAAGAAGTATTAGCCGAGGAAGTATTAGCCGAAGAAGTATTAACCGAAGAAGTATTAGCCGAAGAACTATTATCCGAAGAAGTATTAGCCCAGGTCTTTGTAATGGTTTATTTGACTAGTTCCATGATTTTCATTAATCACTATGATTATACTTTGTGTGACAGCCACTGAAAATTAATGAAATAGTCAGCGTCATTTTAAAAGGCTGAATTTCCTATTATCCAGTAGGTCTTATATTGAGTACGACTTTGGCAGGACTATATAATCGACGAGAGACTCAGTTCATCACTCACTACTCAAATTTCTTTTGTTTTCTATTTTGTTTAACTCTATTTTTACCGTAAGAGTTTTACCGATTCTTGCAGTAAATATGTTCACAATGTTTTTGTAAACTATTGCCACAGACCTATTTGTAAGACGACACAGTGCTTCTTTCAAAATATATAAAGGGATTGGAACAACTAATCAAGAACACAAAGAAATATTGCGAATCAAAAAACTTGTATTTAAACACGCAAAAAACAAAAATCCTGTCAACAGATATAACAACACAACAACCAAAAATCAGAATAGACAATACCGAGATAGAATGTGTGGATAAATTCGAATACTTAGGAGCAAACATCAACGGTGAAGGAGACTGCATGACAGATATAAGGAAGAGATTTGCAATGGCATATTGTAAAATAACACGGTTGAAAAACATATGGTAAAACAACAAAATAGAAAACGAAACTGCTAATGCTACGAACTTTTATTTTTCCGGTAGCAACATACGGCTGTGAAACATGGACCTTAAGTAAAACAGCGGGAAAGAGGATCAACACCTTTGATATGAAATGCGACAGAAGGATAATTAGAATATTGTGGAAGAGAAAAAAAGAGGAATTCAGACATTATAAACACATTGAAGATTCCAGAGTGTTGGTTACTAAACACAAAAGGAAAAAAAAAAACTATACCGGTTTGGTAATATAAAGAGACACAACTGTTTAGAAAGACAAATAATGGAGGGCAGAGCACATGGGGGAGGGAAAATGGCATACCAAGAAGACGTTGAACTGACGATATTAAAGATATCATCAATACGTCGTTGAAAAATTCAATCCGCATCGCCCAAGACAGAGAAGGGTTCAGAGATTTCATTATGAATATAACTTTCTGGAGAGAATACTTCATATGACATGTTTTGTAAATACGATAATATAGTATGGCATTGCAATAAAAATTAAAGTTCTATCCAGATACTGGTTTGGTATGTGGCTCTAATGGTGGCTTTTATTCGAGAAACTAAATTATTCACACATTTCTAGGAAACTGGTTAAATGAGACTAATCTATCAGTCTTAAGGACACCCAGGTCTCCACCTCTGTGATATACCATTTCAACTACTACCACATATTAAATGATGAAACCAATCTTCTCCTCTTTTATTCTCATCTTCTCATATCCCAGATTTAGGCTAGCCCCGGTTACAAGTTTGTACTCAGCACCTTGTCCGCGTCTACGACGATTTCTTTAGATAAGTCGGCAGTTGCCACGCTATTCACTTTTGCTGTACTGGAAGGCTCTAGTGATGATGAGCTGTTATGGATGTTGTTGTTTGTTGACATATTCGTTTCACAGTCATGTGTGCTGTAAACAAGAAAAGCAATGTATTGTTATTTTAATGTCTTAATGAATGTTTCATGCAAATTATTTTTAATTTCAGATAAAATAAACACAAAAGTATATTCGTAAACTAAGTATGTTCAGGGCAAAATAAAATAGGAAATGACAAACAAAACATGACAAAAAGACACTCACAAAAATATGGAAGAAAAAACATTGCGAAATTAACGTGACAAAATGACACAAATACACATGACAAAATGGACATGAAAAAATGGCAAAAACATGACACAATCAACATAACGATATGATAAACAAATATGGCGCAATGAACACAATGAAATGGGGGAAAAATATGGCAGAAATCTGATAATCTAAACAAAACGTGGCCAAAAATATTAAAACAAAGAACATACAAAGCATAACAATATATATATATATATATATATATATATATATATATATATATATATATATATATATATATATATATTGTGGTTATTTCATGGGGTATGCAGGTATACGACCTATCTACATTTATTGTATTTATTTTCTCATTAATGTTGCTAATATTGGTATCGATATTGCAATTCTACTCAGGCCTAAGGCACTTCATGAAAAGCTTCATAGTTTGTTCATGGGGAGAAAAAAAATTATAATATTGGGATAACTTACAACTTTATCTCCTTAGGTTGGTAGGTAGTTATTGAGTTTACTTCTCTTTTAGAGAGGCGCCATTTCAACCAGCGCACAGCAAAGTCCAATGATTAGATAATTAAGTCTCAAAATGAACTCAACGAGGAACACAAAAATATACAACTGAAGAGATTCAGACATCCCTCTTTTTTTAATGATAGCAGTATTGATTGATTGATTTAGTGATAGCAGTATTGATAGATTTAGTGATAGCAGTATTGATTGATAGATTTAGTGATAGCAGTATTGATTGATATATTTAGTGATAGCAGTATTGATTGATAGATTTAGTGATAGCAGTATTGACTGATAGATTTAGTGATAGCAGTATGGATTGATATATTTAGTGATAGCAGTATGGATTGATATATTTAGTGATAGCAGTATTGATTGATAGATTTAGTGATAGCAGTATTGATTGATAGATTTAGTGATAGCAGTATTGATTGATAGATTTAGTGATAGCAGTATTGATTGATATATTTAGTGATCGCAGTATTGATTGACAGATTTAGTGATAACAGTATTGACTGATAGATTTAGTAATAGCAGTATTAACTGATAGATTTAATGATAGATTTCTAATGACTGAGTAAATAATTGATTTGTCAAAATATATAATATTTTATATGAAAATAAAATGTGGCTTCATAAATATTGAGAAGTAACAAATGGTTTATTGCGAGGGTTGTTGTTCCCCATGGGGTGAGGCGCATCAAAATATAGACTTTTTTCAGTACCGTGCTACATGGGCGTACTTTGCCTCTGTGCTTTAGTCCGGGCGTTGTGATATGGTGAGGTATACTTCATCCCTGGCCTTAATGGGTCTCGGAATTAACAAAATATAGAGATGGAAATTACGGTTTATAAGAACAGATTACGCAAATAGATTGGTTGCTCACCGACCATCCTACGTATTGTTTAGTCGTTCAGCACAGGCACGAAAGGTACTATTAACTTTGAGGGTATTTCATCAGAGGAGCTTGTGATGAAGAGTGGCGTAAAACAAGATTACATTATTGCTCCCACGCTTTTTGGAATATACTTCGCTCTGTTCTTCAACCATACTTTTCGCGGGCATTACTGTGGTATATTCTTCCATTCTGATACATGTGGATGAATGTACAGCCATATGTATCCTTATATGTGTTTTGTCAATATATCTATATGGTCGTGAGACATAGACTTAACTGCGAACTTACAAAGAATAATCAGCGCGCTTGAAAACAAATGCTATAAACGTGCATTAGGTATCTTTTACCGAGAACATATGAACACAATGTGTTTGTGCATGATAGAATCAATGGATTCGCGGGTCAACAAGAACGGCTGTCAACAATCGTGAAACTTAGTAAACTCTGGTGGTACGGGCACGTGATGAGACATTCTTCAATGACGAAAGATGTTCTTCAGGGTACGGTGGAGGGTCGAAGAAGACGAGGTGACTAGAAGAAGATATGGCTGGATAATATCGAAGACTAGACATGGTGTGAAGTTTCCAAACTCACTGAAATGATAGAGGAAATTCGTGGAGATCTTTCTGCATTAAATGTCTCAACAATCT